>JAPMUY010004293.1:160000-311237 GCA_026901105.3 Galaxias olidus
ATCTCAACACTGGATGATTTAATTCATAAAGTTATACATTTATGTTGTATTGCCATCAATATTAGGTTTTAGAAAATACATGCTGGATGCTGTGATACAAAGTAGGACAACTAAAGTGTCCGAAGGGAATCATCTCCTCTCTGGCTTCAATGGAAACATGGCTCACCATCAACGTTGCCATGGCAACTGCAATATTTTCATTGACAGGCAACTTTGTGGCTTCTCTCATATCCCTACCCTCTGCCTGCATTGGCAGCACACACACACACACACACACACACACGCACACACATTATTTGTTGATGTTTTGAGGTTAAAGTAACGTATGTGTTTCCAAGTGTGTGTGCTCATCTTTTGTGTGTTTGTGTATAATTATGTGCAGTTCTATGTTTCTTTCTTTCTTTCTTTCTTTCTTTCTTTCTTTCTTTCTTTCTTTCTTTTTTTCTTTCTTTCTTCAGCGTGTGCGTCCGCAAACTCCTGTTTGTCACCCAAACAAACCTCTTCAGGGAGTTTGAATCCTTCCCTTTCACCACCGCCCAAAGCCCCTGAGACAGACAGATGTTATCTCAGCCAAGTGGAGATCAGAGGAGGTAGCTCACTCTGTCAACTTGACTGAAGCCCGCTAATAGCTGCTGACTGACGGCCCGCTCCAAAACTGAAGAGGAATCGGCTGCTGTTTATTTGAACGTTCAGATGAAACATGAAAACATTTGGAGGGAGATTGACGGTGATCGTTTATGATTGGAGATGTTGTATATGACAGGACGTAAGCAGATCTAGATTGGTCTCGCTTGTCGCTGGACGTCCAGCTCCATCTCGGAACGTTGTTGTGACTCGGAGGAGCCTGCGTAGTTAGCCGGTCTCCCTCCCGCCTCACACGTTCGGCCGCCGAGCGTGACCGAAAGCGATTCCTCTTTCCGTCCTGTTGCACGGATCCCTCCTTCCTCTCCTTTCATCTCCTCTCCAAACGGAGCGGAAGGAACCCGGCAGCGAGGGGAGCCCCGCGTGCCGACTCCGGGGTAGCACAATAAACAGGAGACAGGCTCGCCTTCCACTCGCACAGAATCAAAGATGGCCGCTCACTCGGGATGACGTGAGGTTCCGCGCGCCGGCCATAGCCTGTCTCCAATTAGACGGGGCCTTCCTTGTGGTCTGCCTCGCTCGCCCGAGTGCGGCGTGCAGAGAGGGAGCCACCATGGGAACGGCGTTTATTTTCAAACGTGTGTCCAAATATACCGTCCGTCGCCAATACACCCCGCGGTAATTATCTCCTTCCCAAATCCGATGTTCCGCCTTTCCTTTTGGGGGGGGGCCCGCGGGCCCGTTTGGGGTCGGAAAAGATTCTCTCCCAATTTGTTGCATCCCAGGGATCCCTGTGACGCTGCCGCGCCGTTTGGACTCGTGTTCGTCTTTGCTCCGACAGCGCCGGACACGTGTTGTGGAACGCTGTTTGCGTGCCGTCACGGCGAACCTTGGGAGGATCCCCCACGACTCCCGGGCCCTCGCTGTGTGTGTTGGCGGGCCGGGGCCGGTCTCAGGCGACGTGGCTCCCGGGTCCTGGACGCCCGCTTAGCCTCCTCCCTCCATGACACCCAGGGAAAACCGGGAAAAGCGTGACGTTGGGATCCGTCCCAGTCTTCTTGTTCTCCGCGCCCTCGTTCACGGCGAGAAGCAGCGACGGCCTCCCCTCCCTCCTCTTTGCTGTTGGAGAGAGCGCAGAGAAAGACAAGATGAATGGAGAGAGGAAGGAAGGAAAGGTGACAATGCCAGAAAGGGGATGGAAGGTAAGGAAAGGAGAGAGCAAGAGAGAAAAGCCGCTGCACATGGTTCCAGCATGTAAAGGGAGGCAGCGTGAAACCTTCAGCCCCGTGTCTGGCCTTCACAGGTCTTCTCAGCACCGCCACCACGGACCTCTGTAAGATTCCTCTGTCTGGAGAGGAAAGGACTGTGTCCACCATGCTGGTCCAACGTGTGTGTGTGTGTGTGTGTGTGTGCGTGCGTGTGTGTGTGTGTGTCGGTGTGTGTGTGTGTGTGTGTGTGTGTGTGTGTGTGTGCGTGTGTGTGTGTGTGTGTGTGTGTGTGTGTGTGTGTGTGTGAGTGACTGCTCCCTGGCCCCCTGCCAGCCCACGTCTCAGTCTCATCACCTGGTAATAAAGTCTCTCACTCTGAGCCTCGCTTGCAGACGGAGAGGAGAGACGGAGAGAAGGAAGAGTAGAGAGAGAGAGAGAGAGAGAGAGAGAGAGAGAGAGAGAGAGAGAGAGAGAGAGAGAGGAGGCGGTAGCAGGAGTTCTCAGAGACGTAGCCAGCGGGTTGTGTAACCCTGGCAGCCAGGGGATCCAGGCCACAGGTCAGCCCTGTTTACCTCTCTCCCCCTCTCTTTCTCTCTCTCTCTCTCTCTCTCTCTCTCTCTCTCTCTCTCTCTCTCTCTCTAACTCACACTCTCTCTCTCTCTCTCTCACTCACTCACTCACTCACTCACTCACTCACTCACTCACTCACTCACTCACTCACTCACTCTCTCTCTCAGTTTCCTCCTATACCTGCCTGTTTGATATTTCACTGTACAACATGACAGAGTACTACCAGCACCAGAACCCCACTTGGCTGGCCATATGTAGCCGATCTCATCTATCTCTGGTAGAATCCGTTGGCAATCAATGACAATCAGTTTGGCAATGATTCATTAACATGTCTGTCCTCATTGATCTGACGAGGCCAAACAGTAATTAGGAACATTAGGAATAGCCAGTGTCTGGGGGAGTGGTGTTTCCCGACTGGGAGGAGAGGGGCTGGTGCTGTGGCAGTTTGGGGACTGATATGGGTGCCGGTCGGACGAGTCCTGGCGTTTGTCGTCTCACCTAATAAGGTACGAGCTGCTCTAAAACAATATATATATATATATATCCATTCTGGAGTGCTGCAAAAATAAACATATGGTGAGGTGTGCATAGCCATGCAACACACCCAGCAGCGCACACACACACACACACACACACACACACACACACACACACACACACACACACACACACACACACACACACACACACACACACACACACACACACACACACACACTTCAATAGGCTCCCTTTCCATCTGTCCTCCCTCCATCTTTCTCTTTGTCCAAGGAAGCTGGGAAAAGAGAGACGGGAGAGAGGCAAGGGAGGAAGAGGAGGAAAATACTTCATACATTATCCGTTGAAACCCCCACCCTCTGCCAGGACGGTGTGTGTGTGTGTGTGTGTGTGTGTGTGTGTGTTTACATGCGTGAGTGTGTGACGCATCAGTGCAACAATAAGAGCCATTGTTGCATTTGTTTTAGCGAAGGCCTCCTTTGGACCGGACACCCGATCTTGTCAGTCCGCCGGTCGTGTCCGCTTTTCACTGAAAGTCGGAAGAAATCAGGACGCAGCGAGTTTGCAAAGTAACTCCCATCCTGTCCTGTCCTGCTACCTTGCTCTCTCCCAGATCAACCTCACGGTGTGTTCAACGTCGGCTTCGGTAGGACCCCGGGGACTCTGAACGCTGCTGAAATAGAGTGGCGTTCAAGAGCGCCGGGCCGAGAGGTTGTCTGGGTGCCAATGTCATGCCACCCGTGGGAAGTGGAGGAATGGGGGGGGGGGGCCACTGGGACTTTCCCTGAAACCAGAGCCCTTTGGGAGGCAGAGGTGAGAGAGGGGTGGGCCCTGTCCAGGGATGACCGTCCGTCTGGCCGTCTCATTGGGTCAGTCTGGCTGTCAGTCAGCGTGGGCGACTAGCTGCACTGGACCACGCTTTAGTGGAACCATCACATTTCAAAAGAGACGGGGAAGGCAATGACAACGGCGACATGTTAACATATCATACTGTGATGACAGGACAATGGCAGGATGAACAATACCTTAGTCAATAATACTACATGTAATCCTCCTGAGGGGTGATGATGAAGAGGAGGATGACGATGGCAACATGGAGGGTGATGGCGAGGACTGTAATGGCAACAACGATGAATAACCCTTTTGTTTCACTTGTCAAAGGGAAAATGCATTCGTTTTCCAACTCACTCTTTCCATTCTCATTATCCCGCTGTCCCAGGACCTACACAACGGTGTGGACTCATCTCCTCTTCCCCCCCCCCCTCCTCCCCAGGACCTACACAACGGTGTGGACTCATCTCCTCTTCCTCCTCCTCCTCCTCCTCCCCTGTCGTCTCTCATCTCTCCCTATTCTAAGCACCGCGTCCTCGGGGGTCACCCTGGGAATGACGTTCCGACACGCTCCGAGGACTCTTTCCCACCCCTGCCGTCCACCTGTCTGCTCATCGGCCCGTCAGGAGGACGGGAAACTCCTTCCCAGACACCTTCCCGGAACGTCCGTCGTCAGTGACTGGGTACGGAAGCCTTGAAGGGTCAAACTTGGCGACGCAAGTAAGGAGAGAGGGCGCGTGGGAACCCTTGGAGTTGTCTGGCTGCTTTTGAAAGGCGCAGCGTGTTTTTTGTTAGCACCTACTCAAGATCCCAGATCATTTTGGAGGTAACCCCATTTTCACTCTTGACGCTGATGTAAATCCACTCAAACTGTCTGTTCCGCTCTCTCACAACGGTGCAAGCAATTGAATTACTAGCAGAGTTTCCACTTCCCAGAACCCGATGCAGGCGCACAACACAGATGTGACGACGCGCCCCTCGGGAGTGGACCACTTTGATTCGCCCGTCGGGCTCTGGAGTCCCGTTGGCCGGGAGCTGTGGAAAGACCGGGCTGGGCGTTGGCTCTCCGGCTCAGGGTCTTTGGTGTGCTGCCTCTGGCTACTGGTGAAGGGCTGGTGAGGAGGGGCGGGCATGCAGGTCCAGACTGGGCTGGAGGTCATCCTGGGGGGAGAGAGGAGGTGTGTGCATGTGTGGGTGGTGGTGAGTGTGTGTGTATGTGCGTGTGTTTGTGTGTATGTGTGTGTGTGTGTGTGTGTGTGGTGGGATGGGGGGGTGGTACTGTGATGCCAGTGGATGAGAGTGATGGCTGTGGACATGTGGCACCCAGAGGTTGATTCTGGGTCGCCATGTTGTTCCTGATTTGTCTCTGTATCTTTCTCTGCTCTCCCCCCCCTCTGGATATATATGTCTATATATATATATATATATATATATATATATATATATATGGTATATATCTCCTGCTCTCTATCTTTCTGACACACGGAGCCAGTCACAGTTATCAGTCTTTACTCGCCGACATCGGCTGACAATAAGTAGTAACCAGAGTGCAATCGAAACACACGGACACAAAACACCCACACGCCCACACTGAGACGAGACTACAATCCCAATCCCTGCAGATTAGATGACCTTGAGTGTCTCAAAAAGGCACCCTCAAATGTTATGTATTATTATTTATCATTATGAAAAACAGGTTACACCAGTAAAGGTCGACAGGCGTCATGCAGCCTTCTCCCTGTGATCGTCACCCTGTCTCTGGGGGCTGACCCCAAGCCAAACCCAGCCCTCTCCCCAGCAGAACAGAACAGGTACACTCTGCTCCTGCTGGTAGGAAAACACAACCGCTGGCCAAGCCAGCCATCACCAGCCCAGTCCACCACACACCATCTGCCCCCACAACCAGAGGTCCCACTGGGCCCAGTCCACCACACACCACCCGCCCCCACAACCAGAGGTCCCACTGGGCCGTTTCCATCGTCCGCCACACGCCCCGCCACCTTTCATGCTGCTGCTGGTTTCAAGCGGTCCAACACATCCCATTGACAGGCATCGGAACAGTGCGTATGTCTCTGTGTGTGTGTGTGTGTGTGTGTGTGTGTCTGCGCACATAGGGGGTTCAGCTGACAGCCCCCCTTCCAAAAAGAGAACGTTCTTGTTTTTCGAATGCTTGTCCGTGTGTGTCACAGCAGGAGAACGCGGGGCGGAACGCGGGGCGGAGCGTGCTTCCAAGCGGTCTCCGGGGGCCGGCGTGCTGGTACCAAGCCCCCGGTCTCCCCGTGTCTTTTGGACACCGACGCACGAGTTAATGGGCCATAAAACCCTCGGCCTGCTGTGTGTCTGGGGCCCAGTTACACTGCGCTGCCAAGAGCGGTCCTCTAGTAGGAGACAGGGTAAGCTACAAGGGGTGTGTGTGTGTGTGTGTGTGTGTGTGTTTCTTTTGCACCAGCCTATGATAAGCTGTAGAAAAAATGGTTCTTCTTCTGGGCTGCACGTTGACACATGGCAGTGTGTGTTTATGGGTTTCAAGGAGACAGCAAGGTAATACTTGAGAGAGACGCAGAGCGGGATTGCCAGAGTTAGTGTGCGTGTGTGTGTGTGTTGTGTGAGAGATGGTTAGGGTTAGTCTCTACCCCTGTCTCGTGAGGAGGAGAAGTGGGGGGGACCATAAGTCCACAACCGCACCCCGTACTTTCCTCCTATTCCCCCTCTCCCCTCCTCCTTCCTCCCCCCTTATCCCCACAGGGGTCTCTCCGCTCCGGGCCTGGGTGGAGTGACAAGCCTCTGGTTTACGGCTAACCTCCTGGCTGGCCACGCGGTCGCTCAATCCCTCGGCGGACCTTCCATTGGCCTCCGCGCAAGAACACCCCCGCACACACACGCCCATGGAAACCCACGCGTCGATTACAAACCGTCCCATTTCATTCTCTTTGGTGGTGGCGGCGGTGTGGAGCTCTTTTCAGGGCAGGTCTGCGTGGGTTTGGTTCTGGATGAGAACCCCTGTGGGAAGTGGGTCCGGGGTCCAAACCCGCTGAGCTCCGGCACTCTGAGTGACGCAGGACACACAGCGTGAGAACTGGCTGATGGGACTGTTTTGCTGCTAAGGACTGGGCTGGGCAGGGACAAACACACGCACACAAACAAACACGCAATCGCTTCTTCTATTGGTGTCCTGGGAGAAAATAAAAAAAGTTTGTTTTTTTCTTTTCTTTTTTTTCCCCCTTTCTTTCTTGAGGGTCGCACAACCGACAGACGACGAGCATCCCCGAGGAGAGACCAGTGACACGGGAGCAGGGAGACTGACGCGCCAGCCACGTCTCTTCTCCCTCCAACCCGCTGTCTCTCTCATTCCTGGGTCTGAGCGCTCCACGGGGCTCCGCGCTGGGCCCCGGCCGAGAGTAAACACACACACACACACACACACACACAATCACACACACTCGCCCTCCTTCTCCTAGCAACGAGGGGAAGGATCCATGAGGCTCGTTAAGAGTTTTTGGTTGGGCCTGAAAGCAACAATTGGCTGAATGTAGCGTCCGGTTAACATGCACGGAGTTACAGTGCAAAAACTGACACAATTATGCGGACCCTCGCCTTCATGCACACACGCACACACACACACACACACACACACAGATCAAACACCAGAACCTATGCAGCGGTGACGCAGCAGCAGTGGAACACCCTGCATGCTATGGCAGCTCCAGTCCTTCATTAAGTCCCGGGGTTTAGGTGTGTCGCTCCATAAAGGGAATCCCTCCACCTCGAGGCCTGAGCCGGCTCACCACCCCGCCCCACAGCCAGGGGTACAGAGGGGGGCCAGAGCCAGGGCTAGGAGCGTGTGTGTCAGGGCCCACCTATCAGGGCAACAGCAGGATCACAGCCTCATCCTGTGAGCTGGGCTTTCACTGGGCCCGCGGACACACACGCACACACACACACACACACACACACATGAGCACACACACACACACACACACACACACACACACACACACACACACACACACACACACTTGCTCTTCTCGTGTCAGGGTGTGGCGTGAGGGGGGATCAGAATCGTGAAGCGCTCCCAGTGAATAAAAAGTCTCTCTCGGGGGGGGAGGGTCCAACGTGACGGAGATGAGCTTTATCCGGGCTCTCCACTCCGGATCCCTCTCTGATCCGGCCTCTTCCTAGCTCGGCCTCATCGACACCTCATCAGGGGTCCGTCTCAGAGGGAGCAGCTCGGCCCAGTCCCTGCAGACTCCTCCGCGCTGCGTCTCTGCTCCCAGTCAGCCTGTCTCCATCTCCCCTCTCCATTCACAGGCTGGGAATTTCACTTAACGTTTTAGATGATGATGAACGTAGTGTTCTTGGGTTGTTTGTTTTTTCCCCCCAGTCTGTGATACACGTGATGTTGTGATCCAGTTTTCAAACGTATTTTTTTTTATTTCTTCCTCTTCTTCTCCTGCTCACCTTTGCCCCGCGCTCTAACCAGATGCGTCCGCACGCTCGTCTTCCTCGCGTCCTTCCTCCCGAGGTCCGCCGTTGCTCAACACCCACGACGGCTTCCAAACAGCGCAATTAGGATCAATGGAGCGGGCTGGTGAGGCGGAACTTTCCAGAGATTAAAATGAACCCCTTGGCACAGGGATAATTGGGGGACTGGGGGGTATTTGGGCTCTTGGCAGGTACCCCTCCTCGTCAGAGCGCTGCTCCCCAAAGCAGATCATCCGTGGGCCTGCGAAATCGTGTATTCACATGCTGCAATGCTCACTGATCCTGATAATACCCGTCCATTAGGCCCAGCCATGCTCACACACACACACACACACACACACACACACACACACACACAACACGCAAGCAATTATTCATGTTCAATCCTCCTCTGATCCACTCATTATTCCTGGATGCCGCAGTTCATTTCCTAAGTGCTTCTGCCAGCCAAGCGCATGGCGAGGAGGGGGAGGTGGAGGGCGAGGGCGAGGAGGGGAGGTGGAGGGGAGGAGGGGGAGGTAGGTGGGGGCGAGGGAGGGGGACGAAGAAGAAGAAGAAGGAGAAGGAGGAGGAGGAGGAGGAGGAGGAGGACGAGGAGGGGGAGGTGGAGGGCGAGGGCGAGGAGGGGGAGGTGGAGGGCGAGGAGGGGGAGGTGGAGGCTGAGGGCGAGAAGGCCGGAGCCACGATAAAAGTTCAGATTGTATTCCCATCCACAGTTTGCATCCATCTCGCTATTTCCAGTGTTGACATTCCCACAAAGTAGCAGATTTGAGTATGGATCCCATCCTGTCTGACATCCCCCCCTCGGTGGCCTTCGCGCCCATGCCTCATCCTCCTCCACCCACATCCCTGCAGGCACCTGCATCTCCGTAGCCCCCCTAAACCAGTTGGTCCTAACCATACGCCCATACGGGTGAGGCAGCGCGGGCGTGTAAGACGAGGGATCTGGGATCTCTTCTTCCTCCTGGTCTTTTCTTCCGTCCGTCTTTCTTTCTGAGAAGAGTTAAAGCTTAAAGCTCGGGGGGAGGGGGGGCACAGACATGTCAGTGGCCAGGGCAAGTTAATGTACAAACTACTGTAACAGGAAGTAGGAAGTGGTTTGTTTGTTTGTTTCTAGTCCTCACCTGATTGGACTAGAAGCACGGGGTCAAGGGTGGACCATGTCCCGTTATGGTGGGGGTAGACCGGTAATCAGACCCACTCTGCTCAATCGCTCAATTGACTATCTCACAACCCCAATGTGCTCCTGACACACACACACACACACACACACACACGCACACACACACAAGACACACACAAAACACATTACTATCTATCTCCATCTCTGTCTTACATACACACACACACACACACACAATCTCTTTCTTACTCAGCCAAACGCACACGTTCATTACACAATCACAGCACCCCTCGACCATAATCAACGTATCCCATCCCAATTACCAGGATCCCAGCAGCCGGGCAATCATCCCAACCACCCAATCGACTGAGGGACGAGGAGCTGATGTCATCAGGATGTTGCCCTCTCAATGTCTAATGACAGGAAGCTTGTAATAACAACCACCCTGGCACAGAGCGGGGGGCGGTGACCTCCAGGGGGAGGACATCTGCGTTTCGACCTCGGGACGAGGTGCTTCTCTGCCGTAATGGCCAACAGACAGGTCTGCTTTGCCGTCCGGAGATTGTGATACGAAAACGTTGTTGGTGGAAAACTGTACGTGAGGGAAAAAAAACATTCTGTCTGTTGCATGTTAATTTAGCTTTAATTACTTGGATTTGGATACATTAGTTTGATAATCAACATGACAATGAAAGGGTGAAGATATTAGTTTTTTTTTTAAAACACAGAGGTTTGAAGGTCAAAGCATAATGAAGTGAATGAAAGACAGAGCGTTTGAGTGAAAGAGACGGATGAATGAATGGTCAAAGCAGTGAGAGATGAAATGAATGAAAGACACCCTCTCGGCGTGCATAATGCTGCGTTTGAGTGAGTGTGTTAGTGTGTGTGTATGTGTGTGTGTGTGTGTGTGTGTGTGTGTGTGTGAGTGTGTGTGTGTGTGTGACTGTTGGATGAATGGACAGATGAGATGCTGGGGCCTTCAAACAACAGGCCTGTCTACTCCCGATGGGGTTCCTCTATGGAGACTTAAAGCGCTCTGTCTGAGCCAGATGGTCCCTGTCACAGGAGCCCCCTTCCTGGCCGACAGGAGGAGACGGAGAGGGGAGCGCGACCCTGAGACCGACGGCTGGCACTCGTGATTCATGACGGCCGCTGGATATGACAGGCCCCTGTTGTCTCCACTGTCAGGCCCCGTTCTAAAGAGCGCCAGCGGGACGGAGCGTCGACGAGCAGTGACTAGCAGCCAGGGTGAACGGCGTGGTGGGAGGAGTTAGGTGCTGCCCTGTGTGGGTGTCTCTGTTTGCCAGACAGGTCCTATAGTGTACGTAGTGTGCGTAACGCGCCTGCCTGCATGAAGAGCCAGGTGAACATGCGGTCGGGTTGGTTTTTCCACTCCTGCACTCCCCCCCCCAAACACGTTTGGCCTGCATGTTCACTGGAGCACGCCGGTGTGGGACGGATCCCGAGATCAGGAATGCACCGAGCCTGAGAAGTGACCCGCCTTGACCCCGTCTGTCTGACTGAAGCTAGTGCTGTCGCTGTCCGAACACCAACACACACACACACACACACACACACACACACAGACAGATTTGCCTGTGGACGCACGCCGGGAGAAATTGAATCAAGACGTCGTCCAACAGCGGCCGGCCCCTCCTGTCAGTCATCCCCCTCCCGCCCCCTGCTGAGCCACCCGCCAATCATGATGACAAATGGGGGTTTGATGATGTCACTGGGCCTCATAATGGATGTGGGAGCATAAGCAGGCTGGAGGGAAAGAGAGAGAGAGGGGGAGAGAGAGCGATAGAGAGAGAGAGAGAGACAGGGGGAGCCCTAAAGGGGAGGTATGATGGGAGATCCCAGCACAACACGCTGCAGGGAAACGGGAGCTCTAATTTCCACTCAGGTGCACGAGGGCTTTCCTGACGTCGGCGAGGTGGGAGGGGAGGAAGACAGCGGGGAGAGGAAAGACGGGGGTCCTTGACTCCCCCTGAACCCCCCCCCCCCCCCCCTACCTCCTCTTCCTCGTGTTCCTTTCTTCTGTTCTCCTGTTACCAGCTCTCACTGAAACGGACCCAAAGCTGATAGCACATCCTACAGCGACACACCTGGCTGTGGTAACGCCAACGAAACAAGCAACGCGCAGTGAAATCAAAATGGCCGTGCGTAACAGCCGGTGGCCGCGTGTTCTCTCAGGAGGCGTGGGGACGGAGCGACGGGAAGGAGAGTAGCGGGAGAACAAGCCACCGGGAGAAGACTCCAGGAAGAAGAGATGGAGATGTTAGGGAGGAGGCTGATAGTACGATCATTTATTGCTGGGGAGCTTTCAGGGCCCTTTCCGTTTAGTCTCTTTGTCACTCACTTCAACAAACGGCGTATGTCTTCTTTCTAACGTTTGTCCGTGCATCCGTCAGTCCAGGAACACGAGTTGACTCCAGATGGGCAGTCTACAGCTGGGATTCAGCGGTCTCCCTATCAGATATAGCTGAACAGGGAATGTGCTGGTGGAATATGTGTGTCTGTCTACCTGTTGCACCGATAATACGACACCTCTTCATTGGTTATTGAAAAATACCAGAAAGAAGGGGGCTGTGTGTGTGTGCGTGTGTGCATGCGTGTGTGAGTTACGGTTTGTGTCTCCAAAAGCGCCGACTCCCTCCGACTAGAATTTCACAGCGTCTTCTCAAACTTT
The DNA here is from genome assembly GCA_026901105.3 of Galaxias olidus. Taxonomy (NCBI): domain Eukaryota; kingdom Metazoa; phylum Chordata; class Actinopteri; order Galaxiiformes; family Galaxiidae; genus Galaxias; species Galaxias olidus. Next base: position 171,987 of record JAPMUY010004293.1, read on the forward strand.
GCCGCTCGATGCAAAAAGCAGAACAGACAGCTCACGTCGGTCTGGCACATCCTAACAAGCTCTCTCGCTCTCTCTCCGCTCTCTTTCTCCCTGTCCTTCTGTCTTTCTCTCCCGTTCTCTTTATCCCTCTCTCTCTTTCTCTCTCTCTTCCCTCTCTTTTTCTCCCTCTCTCCATTCCTTACTTTCTCTCTATCCCCCATTTCACTTTCTCTCCTCTCTCTCCCTCTCTCTACCTCTCTTTCTCTCTCTCTCTCTCTCTCTCTCTCTCTCTCTCTCTCTCTCTCTCTCTCTCTCTCTCTCTCTCTCTCTCTCTCTCTCTCTCTCTCTCTCTCTCTCATTCTCTCCGTTTCTCGCCCTCCCTCTCTCAGCTGTTGCGTCTGCCGTGTGGATGGGCAGTGTTGAGCGGAGCCCGTTCCGGTCCCCACAGTGCTGAAGCAGAGGAGGATGGGTTCGGGAACGCTCCTTCCTCCGGACACCCCACGGATCGCCATGACGACAGGCTATTGTGATACCCTCTGCCGTGCACGTAGAGCTTCTGGGGGCGCGCCACAAAGCGCACGCCGTGCCCAACCTCGCTGTCTACACACGAATAGGAAATGTCTGCTGCTCCAGATGGCGGGTATCTCTCCCCCAGCAGCGTTATCCTCACAAAGTACACACACACGTTCCAAGATACGTTTTTTCCTTTCTTTCTTTCTTTCTTTCTTTCTTTCTTTCTTTCTTTCTTTCTTTCTTTCTTTCTTTCTACAGCAAAAACAGAAACTTGCCGTTTGTCAGCGGACCAGATGTCCCGAGTCGACATCCCACGTGGGATTCGGTAAACGTTAGCGTACGGTGGGTTTCTAGGGCCGGTTGGAGGTAAGTGCGTCCCCCCCTGCGCGGTACCGACCGCTGACAGTCCCCTGGCCCGCCGCCTATCTCCTCTACATGGACCCACGGCAAAGTGATGCCAAGCCTCTGGTGATGGCCGTCTGCTAGCGATAAGCCTCTTTGAAGGGCCGCGGCGTGAAAGGGCAGGGAGATTGGATGGATGTGTGTGTGTGTTAACCTGAGCACTACCAGATACTAAGGAGATAGCAGCCCCCCCCCCCCCCTCTTCAAACAAACAGATATTGAATGCAAGCAGGCACTTATAAAAACACACACACAGACACACATACTGTAATGTATTTGACTGTGTCTTAAACTTTCTCTTCCCTGCTGAACCCCGCCCCCAACCACCCACACACACACACACACACACACACACACACACACTCACACAGTCCCACCGATAAGCCCCGTGAGGTAGAGTGCTCCAGGTGGCGAGCAGAGCAGAGTCAGTGCTGAGGCAGCCCTCCTCCCCACATCTGGCTGCAGTCCCCTGCCTCCCAGGTTGGCCCTAAGCCCCGTGATGGATACGAGCTGTCAGGATCGCAACCCAGGTCTATCTGTTAGAGCCCGGCCAGGGCTTCATGTGGTGGCGCTCCGAGTGTGTGTGTGTGCGTGTGTGTGTGGGTGTGTGTGTGTGTGTGTGTGTGTGTGTCACACAGAGAGATTTTGCGGGTCTGTGTGTGTGTGTGTGTGTGTGTGTGTGTGTGTGTGTGTGTGTTTCGGTTTGTGTGAGTGTGTGTGTGTGTGTGTGGTGTGAGTGTGTGTGTGGGTTGTATGTATGTGTGTGACAGGCCCTAGAGTCGGGGGGTGTGTGTGTATGTGTGTGTGTGTGTGTGTGTGTGTGTTTATGTGTGTGTGTGTAAGTGCTGCCAGGCAATCTGCTGGAGAGGGGGTGGTTTGTTGTAAAGAGGCATAGGGATGGACGAGAAGAGAGGAAGAAAGAAAAATGACTTTAGCTTCACACACAGAATGCTAGAGAGAAAGTGATAGAAGCACATTTGTGCACAATCCGTGTGTGTGTGTGTGTGTGTGTGTGTGCGTGTGTGTGTTTCTGTGGTTCTCCTTCATGAAACCTCAGCCCTGGGAGAAGGAGCAGCCAGCCCCTCTTCCCATCCAGCCTTCTGAGAAATGCGGTGCAAGAGTGAAGCCTAAGTCACTGAGGGTTACCACTCGCTAACCTCTGAACCCTACACACACACACCAGCCCTAACACCACACCATCCAACCAACCACTGTCATGGTAAGACCTTGGTCTAAACATTTACAACCCCCATGGGCCTTCTGACCTTTGAAACGAGGCAGGCCTGTCAGCGAGAGGGCTGTTTCTTACTGTGGTTATGTCACAGTCATTTAGCAACTGTTTGTTTTGCAACAATAATTTGAAATGAAAAACATACAACTGAGAGAGAGAGAGAGAGAGAGAGAGAGAGAGAGAGAGAGAGAGAGAGAGAGAGAGAGAGAGAGAGAGAGAGAGAGAGAGAGAGAGAGAGAGAGAGAGAGAGAGAGAGAGAGAGAGAGAGAGAGAGAGAGAGAGAAAGGAACAGAGAAAGGCAGAGAGAAAATGACTCCTCTGTGTTGTGTTACGCAGAGGTGGAAAAGTCATGTCATCTTCTGAAGACTACCCAATCAAAAGCAGCCTCGCAGTGGGCACCTCCTCTCTCTTTCCCTGTGGGGGTCTCCATCCCTCTCCAAATAAACCAGTCTGGCCCACCACCTCCCCTGTCCAGGACCCCTCTCTTTGCGGTCGGTTACACGGGGGCTATGGGTCGTCCTCTCCATGTCTATTCACACAGAGGGAGGTGTTATTCCGACCCAGGCCCGGCCAATTACTGATAGCATGCGTTTAAATACAATCCTACTTAAGAGGGGGCTGTAAGCTGGAGACACTGGAGATGAGAGGATGTGGAAGCAGGTACCGTTTTGCTTTAACGCCCTGCGATGTTGATTCTCCACTAGAGGTTTAACACCACCTCCATCCATAACTCTACTCCTCAAAGCGGTGTGTTGGGTCGCTGGGAGATGCCTTGGTTACAACGGGCCGACCGTCGTTCCTGGCCTCGCGCTCGCCTGAACTGTGACCTCCCTCGATCCCGTGGGCCGCTATTCAGCCATATTTCCATTTGGAGAAGATGTGGGAGATTAGGGGCCTCATTTGTCTTTGGATGTTGTCTTGCCAGGAAGTAGGTGGAATGGGAGAACCCGAATAGGTCCACCTTGCTTCCGAGGTTGTTTCTTTTCTGGGTGAGTTGTGTCAGTGACAGGTCAGCCATGGTCTTTGTTGGGGAGGAACTAAGATTCTCTAAATAAATTAGTGTCCTCAATAGAATGTGAGCAATGACAGCCGTGCTCACTGATTGGCACGATCAAATAACCTAACAGTGGAGGTTGCTGAAGCCAGGCCAATAGGAGTTTAGGTCAGGGATCGAAGGGGCGGGGCTTCTGTCTTTGAACTCCACACAAAGACGGTCTGCCATTGAAAAGAAATCCCACTCCCTGCTTCCGCACTTATCCCAAAGAGTACTGTCATGCAAATGCCCTTGAATATTCATACACTTCACAGCCAGGATAAGTTGTCTAGATATTTGTCATCTATTCCGACCTGCTATGGCAAGCATTGTTAGGAAGCCGGGCTGATTAGCATATACTCTCCAGGACAACCCCGAACGAGCGATAGGAGTTGCCCAGGCTCCGTGTGTGTGTGTTAAGATGTCTTAATACAATACCTATCTATACTTGAGCTTTCTCATTTGTTGTTGTTAAATTTTGCTGCTACAATGTTTACCTTACTAAAGTCGTTACATTTTACAGTTTTTGTTTAGGTCACATTACAGGTCAACACCTTACAAAAAAAAACATAGATATTATTAGTGATGAAATTTAAGGCAATGTAGTATCAAGGAAACCTGAGGTAAAAAAAAGCCTCCCATCACACCTAGAATTGCAGCAATGTTTGAATTTTTTACTTACAGTTATTCATACCAGCCCCTCCCGGAAAAGAAAACAACAAAATGCAAATTGGGTTGGTAACTGAGTGGCTTACACACAGATATGCAAATCGTTAGCTGCGGAGTTTTGAAAACAAAAGTTTTGTTATTGCCGTCATCATGGCAACCCCCCTGGTGGACAGTAGTTAGCGGATCGTAAAGAGAGATCGGGGAGAGCAGCCAGGGTTAAACTGCCTGCCGAGCCCTGGGAGCAGGGAAGAGAACACTGGGAGACGGAGTCGAAAGCACTCACGGATCTGTTGGCCAAGTGAGGGAGAGCGTACACGTCTTCCTAATTCATGGTCCCTCCCAACCAGCATGGGGATTTCATGAGACTGTGCAATGTCAAGACAATGTAATGTTACTCAAAACATTGGTAGATGTTAATAGTCGACCAAAATGTATTATTGTGAGTGGATCTGTCTCGGTTTGAGTTTCCGTGTTGGTTGACCAAAGCTATATAACCTCTGCTTCTCTACTGGGGATATACTGTATGATTAGAATATAGAACCAGATATGCATAATGTTCTTAAAATGTAACCAAAGACGGTGATCCCTGCAGAATTTGGGCCAAACTATCACGTCAACTAAAGCATATTATAATAAACTTGCGGACACCAGTTACTCATCTCATCAACATGCTGCATGTTACCGGGAGGGACCTGGGACTGCCTCCGCTCGTATTTACTGCAGTTATTAAAAAGGTCGACTGGCTGATGTACAGTTTCCTCTGTGTCCAGGGGCTATTTTGTGGGGTCCAAGAGGTTTCTAAAGAGAGGAAATGGGGGCCATGGCGAGGTCAATGGAGCCCCCCCTGTCCCCCTTGCTCCCCCGCCCTGTGTATTGTTCCTTTGGGAGACTGGGCGGTGGACCGCCGCATTTCAGGCTCCACAAAGCGAATGACTCTCTAGACAAGAGTGGAAGAGGTGTGTGTGTGTGTTGTTACGTGTGTATGTGTGTGTGCGTGCGTGTGTGTGTGTGCGTGTTGCTATTTGTGTGTGTTAGCGTTTGTTTGATTACTGCCCCTTTCCGTGAACTTGGGTGACTTCAGAAGCAGAGATGTAAAGAGCGAGTGTGACTCCTGTGCAGTCCAGAAGCCTTTGGCATGCAGTTGGGTCAAACAGTGAGACTGAGAAGACACGCGATGCTCCCGTGAGGGACGGTAACTGACGTGCAAAAATCCACTTCCTGTTGTTTTTACCAAAACGCACTTTCAGACAGAGGTAAATCATTGTTCCAATTTTGGAGGTTTTTGGTCCTGAGATTCGTGCACGTGCACAATAATAAATATAGGCATTATCTAACTATGGCAATACTTTAAACACAGCACTACACAGTAACACGTATAATCTCTCTCTCTCTCTCGCTTACTTTTCTCTCTCTCTCTCTCTCTCTCTCTCGCTCTCTCTCTCTCTCGTCTTTGTGTGGTATTTTGCATGGTAAAAGACCACCCATTAGCCTGGGAGGGGGCACATTCCCAGTGCGGAGTTTGTTCAGAATATTAATGGGCATCCTGGGACAACTGCCAACCTAACGCTGTCTGCCTCCACAAACACCAGATACCATACCTTTCTCTCTCTCTCTCTCTCTCTCTCTGCTGTGAACGAATGCCTTCCCGTGCTCTGCTAGGGCTCTGTCTCGCTCTGGAGTCAAATCATGGAGCCTCTGTTACTCCAGGGTGCCTCTCTTTTACAACAGGAGTATGACCCAATGGTAAACATCTAGCCGGTCTTTATTACACAGATAGTGAGGTGAGAGAGGGAGATGCCACTTTGCATGTGTTTGTATATCACACCAACTGGATGTAAAATTCATTTATACAGACAGGGTTGACTGACTCAGACTATGTCTCTTTTGCAGCGGTGCCCTGTTTACACGACGGGTAATGGAAAAAAAAAAAAAATAAAACTATTTAAATAACGATTCAATGTTTTAAATAATTGTGTTTACGAATTGCCTCATAAGGCATTTCATTCCTATGCAGCACTCGGCAGAACGAGCCTGTTGCAGCTTCGTGTTTCATGTTCAGGGATCTTGGGGGACCTCCAAGGAAATCCTCTAGAGCATGCAGCCAGGGAGCCCACTTCCCAGTGTTAGGGGTATCACATGGTAATCCTCTAGAGCATGCAGCCAGGGACCCCACTTCCCAGTGTTAGGGGTATCACATGGTAATCACCACGACAACCCATGGTTGGACCTGCCAGTCACACCCCCAGGCGTAAGACAGAACGTGGAGTGATAAGCTTCACCTGCTCCTTTGTGTCGCTAACAATCAGCATCCTCTAGGAGGCCACGACACACACATTTTTCTTCTGAATAATTTGAATGACAGGGACTCACTGAGTAGAAATATGCTTTCCTCTTGGTTCATGCAGTAATTCACTTTGTAAATAATATAACAATAACAATAGCAATAATATTATATAAAAAAAATTATCATTATCTACCTCAATTTGTTCCTGTGTCGTTGAGTTATTAGAAAGGCGCTTATAAAGCCCATGTATTATTATTAATAAAATAAGTGATTATATGAATAGGCTACATTAAGCAGCCTTCTGCTGGCAATAGAAGCATGACAAGTTGTTAGCCTGACATTTCTGCTTGCTATTGAAAGTGGACTATGTTATTGTGGTAGCTACTAGCTACATACATGTTTAATCGCCAAATCAGTTGCCGAGATGCAAATCAAATGCCTTGTGTCAAAAGCTTTGGAGAACCACTGCAATGTGCTAGACTAGCTAGCTAGATAATGAGCCCACTCCTTCACCAACCTGAGGCTGTGGATGAGACACTTGACTGGCACTCTCACTTCCTGACTCATCTGCTGCTGAAGCAACAGGAGATCACTTTTCCTCCTCCACTTCCTCTAAAGCCTTGCTCTCGCCTTGTTGCCTCACTGTCCGTTTATTTATTTTTTTAAAGCATTATATCCATTGTGTTGAGTGTTGTCCATCTGAATTCGTTAGCTAGCTCGATGCCGAAATGACAAGCGCTGTAACCGGGGCGCTCTCTCTCGCACTCTCTTTCTAGTGTTCAAACAAAATGCACGCGTGCCAAGTAATGTGAAGTAGATCTGGGCCTTGAATTACACACAAAGAACATAGCGTTGTTGCATTTTTGATCAACAATATCATATTATTTATGCAAGTTCGGAATGACAGATGAAAAGATCATGGGCAATTTTTGGGATTTTTACACGTTTTATTTTTCTTGTTTAAAAAAAAAAGATCCGGGGCTACTCAGAAAACATCCGGGGCTAAAGCCCTGGATGCCCACACCTAATGACGTCCCTGAGAGGCAATTTTGTACATCCAAACCAAATAACATGCCATGCTTCCTGTGGTCTACTGTTAGCATGACTGTATGACGCTGTACTCATTTGGATATGATGCTTTGAACTTTGACTAGTAACAGCCCCATGTTTTAAAGTGTTGCTGTCATCTTGGTACATTGATAATACCATAATCATGATAATTGACATTTGCAATTACAAACGTCCGATAAGCCACAACAATACCTCAATGTAAGAGTCTGACTGTGTCGGTATCTGCCAACTGTCGGGTGCATGTAGAAGGTGTCAGCAAATGAAGGGGGTGGTGATTTGGAGGGCTACTGGCATGCCAGAACACGACTGTAGAGAAAGCGGCAGCCCACGTATCCAGATGTAGATGAAAAATGGTCTGGTGATGATGTCAATCACTTAACACTTGGACTCCACCTGGGCCATTATGGCTCTCAAAGGCTTGTGTTGTGGACCTTTCCATCTCACTTTAGTGTTCTCCTCTTCACCACAGCAAGCCCACGCCCTTCTACGTGACTCGGCTTGGCAGAGAAACACACATCCATAAGAAACATGTCGCCTGCCTGTTCCTAAGTGCTACCATTTCCCGCTCTCATACCGGAGAAGAACGATGGCTTTTTCAGATGGCTCCTGGCGAGGCCGTCGACTGAAGTCATCCCCGCGTCGGCCCCTTTTCCTCCCCTCTTCTCTCTCTCCCTCCCTCCCTCTCGCTCTCCGTTATTCATCGTCTCTCACCCACGTCTTCCTGTCTGAAAACCAATGTCCAGCCGAAAAACAAGCTCGGCGTCAGAAACCAGCTCTGCCCGTGCATAGTATCGTGTCCACCTTGTGAATTGCGCTCGTGTCAAATCGAAGTGAGAATATGACACGGAGATTTATGAAATACCTTGGGAGATGACAAAGCAATTCATGCATTTCGCAACTTGAGGCCACCGAAGCATTACAATACACCGAGAAAGCCAGGAAGGAATCACAGAGCAAAGTGTTCCTGTTCCGGGTACTGTGCCGGGGAATTACAGTTCAGAACATGGCGTCTTTGGGGCACGCCTGAATAAAAGACCATCTATGTTCGACCGGCCCCTCTCTAGTCCTCTCACCTCTAACAAACAAGTTGACTAACATACCTACCCCCCCCTCCCCCCCCCGCCTTTAGTCTTACATTTCTGAAGAGATGCAAATATTTGGACGAATAAGCAAATTGCCCGACGAGCCCCAGCTAACGGCGAGGTGGCGGACTATGAACCAGAGTGCAGGTGCATGGAGGTCGGTTGCGTTCTATTGCAATGACCTCATGTTGATGCCTCCCGACGATGCAAATGAACTGCTGCCACTGTAGATCGTTCCCAGAGATTGCAGTGTGTGTTCAGCCCGCCAACCCCTTGCATCATGCCCCAGGAGTAGAGCAGAGCAGCGGAAAGTCAGTGTGGCTTGTTATTTTCTGTTTGTTCCACTCTCGTTTTCTCCCCGGCTCCCTTTCACTGATCCCCATCACTTACGCGAAATGTCTTTCATATGACAACCCGCATGTGGTATTGTTTTTGCTGACATTTGTGAGGTTAAAAGTATTGATTTATTGTTTAGGTCAATATTTATTGTTGCTTGCCTACGATCCAATGATATTTTTGTAGGACTGTTATGTTGGTGCCGGGTGCCCTGGTAGCAGTGGAGCAGTCAGTGTTTCCCTCCGCTGACCTTTCAGAGACGCCAAGACACGGAGGATCCTCTCAGAGAGAGGCCAGCGAGGAGGCACATTCCCACCCCCCGCAGAAAACAACTTCAATTAATTCTTGTTGTTTTCCCGCTTTGACTTTCTCTGCGCCGACTCGGCAGCCCCCCCCCCCCCCCCCCCGCCCCCCCCCCCCCCCCCCCCCCCCCCCCGCCACCCCAATCCCCCCTAGCTCTCCAGATCCTTTGCCACTCAGACAGGAGGGAACCCCCCCCTACCCCCGCCGCAACCAGCTGACGGAAGAGAAAGCAGGAGAAGGGCCTCAAAGAAAAACAAGGCTTTGGAGAAAACAAAGCTCTTTCAGTGCCCATGCTTGCATTGTTTGAAACTTAATTAGGGCCTTCTGCTCGCACTCTTAGCAAGCATGTATATTGGTACTGGGATTTATAGTGTATTTATTAGTGTAGCATCTTCAAACCATTATGCGTCCTAATAAAACCTTAACGTCGTTTTTATTTCAATAGTATTTTCTCTTTTATTGCAAATACAATACAAAAGATAAGCCTTTAAAGACAGTAAAAATACATGTTAAGATAGCTGAGGAAAACAGGGCTCTATTCAGATCAGGAGCGAGTTTGTTTGGAGGGATGTTTCAAACACAAAGGACAAAGACGACTATGAATTTAGTCAATGCTCAAACGTTTTCCAGTTCTTTCGGCTATAGTTAAGAATTTAGCCCAAGAAACTCACAAATAAATTGTACACTTCATGTCCAATAAAAGAGAAACAAATAAACATCTAAAATAGAGACATTTACAGAAGATAAATAAAACAAGGTGATTACTGTTTGTATCCTTTACTCTTAAGTACCGCTCTTTGCACAAAATAAAAAGGTAACAATTTACCAGACAAGGTAACTTCAAAAAAGGTCAATTAAGAACAGAATGCAAAATAATTACTTTGAAATAAAATTAAAGCTATTAAATAAATTAAAAAGTGAATATGGGTCTGGGGTAGCGAGAGGAGGAGGAGGAGGAAGGGGGGTTGTTACATGACTGGTCTGCCAGGAGTCTGCAGGGGACACTGGGGGTCAAGAGTGACTTCCTGTGGCTGTCAAACACATGCTGCCAGACGGCAAGTATAATCTCAGCTGTGGCCCTTACACACACACACACACACACACACACACACACACACACACACACACACACACACACACACACACACACACACACAAACAAATACATACACACGCACAGAATGGCAAGGCACAGACGGTGCAAAAGGCTGTGTTCCCCATTTGAACAGCATGATGTCCTAAACAGCAAGCCTACCCACTAAAAATCTTGCTTAGGATCACAATAGAAAGGACAGACAGATAAAAAGAACCTCAACTGCATAAATATAAATCATGTCTTGTTGAATGTGAGCACAAAAAAAAAAAACATAATTGAAAACTATTGAAATTTAAGAATGGCCGCCTTTAAAAAGAATCCCACCAGAGAATTGATGCCATTACGGATAACTGCACTACAAAGAGTGGTTAGCTGCTTAAGCTGAACTGGAAACAAACATGAAGCCTTTTTATCTACTTTTAATTACAAATAAGGTGTCGCCTCTTCAACGACTGCCGAGAGTTTAAAAAATGTTTTTAATAAAACATACACAGTACCTACTAATATATCGACAGTCAACAAGTCCTCACAGAGGATTTTCCTATGTCTTATCGCCACTAAAAATATATAATTCATCATAATATATCAATAAGAAGGCACTGTGTGAGCCAATGGAAATCTATTCACCTCTAAGGTCCAGCTCTGAGTGTGCCCCTCTCCTCTGCTGTGTATTCAAGTGTCTGCTTTCAAAGAGCTCAATGGTCGGAGGACTGGCATGTCCATCATTCTGCGTTCGTGTGTGTGTGCGTGTCTGTGTGTGTGTGTGTGTGTGTGTGTGTGTGTGTGTGTGAGAGAGAGAGAGAGAGTGTAAATGTGTATGTCTTCTTTCGTAGGTGTGCGTGTGTTTCTATGTTGCTGTGGGAGTTGATGTGCTGTACATAATGCAACGGCTGTCCATGGACTAGGTCTGCTAGTCACCACCGGCATGTCTTCACGTGGAAGCGTGCCTATGCCCGTGTGTCCCTCCAGTCTGCGGGCTCACGGCCTGGTTAGCTGTGTGTAGACGGGCTGCTGCTCCCACTGCTGGGGACTGTGGCCGCTGGGGGGGATGGAGGGCACCCCCGTGGGGTCGGCTATGGGCGTGTACATGGGCCTCTGGCTGGGGCTCATGTAGCTGAAGCCGGAGTAGAGGCCGGAGCCCTGGCCCGCCGCGTGGCCGTAGTAGGCGTTGGCGCCGACCTGGTGGTCGGAGTAGTCGTACTGCGTCCGGCTGCCGTAGGAGGAGGGGCTGTAGTGCTGCAGGCTGAAGGAGCCGTAGGCCACGGGCTGCGGGGAGCCCTGCTGCTCGCTGTAGTGGCTGGGGCTCAGCTGCTCCGTCTTGATGTGGGTGGGGGTCCTGCGGCCGGCCTCCGCCCCGCTCCCGCCGCCCAGCGGGGTGAGAGAGTGCTGCTGCTGGGCGGACTGGCCCTGGCCCTTGCTCATCCAGACGGTGGTGCCCCCGGCTTGTTGGCCGGCCACCGGGCTGCTGCTGATGGCGTAGCTGCCCGTGTAGCTGACCGGCCCGCTGGCGGATCCTGGGTGTCCGTTGGGGGGCAGGTACTGGTCAAACTCGTTGACGTCGAAGGTCTCGATGTGGGAGATGACGTCGCTGCTGAGCTCGCCGATATCCACGTCCCGGAAGTCGATGTTGAGCTGGCGGCTGTTGGCGCCCTCCGTTAGGGAGCGCACGCCCCCCTCGCGCTTCATGTCCATCTTGCCCAAGGCCACGTCTGTCTTTGGGGTGGTGGGAGGAGTTGGGGGTCCCTGGGAACCTAGAGGAGAGAGGGGTACATCGATGGTTAGATAATCCCATGAGGAACACAGGGAACTGAGTGAAACCAGAACTGGAGGAAAGACAACATAATATTATGGGATGCTGAGAAATTTGTCAAATCGAATACAAAACTGGGAGAACAACAGTCAATGTTAAGATTTGTTAAGTAATTACTCCAAAAAAGCAAAACCATATGTCGTTTTATCTACTTCTTCAAAATATATTTTAAAGATTTGTCAAAAACAATTTTTTAACATTTCTAATCACTTTCTTTCAATTCCTTAACATAAAATATTCCCATTATCCTGCTCACCTGAGTGCTCAGCAGGGGAATGCACCTCTCCCATGCTGGAGGCTGGAGAGTCCGCCTGCTGGAGAGCTTTGAAGATCGCGTTTGGGGATATGTGCGTCTGCTCGCTGCCGTCCTCCGACTCGCTCTGCCCGTTCTTGACTGATTTTCTCCGCCGCGGCTGATACTTGTAGTCGGGATGGTCCTTCTTGTGCTGCACTCTCAGCCGCTCAGCCTCCTCCACAAACGGACGCTTCTCTCCCTCGTTGAGAAGTCTGTGTGTAAAAGGAGTCAATGTATTAACTAGGGTATTGTTTCGTATCATTAGCATAATAAACAGTGCAAATGTGTTATCACAATTAAATTACTCTACAAATATATTACAACGATGTCATTAATATGCACATTTATGGTTGCAGCGTTGGAGCTGCATTCATTAGACACGCACGTCTCCTTCCATTGTCACTTAACCTGATCCATTCAAAACCAGTAAATGCATTCAGAGGGGTTCAAGAGAGAGAGACTCACCTCCAGAGTTTTCCCAGAGTTTTGCTGAGCTCGGCGTTGTGGAGATGTGGGTACTGATCTGCCAGCTTTCGCCGAGCAGCCTGAGCCCAAACCATAAAGGCGTTCATTGGTCTTTTGACGTGAGGTTTGTTCTTACTAGATCCGTTAACGCGCACCGGCATGGGCACAAGGGTCCAGTCGTAGCCCTTGAGCACCTGGGACACAGCGTCGCGTATGCACACCGGGAATTTATCATCCTCATCTTTTTTGAAGTCGACGAGGGAGCCGTCCAGTCCTAGCAAACCGTTCTCCGACGGCCGGGTGTTCTCCATGTCGGAGCCCGATCCAGACGGGCACGGGGATCCGGCAGAATCCTCAGACATGCTCGGACTTGGAGCGTCGGAGAGACACTTGTCTTGTTCCTCCGTCATCTTCAGGAAAGGGTCCAGGAGATTCATACGAAAAACGTGTGTTGTACAAAATAAGAGTGAAATATTGAATTCAGGGTTTTGCGTTGTAAAAAAAAAATCCCCACCAAAGAAGCGTTATAAAAGTATGTCTGTAGCGCAAATGCAGGTAGTAAACTATTTTTCAACGAATTGACTGTTCAATGCGTGCGTAAAATCTTTTTGGAGAGCGTCTTTACGCATTAGCTATGGCTGCGATAGACGCATGCAAAAACTTAAGTGTTTTGCAGTAGTTTCCACACTTGAAAAACAGCTGTTCGATTGCTCTGACCTTTTCAGTTTAAAAGAGAAAGTGCTCCTTTAGTTTCTCCTAACAGAATCCTTGGATCACAGGTATGCTTTTTACTGAAACTTCCCTGCAACTGGGCTTTATAAATGAGTTAGGCTACTGGAAAAGCCCGATTATGATTGGTTAAGACCTATGACGCTGAACTGGTGGAATTTGATCCTTGCCTGCCCACACACACACACACACACACACACACACACACACACACACACACACACACACACACACACACACATACACACACACACACACACACACACACACACACACACACTACAAAACTACAAACTATCAACTGCACTTTTGTTACATAAAATTTTGCCTTTTATTTTCTCTTTTATCATAATTATTTTTATACAGGCCTACACTGTGAATTTAGCTGTCAACTGTTGCAACATATTGCAAACATGTGTTGTTACATAGCAGGTCCTTTTTATTTTGTATTTGTCTACTTGGAATTTCTATGTCCTTATGTTGTGTAATTCGCATAGAACAGTATAGATCTCTACAATGTATGTTGGACCTACCGTGGAAATAATGGAAATCAACTGTTTTTTCCAAAGCACAGTGACACAAGATAACCAATAGGGGGAGACAGCAGTCTAGAAACGTCCTAGGCCATCCCCGGTTCTAACGGGGACCGACTTGGAACAAAACGAGCCGTCTGCTCAGCCTTGACGAAACAGTCCAAAAAGGTACAAAAGTTGTGGTACGGTAAAGGTAGGCTAGAGTTTAGCAATCCTGGTCTACTTTTAGTAAACAAAGAGAAACAGTAGTTAACTGCAAATGTCCCTAAAATCCAGCAATGCATTTGCATCCTGTATGTCATTCGCATTTCAAACTGTGCTCATATTCCTGATCTAAGATTCACTATAAGTCACCCCCCCGCGTACTTAGCCGTCAGTCTTTGAGAGTTCACTCAAGCAGCACCCTGTGTAATGAATGGCCCTTTACGGTCTCGTGGCAACACACACCCACTGATTGTTTATTTGGATTTGTGGACTTGTGGAAATGTAAATCTGGATTCAGGCTAATGTGGACAACATGTGCTACCTGAAGTTACTTTTAATAGGTCACAGATGTCAGGTAGCCCCTCATTTCTCTCTCTCTCTCTCTCTCTTTCTCTTGCTCTCTCTCTCTCTCGCTCTCTCTCTAACACAAACACACACTCTCTCTCTCTCTCTCTCTCTCTCTCTCTCTCTCTGGCTCTTTCTCCAGACACCCGAATACTGTTCTTGTCAAATTGGGGACCCTGGCTGTTACAAACCTGTTTGTTTGTGTTACGCGGAGCGGGCCCGACCACAATCTCTCAGTAATCCTATCTCTCTCCACCCCTCGCCGTTCAGCCTCCCGCTCCGGAGGCGGAGAGCCGGGTGACACAGCGAGGGCCTCCGTCCCAGCCCCCCGTTTATTTACAGGAGCCTTGTTTGTTTAAGAGCCTCACTTTGAACACAAACAGAACGGCACGGTGCTGGACGGCCACTAATAGCTCTTGAGCCATCGGTGGTTGTGGACCGAGCAGCAGACACACACACACACACACACACACACACACACACACACACACACACACACACACACACACACACACACACTACTAGGACGGGGTCTTACGGCGTTTCCATGTTTGCCTTGCGAGCTCCAGAGGCATCACTGTGGCCATTGACTCGGAGGGCGGTGCTACGAGACAAGCTCGGAGTAAACCTGAGGTTCTGTTGATCGTGACAGTGATGAGGGGCGGGGCTTAAGGATCGACCGAAGCGGTCGGTGACACGGCCGCTTTCTCTAGTGACGGCAGTCATGGTGACGATGATGATGGTGGTAACGGTGAGGAAGATAAAGAAATGTGTTGAGGAAATGTTGCTGGTGACATGATGTTGATGATAGGGTTGTCTACATATCTGAAATACTACCAAAACATCAAAGCTACCTAAGCACCCAGAGTAGACTCCCAAACAGAAGCAACATTTCAGGATCGACACCCCAGCCCCTTTTGAGCCCCATGGTCGAGAAAGTTCATGCACATTGCACTCTCCCACATGTTAAAGTGCTAGAGCCATTACCGTTTGAAACAAAACCAATACCTTCATGTCCCTTTGTGTTGAATTACTTCATTCTTTATGTATTTTCCTAATTGTTAATTCAGTAAAAAATATTGTCACTCGACTCTTGGCACTTTGTAAAGCCGGAACGTGAAATGAGTTGGGATTTTTGTTGCTAACTAACACGAAGGTCTCACTGTGTTTAGGTAATGTAGAGCTACAAATATAATTGTGGGTTTCAATTTAATTTAAAAATGGTTAGTGGAACCCCTTTAAAATTCTCTTTTTTTATCTACCTTTAAGTCTGAAAGTTTAGTAAAAACAACACATAAGATTGACTTTAACAAACTCCTAAGCTCAAGTTGTCGACGAATACACCCAGAAATATAAACGTTTGTTTCATATACCAATCCTTTGCAAGATGATTCTTGTTCCCTTGGTAACAAATGCTGTGGCCCTTAGCCCAGAAAGGTCTAGCCAGAGGTGGGCAAGGTGACAGACTAGGTGCAAAAGTCTTGGGAAACTTCTCATCTTGAGTTCGAGTCATGGCGTTAAAATACTGAGCAAACACTGGGAGTCTACTGATAAACATCCTCAACATTCTGGGTAGGTTACCCTGTGATATGAATACGTTGTAGTGTATTCCCGAGAATACAGATCGGAACATGTAGGCACACTAACAAGCCAATGCAACAGTCACCAGCAACTGAATTGTCTCTGTGATATTTGTGATATAATTCGAAAAACAAAGCCACAGGTACTTCTGAGCAAAAAGTTGAAAGTGCATACCTTTGAAACCCAGACCTACACACACTGCACTGTAGCTATTCCGTGCAGACAGCACGGTCGGTGCCACTGTTGGTTATAATATCAACAGTAAAGAGAAGGGTTGGTCTCGGATCCCTGTCCCAGAGCTATCGTTCAGATCTGCCCGCAGAGAGTGTCTGTGATTCGGGGGCTGTGCGGCGGCGTGTCGGCCCAGCTCAGATCACAGCAGCCTGGACACCGGGCCGTCTGTTGACCCTCGTGTCACTCCGCCCCGGCGGGCGTGCTCACGCCGTTTATCAACACCCAGACGTCACCTGGTAAGGACCCTACAGTGCGTTTCCATCACTGTCAGAAAAGGCTTTTTGTGTGTGGGTGTATTTTTGCAATCTATCTGTCTGTCTTCATGGGTTTTCTTTTATCTCCACCTTTTACCTTGTTTCGTTTCTGTTCTCTTCTGTCTCCTGTGCGTACTTTAACTTGGCGACATGTTAACGGGCAGCCACCCATATAAACATGGCCAGGACATAATGATGTTCTAACCCTCCACTGAGTCCGTTGTCTCAGGCCCAGATCCAGATCCAGATCCAGCCTGATCCGGTCCGCATCAGGCCTGGAGCCCGCTCACCTCTGGGTCAAATTGGCCGGGAACCCAAGCACCGCGATTCAAAAAGGAGAGAGAGAGAGAGAGAGAGAGAGAGAGAGAGAGAGAGAGAGAGAGAGAGAGAGAGAGAGAGAGAGAGAGAGAGAGAGAGAGAGAGAGAGAGAGCTTGGAATTGGGGGATGGCAAGCCTGGGGAAAGGGAGGAAACCGAATCCACTCAGACAAAGTCCGAAAAGCCACAGCGGCGTACGGTTTCTCTCCAAAGATACAGCTTGTGGAAACACCGCCTGAAGAATAACAATGGTCTCACCCAAACCAGACCAGGCCAAGTTAACTAACGACAGATCCCCACCTTAATGCTGAGCAGTTGTTTGGGTTTAGCCCAGGGGGTGGGGGAGTGTGTGTGAGAGTGTATGTGTGTGTGCGTGTGTGTGTGAGTGTGTGTGTGTGAGCGTGCGTCGAGCGTTGTGGAGTGTGCTCAGGGGGGGCCGGTCGCGGCAGGAATGGCGGCTGTCAGCGGGAGGCTCGTGCCAGTGGAAAAACGCTCCCCCTTCCCCCTGGACGCAGCACCCATAAGCCCGGCGGTGGGCTCTTTGGAAAAGCTCTGACACAGCGAAACGGCAGTCGGAGCGGCGGAGAGGCCGGCGCGGGCCCACCATAGCGCAGCACATTCCTCCCACTTATTGAGTTGCGCTGGAGTGCGGATGCGAGGTGCTGGATGGACATGTTCTAAAATTAATTCTCGATGTGTCTCGCTCTCCGCACTCCGTAACCGTGGCGTTTTCTTCCCCCCCCTCCCCCGCCGACGGCTGCACGCTCCATTTCCTTTCACCCCCCCCCCCCCCCCTTCCATGTCGTTATGGTTGTGGTCCACGGTAATTGGTGCCTTAGCAGTGTGTTAGGTTTAGACGTGTGTCGGCGGTGGGTCCATTAGAGTGTTGCTTGGTGCTCGGCCAGGGGGAAGCCACTGCGTTGACGCCGCCGCAACACGAGAGAACAGCGGGCGAGGACGAGTCCTGCCGGGTCACCTCCTCATCCTGTAGAGCGCCAGACCTTCACAGCCAGTTAAAGGAGGTGTGAAAGGGGGGGAAAAAAAGGACGCTCCTGTCTCTGAGCTGCCCGAGATGTATGTGCCTGTCGTTGCTGTATGTAGAGGAGTGACCCTGTGGGGTTTGTTAAAGAAGCCTGAGGATTCAACGACTGTGCAGCATCCAGACAGGTCAGCACCCACTTATGCATGTAATTATATTTATTACAGCCGTGGACCATCAGCTCTGCCTGCTGTGACCTCTTTGTGTGTGTGTGTGTGTGTGTGTGTGTGTGTGTGTGTGTGTTTGCACGGAGACTGTATATTTTTTTTAGCCCTGTCTGTATATGAGTATGTATGTATGTGTATATGTGTTTTTGGTTGCGTTAACACAGACATTTAACTCCACAACTGTATGTGTGTGTGTGTGTGTGTGTGTGTGTGTGTGTGTGTGTGTGTGTGTGTGTATGTACTGTATGTGTGTAGAACGTATGTATATATCTTGGACATCCATTCTGCTGACTCACTTGAGCTGACCAGCCTGCTCTATTACCGTTTCACACTTAAGGGTCTATCAACGTTTCACTGGCGATGGATGATGATGTCACCACGGCTGTTCCCTGCGGCGCTCCAAACCGAACACCTGTGTTCAGGACCACCGAGTCGATCCTCATCCAAGCGTTTCCTTGTTGCCGTACACTGTAACCCCCGGCGACGGAGGCAGACGGTCAGTACCCTGGCGGCGCTGCCGTGGTTTCGCCTGGTGGCCGTTGGATTTAACACGTTGTCAGGGCGGTGTGTGTCCCGCGATTGGTGCTTTCGGCAAGGCCTCTTAGTTGAAACATTGGGGTACTGCATATAAGACACGATATCTGTTTACCGAATTGCACTCCCAAGGAAAGGTAATGATAAATACAAACTTCAAGTTCTATGGTCTTTATTTAGTTGTTTTTGTGCAATTGTTATTTTTCATGTTTGATTTAATTATCTGAAACCATTTTGTATTGTAAGCATACATATATACACATATACACGTTTATATATCATATATATCCTGTTTATATATATATATATATATATATATATATATATATATATATATATATATATATATATATATATATATATATATATATATATATATACACACACATATATCTATGGTCAACGCAAGGCAGGCCCACGCAATGTAATTGCTGTGAAAAAAAAAAGCTGCGGCTGAAAATCAGTGTTCAACAGCTCTGTTCATTCCAAACACATTCGGAGTTTGGTTGATCTGACATAGCTAACATGGAAACCCATTCTGCACTTCAAATGGCAGAATCACAGCTCCTCTGACTCAATGTCGTCTGTGACCCTGCCTGTCTGTTCTCCCTCCCTAGTTGTCTCTTTGTGTTGTCTTTGTGGTCTCCGACCCTGTTGAAAAGGCCATGGTTCCTGAGCCAATCGCCCCGCTCACATGAGCAGACCTGCTTAATGCCTAATGAAAGAGGGATGACATCATATTGCTTTTGCTCCCCTCCCTTTCTCCGCCTTTCTTTCTCCCTCTCCACCTCCCTTCCCCCCACCCAATCCCCTCATTTCATCCTCCCTTTGGTCAAGCCCTGGGCCTCAATTGAAAGTCAAAGACTTTTCTTTTTCAATCTAAAAAGGAAGTGACATTGTAATGTGAACAGGCAGCACTGCAGCGTAGTCTGAGGTTCTATATCAAAGTTTATGTTTTAAGGATAACACTCTCTTTCTCTGCATGATTCCATCCCGTAAAGATTGACGTTTTAAAACATTATAGTAGTGTTTAAAACATATTTCTGGTGTACAAAGGAAACTGTTTTCCCGGGCTCCTGATTTGAGTGCATCTCCCTCTCAACACCCAACCTTCTAAATTTTGGAGGCACTGTGCATGGCCAGCCAGGTGAAGAAGACTACAGGATCCAGCAGACTGACTGTCTAATGTGGACTCCATGTTGAGTGGCCCAGCATGAAGTGCAGGATCTCCAGTCAGCCGGTTATGGCCTTCCTGACTAGAGGACCCTGTCTGCTTCCCAGCACTTGGCATCAATCTGAGTGAGGAGATATTACATCCGCTTCCTGGATGTCTGGACCCCTTAGTTCACATCCGCTCCTGTCAGATGGCAGCCATGGTGATCACTTTGATTCTGGGAAAGAATGTCTGAGCGAGTTCAGCGCCTCACCTCAAATTCCAAATTCCAGCACAAAAGATTCCCAGCTGGAGTCCGACCCGAAATGAACTGAATCCACATGGATCCCTTGTACTGACAGCGTCCTATGGGAAATGTGAAATCGGTGTAGGGTCCAGAGTTCTGCGTAGCGCGATGGCTCGGTACGATAGCAGCCCGGTGTGGATCCCTCCGCCCCGCTGTGGTGGTGAGTCTTAATCACATCGTGTTGGGGTTGGCCTTTGTGCCCCTCTCTGACCCTGTGCTCCCGTCTGCTGTCGCACGGTAAAGCCCCGCGGGAGCCAGACTGTCCTGTCTGCTCTCCTGTCCTCCATGGCACTCAGCGCAGCGTGAGTGGGGCTGGGGCTGGGAGGGGCTCCTGTCTCAGTACACAGTAGAATGTACCGGGGCTTTCTAATGGACTCTACTGTGAACACTTTTTCGTATTTCTCCAACCTGGTTTGAGTGGAAATACGTCTGACGCAAAGCAGAGGGTAGAAATACGCCATCGGAAAGGTCAAATGGAGGGGTGAGTGTACTTGTGTGTGCATGTGTGTGTGTGTGTGTGTGTGTGTGTGTGTGTGTGTACATGTCTATGTGAGCTCCACACACCCTCGTCACAGAGCTATGAGCTGAGCGGCTTATCGCACCACTGAGGCCTGTAATTAAAAATCTAGAGTTACCCTCTACTTACCTCCAGTGACCCCTTCCTCGGGCCTCGGCCCTGCCCAGCGCCAGTGAACCGACTCGGGGGGAGCCTGGAAGGAACTCGGCCTGGCAACTGGGTGGATCTCGGAGGATGTCGCCTCTTAGGAGAGCGTGTCGGTTCAGGGAGGATGGCGCGGGTGCGGACCACTGCATGTCCGTTATACGGCTGAATATCTGAGTTAGAGGGTGCCAAGTTTGAGTGGGTGCAATGCCAGGGTCAATGGCCAGCTCTGCAGAATCCTTGTGCGAAGAAATGCGCTCCTCTGCCGGCAATGTGGGTGGCTCTGAAAAGAGCCTTTTAGCTCGTTTAACCAAATTGTCATGGGAGCGGGTAACCGTGGATGTTTGGAGGGGAAGACCTCCCACCCGCTGTGATCGGGCTAGCCCGTGTCCCGCCGCTGTCCTGACTTTGGAACAGCCACCGTGGCCAAGTCTGCGAGAGGCAGAGCTGAGCTCCAGCTCTATGGAACGGTGCCACGCTATCGGTCACCCCCTCCGCCTTTAGCTACGACAGGGCCGCATGGGGTGGTCACCGGACTTAGCTGAGCCACACAGAAGCCCCTTGTGTGGCACACACACTCTGAAGCGTGGCTTGGCATGCAAAGCAGTCAAGCGCGTTTGTGCGTATGTGTGTGTGTGTGAACAGTACGCACAATATATACTGTACACAGTATGAGTGTGTGAATCAGGGCCGTGCCTGATAGAGGAGGCTATTGTAGGGGTTGGAAAGTGTGGATGTGTGTGTTTTCCTTAGAAAGGGGGCACTCTAAGTCACAGCATTAATTCAATTGTGTCGTGTTGATATTGTGTCTGTCGGTGCGATTAAGGCAGATAAGATTAGGTGTGTGTGTGTGTGTGTGTCCTCCTTAACTGTGCTGCACGAGGAGCCAGGCATGCATCTTTAGTTTAAGTTTCTAATAAAAAAATCCATGCTTGAGCCTTTGAAAACATGCCGTTTCGGCTGGAGGCTTTCAGCTGACTAGACAAACAACAGGCGATAAACGTGGGTCTATTCCAGTTACAGCCGCCGCCAGCTCATATTCTTAACACATGCACACACGCCCACCAACACACACTCACACGCATGCCCGGGCACAATTCATGAAACGTGTTCAGACTCTGCATCAAAGGCCAGCTGATGGATCGCCTCAACTTCGCAGTTGTTGCTGTTTACATGGAGTTAGTTCTTTTTTAAAATGAACTCGTGGGGTTCGACAGACGCGGTAGACGCGAGCCGAGAGCCTGCTGACGTCCGTCTGGCTGACGGAGCTTTGGAGGCGGCTTAGACACCTTCCCGTCGCATAATAGCGAGCGGCGCACGCCGTCCCCCAAACAAACAGCCTTTGTGGGAACACTGAGGGTCCTCTGTCCGTCTCCTCGAGACCACCGTCCCGACTGAGGGCGCTGTTCACGGGGACACGTGGGAAACGTAGGCTAACCGCAGCGTACGCCATTCTAAACACTTTGTATCACGCTTCCTCTTTTCTTTAATGAGTTCTCCTTTCATCCACTAATATCAGAGATTTTCCTTCTGGTCGTGGGGTTTGCAGCAGCAGCCAATGAGCAGCCTGGATACGGCCTCAGGCCCCTCGTGTGGCTTGTTTGCCTTCTGCCTGTGTACACCGAGGCAGCGCTACTGCAATGGCAGCTCCTCGCTAGGTGCCAACTGATTTTTATCGCTGGGAAAACAGTCTCTTTCCCATCCCGGGCCCTCTGCGAAGCAAATGCACACACTTCATACTCACGCAGAGGGAAAACATGGAACCTGAGAGCGAGCCGAGGGGAGGCGGAGAGCAATATTAGAAGCCTTGAGTTAGGTGGAGGTTTGTACAGAGGCTGGTCAGACAAGGAATAAGCTTAGTGTTAATTGATGTAATAACAGGGTTGACATGTTCCCATTGTTACAACTCATAGACAACACATTCATCTCCAGTTGTGAAAGACTCAAGTGTTGCCTTTTTTTAAAGGGTATAACTTTTGATAAACCTTTTTTTTTCCGTAGTGCCCTACTGAATGTTCTGCGTCAACAGGAATGTTCTGGATGTTAGCCCCTTCTCAAACGTGGAAACATCCGTGTCCGGAACATCAATCTGTTTTGATTTTATTTTTAAAAAGGTGGCAACTTCAACCGGGCCAAGCCAAGGTTGAGGCTAATCAAAAGCCTTCTCTCCTCCAAACGCTGTTTGTTTTATTCCTTGATTTTTATTTTCCCAAGTCTCATACCTCTCCATTCCTCCCCCGTTCTCCCTTTCAGCAGTGTCAAATACTGGCCTGTTTATTTTAGTCGATTTATTTTTTTTTTTGCATGAAAAAGCTCTGGCAAAATGAAAATACAGGTAGTGTCACATTCATAATATTTGGAATGGCCAAAGTGTTATTTTCCTTTTATTAAATGCTGATTAATATTCAGCGTTGGGGAGGCTAATACGCCTGGACTTATTCCCCGATATCCTGCACAAAGCTGGGGTTTCTCAGATGCGGATTGGGCCACAAACCCTGTAGGATGTCTGGTTTGAATTACCCCAAAGGATCCCTGCTTCATCCACATTCTTTTCTCTTCACTTTCCGCTTGCGCCCTCCCCGTGGAGAGCCATGTAATTGTTGAAATGAGGTGTCTCTCACGGCTGGTGTGAATGTGAAGGAGCGACGAGAAGTCATTAGGCAGGGGGACATTTCCTTCCTGGTATGAAGCTCCGAGTGTTTGTACATTTGCATGCGACGTGCGTGCGTGCGTGCGTGCGCGCGCGCGCGTGTGTCCAAGGGCATGTGTGTGTACATACCGTGCTGCTTCTCTATGTACGGCTGCCTATTGGGCACGATTTAGAACAACATTAATGAAACACTGGCACACACACCCCTTTGCCTACACTGCTACAAGGCAGTCTACATATTTGCTGTTTCTATTGCATGTTAAATGCCCAACTCGAATGAATAAGACCATTGATTTATTATACAGTAATGGAAAGAATACGTCCGTGTCGTTGGCACTTCCTCCTCTGGGACAATCGGACCATAATACCCTCCTACAGCTACTCAAATACCTCCCCCTGGTACGGAGGCAGCGGTCGTGGGAGTTGGAGATACAGGAAGGGACCGCCGACACCAGTGAAGAACTGAAATGTTGCTTAGACTGCACGGACTGGAATCAGCTCATCAGTGATCGGGGAAGCGACCATGATGGACTCAATGACTGTGTCACCGACTACGTCAACTTCTGTGTGGACACAATTAT
Source organism: Galaxias olidus (assembly GCA_026901105.3). Taxonomy (NCBI): domain Eukaryota; kingdom Metazoa; phylum Chordata; class Actinopteri; order Galaxiiformes; family Galaxiidae; genus Galaxias; species Galaxias olidus. The sequence continues at coordinate 195,845 of JAPMUY010004293.1, forward strand.
TCCAAATAAAGTAGTTCGTTGTGGTCCCCATAACAAAGCATGGGTTACAAAGAACTGAAAAGTCCCTTAACAGAAATATGGTTTTCAATGTGGAGAGAGAGAACTGGTCAAATCTGCACGGAAAGATACATTTAAAGTAATAGAAAGTATTCCCTGCAAGTCCTAGTGATTCAAAAGAGTTATTTTAGTGATCGATTTGTTTTGACCGTAAAACAGAGAGATTTAGGAATTTGTTCCTACCTACAGCAACTCAATTTCTAAATTCAAAGTTACTATGGGCAATGATGCAGCTGATGGTCCACTTCTAGGCACACTTTGTAACTTAGGTCTATAGGTATCTGCTGTATCTTCTTTTGATTTGATCTGAACTGAACCTTTCTTTATTTTTATAGTTTGGTTTTATCGTGACTGTATTACTTCTAATTTGTATTTTAGTTTTTTTATATTATTTGATGGCCAAACGGTGATACTACAATTTCCCTCGGGATCAATGAAGTATTTTCCATTCCATTCCAAAGTGTCTTCTTGTATGTGCCAGATCATTTTCAGTGTGACTGAAGGTCATGTCATTGTCACATGAACGCCTCACGTGAGGAAGTAGGTCTGCAGTGCAAGTGCATCAGTCAACCCCCCCCCCCCCCCTCGATCTGAACAACAACACGTTCTTGTCCCTTTTAATTGTTTAACTGTTTAACCTGTTAGCCTGTTTGTTCTTTTTTGTGTCGTTTGTTAACCTATATGTGAAAGTGGTAAAACAATCTGGGGGACTCAAACACATAACAGTTTTGTCTTCTTGGTTAAATAGGTTTTACTCTCACTTTATGCTGGTCCCAGCTTTGAAACACCCAAACACACACACACACACACACACACACACACACCATCATTTTGTAACCAACCCTCAACCTCACGTCCGCCTGGGAAAACGTTTAGCTATCACACCGTTCACCCTCTCACCCTGAAAGGAGAACCTGAGAGGGGTCTATGAGTCAGGGCCATCCTGGCTAGAGTAGGTCAGCCTGTCACGTGAGGGGGGGGGGGTCTCCTGGAACAACTCTGTAACCCTACCCTGCCGTGTAGACAGAGCTGCCCTGGCGCGCCCTCTGCTTTGACGGTGGAAAACCTGCTCGTTCCCAGCTCTCGTCACCTCCCAGGTCAAACCACCTGGAAAGGTTCAAGAAAGGAGAGGGTTTGAGGGTGCCATGGAGCTCGTACGAGTTTGAAAGTCTACAAAATCTGAAATTCTCTCTGCTTCTTAAAGAAAGGGACACCGAAGAGGTCATTAGGAAGACGGGACGCGTGGCGATGAGGTTCTGTTCAGGGCATCATTCAGAATTACCATGTATGTAAATACAATGTACTTTTCCTCTTACATACACTTACTGTATGAAACCAAATGCATTCACATGCTATACTGAAAAGCACACACAGATACAAGTGAAAGGCTTTGACATACACTACTAAAACACTCACATAAACCACTGAAAAAAACATATGTTCACATACACACACCTGAAAAGCTTTTACACATAGTTAAAATGCTCACATATAGTATGGTACAAACATGTTACATAAACTATTGAAAGGCTTTGACACATACTAGTAAAAAATGCTTATAAAATATTGTGAAAACCTTTTCCATAAGCAAATGAAAAGCTTTCACACATATTGGTGAAGTGTGCTCACACAAACGCTCACATAAAGTATTGTGAAAACCTTTTTTATAAAAACTATTGAACAGCATTCAGAGTCACTTTAAAAAAAAGTAAAGCCTTCCTGCATGGGAGGATTTCACTATGAAAGGATTTAAGTTCAAATGGAAGGGCGTTTTAGTTGAACCAGAGAGCGTATTTCCAAAAACGTGCAAACGACTGTTATTTGCCACACTGAAGTAGCTAAACAAAGCAGCGGAATTTCGTTGGCCTCAGCGGAGATCGTCAGAACCCTGTCAAATGCGACAACAATCGGTCCGCAACCGATCCACAATCGGAGTGCGGAAGTACCAACATATTACTCCAATTATGTCTTCTCTTCACTGGCTCCCTGTCCTCTACAGTATTAACTTCAAAACCATTTTGCTGACTTTCATATGCTCCTATGGCAATGTACAATGTAAAGCGCTTTCCAAATAAATTGTATTATTTGTTTTTACAATGTGAAGCGCTTTACAAATAAATTGTGTTATTTGTTGGCCATTGAACTGTCCTGTTTCGTTGTGTGTGTGTGTTTAGTCTATGAAGTCTCCTATAGCCACTAGGTTCAGGATCCAGGCCTGCTTTTGAGCACATGGGCCACAGAGCTGCTCGCCAGGCCAACACTGTACTGTAAGTCTCTGCCCGTTTTCCCTTCACTTTCCACGTCCTGTTGAGAGAACCCAATCAAAACACGGAGAGGGATCCCCATTATTGCTTTATGTGTTCGCAGATTTTCTTTTTATGGGGTTTTTAATGCACTTCCCAAGGGCCACAATCATTTTTCGGTGGTTTATTGTCTGAACTTGTTGCTAAGGGATTTTATGTCCGCTCTAGCTACTTTTCTCTCCAGCACCATCAAGTGTAACATTCTTTCAGACACTTTAAAAGTGAAGTGAACAATGTGTTTAGCAGGAGCTCCAACTATTTTAAGAAAATCTCGAAGTGTGGCCCACAACTGGGCCAGATGTAATTTGCTATCTGGGTGATTTGTGTGATTGACATGAGGGTTAACATGTTTTAGTTGCAGTACATGTCATAGCTTAAGAAGTTTAGTACCTTTAAATTGCTCCACTCAACAGACACAGGACATGCTCCATGCACTCTGCCAGTGCTTGGCTATGGGATGTACCACTTCTAAGGCTCCCACTAAACTGTGCTTGAGTGTTTTTGTGGGAGTGTCTAATTGAGGCTGTGACTAATCTATTTTTTTTACATTATGTGTTTCTCCGACAGTGTGTGTTTGTGTGTGTGACTGTGTGTGTTGTGTTCAGGGAATGTTTACTGATTGCCCACTGCCAGTCACAGTGGCAGGAGGCTGTGGGGGTGAGGAAAAGTCTTTATTTTAAACACTGATCCCCTGCAGCTACTTCTGGTGCTGCTATCTTGTCTCACTGCCAACCGGACCCTTCTCATTCCGACGCCAGAAGGATTCCTAAAAAAAGGAAAATATTAGTTGTCTGCGTTTGGGCCAGCACCCTATGCACCAACCGTGACAGTTGTATGTCATCAGGAAGATTGGTGATCTGGGTGCCCCAATCACAAAGCTCAATCCAGCTCAGTCCCCTTTCATTTTTAATTTAAGCTAATAGCCAGTAGAGCCTTATCTGTAGACTGAAGTTTACGTTCTTGCTGGTAAGGAGTCAAAATGTATTTTTTATGACCCGGGGCTACACCACGTAATAATAAAAAGTAATCAAAGAGATCTCGAAGCTAACTCTAAATTCTACAGGGAGCCAATGCAGATTTTTCAGGATTGGTTTAAGGTGATTCCTTTATTTTGTTCTTGGTAGAAGTTGGACAGCTACATTTTGCAGTAGTTGCAAATAAATCATTTTGAGATGTGTAGACAGAGTTACAATAATCTATTCTAGAGAAAATGGACACATGTATAACTTTCTCCAGATCAGCGAAAGAAAAAAAAAAAAAATAATAATAATTTATTCTGGAAACGTTTCTCAACTGAAAAAAAATCTCAGGAAAGAGAGTGTGTGTGTGTGTGTGTGTGTGTGTGTGTGTGTGTGTGTGTGTGTGTGTGTGTGTGTGTGTGTGTGTGTGTGGGCGGGCTACAGCACACTGCTTGATGAGGTGTGGTAAATGACTGTGCTGTTAGTCACCTCTATACTTAGGGTCATTGTGACTCAACATTTTATCACTGGCTTCTGCACTGAGATGAGCCTCACATTCGTGTGTGTGTGTGTGTGTGTGTGTGTGTGTGTGTGTGTGTGTGTGTGTGTGCAAAAACATGTGTAACTGACCTAGACAGATAGAGCACAAGACCTGCACCATTTCATAAATACATATTTCAACAAGTAAATACTTGTAACGCACAAACAGTGAGGCCTGAGGATTGGATGACTGTGTTTGCAAATGTCCATATTTAGGGAAAAACGAAATGATCTGTGAGCTTTCTTTGGCCTGCTGTTTTCCTTTGTTTTTTGATGCTGCAGCACATTCTTGTTAGAAAACTGGATTTGGTGAACCTTCAGTCCACAGTGTCACGTTTCACATTCTCCACACGGTGTTAGGAACCCATTCACTCTCAGGGCGTTACAATTGTCCGTGCTTGTCCGTTACCTCACAGCAGTTATGCAATTACGTTTTTTTCAATTTGGCAAGGGAATACCTTAAATCTATTCAACTTAACAAAGAAAGGTGTTGACAAGTTCACTAAAGTAAGCAAAGAAAGGAGTCGAAAAGTACAAGATGTTCAACGTGATATGAGATGACGTTTGATTTTTAACTGATCCCAGTTTGTGTTGTGTGTGTGTGTGTGTGTGTGTGTGTCTACGCCAAAGTGTGTGCCAAAGTGTGTGCTATGTCTTACCTCCCAATTCTGCGGGGTCATCTGTTTCATCTCGGGGCCAGCTTGGTGACACAGTTTTCCTGTTCGATACCCGTAATGGCGTCCGCCCACATGGTCCTAGGTGGCAGTCGCCGTGGCTCTGGTGTTGAGTGGACCACACAGGGAGAAACTGATACGGCCGTCCGGCTTCTGCTGTGACAGGGGGGAAACCCTAGAAGGGTGACGACGCTAACCCTCCCTGGCCAGTTGAACGCGCTGAGTCTGCAATATGTGGTCTGTGGGGAGCGGAGGGAGCCACTGCGGGCCAGAGAATCGCCCGTTGTGGAGTTGACGGCTTCTAGCCCCCTTAGGTGGAAGGACAGGATACGCTCACAGTGGGGTATTCATCCACCGTCAACGAATCACGTGGTCTGTGTTTACATATACTGGGATTAAAAATTGGTCTTCGGTTTCCTTCACTACACTTTATCTGTTATCTTTAAAAAAAAAAACACATCTCGAGGTTAATTTCTACTCAGTAACCCCTATTGCTTTTTCTTCAGGTGGGCCAACACAAGTCTTACCCCGAGTTCAGAGCCCCAGCGCCAGCTTCTTGGTGGCCTGTAATCTGTCATTAATCCCTCTTGATGGAGGTCTGCACGCACAACGGATTATTCTCATTCATGTGCATGCAACTGGCAGACCTTAGCCAGTGTTTATTCAGCAGTGTGTGTGTGAGTGTGAGTGTTTATCCAGGGGTAATTGGATCACAGGTAGATGGAGAGCGTGTCATTTTGCCTAATCTCCTTCTAGGCAATCGAGAGTTTAACAGACACCCATAGACCCAAATTGACCTCAGGCAAAGGCTACAATTAACACACACACACACACACACACACACACACACAAATGCACAAATGTCTGTGCATGTATATACACAGTTTGGAGGCCCATGCAACACACTAGACGCACACCCATCAACCCACACGCACACCCACCCACCCACACACACACACACACACACACACACACACACTCCACCATTACCCCCGTAACTTGTCTGAATACACGTGGTTCTGGATGTAGACCAGGACCTCCGTGGCCATGCGTTTCCAGAGGAGATGTGACCTAAATTGCTGTAGTCTTAAATGATCTTTAATTGTGGCCGTCGTGTTGGCTTATGGCAATAGGGGATGGTTAGGTTCACTGGCCCGGCGGAGGAGGGGGGGACGGGACTCCAGCTGCATGCCCTCTGACTTCTGGCTTCTTGGATAACTACGGCTCTACTAATCCCAACCCCCCCCCCCCCCCCCCCCCACCACCACTGACATGGTTCAGAAGCTACGGTTTGACTACGGAGGGAAACAAGCGGGACATATTTGTGGATTGTTTTGATTATGAACTCCAAAGAGCCTTAGTAAGTTACTCAAAGTCAAAGTAATACAATCAAAGCATGGTCACGATCACGCGCACCATTCTGTTATTTGTGGCCCAAAGAGTCAGCCTAACCCATAGCCATGCTTCTTTGCTTGCATTATGATATGGTGAGTTTGGAAGTGATATTCCCCCTTTCCTTCCCAGTACAGGGATTTGGGAATGAGGGATTGATCTCTCATCTAGGACTGGCCGTGGTGTCAAACTGGCCAATCCTGTACTCCTCCAAGCTCAAAGAGTGCCCCTTGACTACCGCTGGTAGGCGAACGGCAGAACGGTCGCGGACAGTGGGAGAGAGGGAAAGACAGGAGGAGGGCGGAAACAGCTTGGGGGAACAGGGAGCACTGCTTAACATCAAAAGGCGTGACATCTCCAGTGGCTCCCTAGTCAAAGGAGGGCTAACTGTTTTATAAGAGGAAGTGTTCCAGGATGTCAAAAAACCAAGGTGCCAGAGACAGAAGAAATAGAATGGAACTGTCTATTCTCTCCATAGGTGGTCAGTCTGTTCTATCATCTCTCTCTGCGTCTTAGTTCATGAAAGAGTTTAGGTTTGAGTAAATGTGCTGAAGTGACCCAAAAAAAGCCCTTACTCACGCACGTAATCAGATACGATAGTAGCATCATCACATCGCAACGGCCCTCTCTTGGATGGTGTGAGTTATCCCTGTAAAGGACCGGGTCAGGCAGCATGGGGCTGGTTGTAGGTTATCTCGCCGGCCGTCCCCCACGTCAACACCTCCACATCAAAACCTCCTCAGCTCCGAGGTCACCCCCTCCTCTCAGGGGTCGCGAGGAGCCTTGCGTCGACAGCCAAAGGTCATCGCCGGGGACATCATTACATCTCCGGGGTCATAGGTGACAGGGTGATGAAGAGCTTCGTGTGTTCTGTGGCACAACCCCCATCAGACGAGCCTAGGTGCGTGCGTGCGTGCGTGCGTGCGTGCGTGCGTGCGTGCGTGCGTGCGTGCGTGCGTGTGTGTGTGTGCGCCTTCAAAGAACACTTGTATAGTGTCTTTTTGTGCACGTGTACTTCACAAAGAGGGTACACATTCCCTAACAGGTCCACCTGCCAGATTGTCACAAACACCTCAATCCATTTGTAGATCACAGACCTTCATGGAGTTATTGTGATCGACGTTGGTATCTGTAATCTACATTTTACTCGCCATCTGAAGCCTGGCTGATGATGGACTATTTAGTCCTAGTTTCAACAGCTCTTTACCTCAGTGCACCTGCGCTCTCATGGTGATTTCTAAGACCCCTTTTCCAGCTAAACAGAGATCATCTTCATAATTTACAGAGATTATCTAGAGACACGACTTGCTGTTTTTTAAAAGTTTTATTGAAAAAACAAAATATATTGGATTATTTATTCAGGAGATAAACTCAGTACACCCTAGACTATTGGTTATATACACTTTCATGAGGTTTTGAATTGCATTAGGGATTAATCGTGACCAAAGTCAAGGAGCATTTCACAAAAATAGTTTGTGTTGACAACAAAGATGTACCGTGAAAGCTTATGGGTGGCCACAGGCTTTTTAGAGACATCATTACAAGTGGCTGGGTGCATTTCTGTGGTTTTCCATGCGGGTTATGTGCTTGCGTGTGTGTACGTGCATGTGTGTGTGTGTGTGTGTGTGGGGGTGTGTGGGTGTGTGCGCGCGTGCGTGCGTGCGTGCGTGTTGACACACTTGGAACCGTAGTTGGCCTGAATTACATGCAGATGTTTGGTCTCTCTTGTTCTCATGGAATTGTCTCAATGCTTACCTACACAACCTTTTTTGAAGACAACATCTTTAGGATCGCACGAGGTTCAGCTGACTGTCAGAACGGGGCAGAATCAGTCATGAGAATGGAGTTCTTATTCCTGGCACACTTTCTCATATTATTTGCTTATCGCTTAGCAATGACACGCGCGCGTTTTGACAGATGTGTCACGGATGATTCTGTGCAGATTTGTGCTGTAATTAAATGCAGGGACCGTCCTGCCCCGACGCCCGCTGCTGTGAGTCGTAGAGGGAGACAGACCCAGCCGCCCTACCTCCCAGTCTGTGTGTTTCAACCAGAGCCACATCAAGCCACGGTGGGAATCTGTAATCAAACAAGCTGTTGTTTTAAGACGCGGTGGGTTTCACCAGCCCAGACCATGGCCACATGTGCTGCCCTGTGGCCAGAGTTGGGAAAACAGCGCTCATCAAGCGGGAGCTGCCTCGGAGCTGCAAGTGACCCTGACCTCTGAGCACGGTGTCTTGATGTTCAGATGTCGGGGTCATCTCTTTGGTAACGAGTTAAAAGGGTCCACACTTGGTCCACATAGGTACGTGAACACGTTGCTTAATCTAATCACTTCTGATTGATCATTTTGGACATGGTTTAAATATTTCGTGGTAAAGATTTTATGTGAGAAGCGTCATTATATGTTCCCGTTATTGTGCAGTTCTTTTTTCCATTCCTCTTCACCTATATAATCAGTATTTTTAAGTATTTGCTGATTATGTGATATATACATATATACAGTACTGTGCAAATGTTTTAGGCAGGTGTGATGTCTTTAAAGTTAGAAAAAGAAAAATACATAAAAGGATAAATGTTAATTGTTTATTTTTTTTAACAATTCATAAAATACAAAGTGAGGGAAAAGCAAATCTGTATCAAATCAACATTTGGTGTGACCACCCTTCGCCTTCAAAACAGCATCCCTGCCTAAAACCTATGCACAGTACTGTATATATATATATATATATATATATATATATATATATATGTATGTATATATATACTGTAAATATCGCACACAGAAAAACTGAAACAAAAACACTTTTCTCACACACATGTATGATATACTAAAGCCCACGATATTTCTGAACGTAAACAATAATATGTCTATTAATTTAAATTTATATTAATCAACTGAATGGAAACCTTTTCATTTTTTCTCTTTTTTAGTGGGGGCAGCTTTATGGCTACAAAAACAGAATTTGTGGTTTTGACGGTTGAGGTTTGATGCAAACGGCTTTGGAACCTTTTATGCAACCTGGCGTCCAGGAGACTTAAGAAAATATTGTGCTTTCCACCCTTTTGAGCCTTTTAGCCTCTGCTAGGGGAAAAGAGGTAGGCTGAAAAAAAAACACAAGGCTAAAAAAAAAGAACTTTGCAAGGTCAAATGTCCTGAGTGGGACTGCTGCCAGGTCTATTCCATAACCACTGTGCACACACGCACACGCACAGAAAACACACACACACACACACACACACACACACACACACACACACACACACCCAAGCTATTCTCACTTAACACATTCACATGCAGTCTTAAACATACAGTCTTACACAGACCCACCAAGTCCCCACACACACACACACACACGCACGCACACACACACACACACACACACGCATTTTTGGAGTTTATTTTTTTACAACAGAGAGAGTGGTCCCCACTACTTAATGTAAGAGGTTACTTTAGAACAGAACAGTCAAGGTAAATCAGTGAGGGATACCCAAGGTGATTCAGAAACGACCAGGACCAATTAACTTAGGGATATTTCTTTCTTTTTTCTTTCTTTATATTCAGACTACTTTTCCGGTTGGATTGTTAGGACTGCATGCTCTTGCTCTAAACATCTCTTTCTTGCAAACACACACAAACCACATCCACAAACACACACACACACACACGTCAACACAAACAGCTATCCCATTTGGTGGATCAGATAGCCGCTACGCATGGTCAGAGAGCATACGTTTGTGTGTGTGTGTGCGTGTGTGTGTGTGTGTGTGTGACACTCCTTCACTGGCCCATCCTTGTGTACGGGCCACACCCCTGTTGGTCGCGTTATGCTTTTGCGGCGCCCCCAAGCAGAACCACATTCCTAATCTCTGATTTACCACAGAGACCTGAGGGGGCCGAGGACGGGGGGCCAAAGCCCACAGCGACAGACTCCACCTCAGTCCCCGGGGCCCGTTAGACAGGAACACCTCTCATGGAGGCGTTCACGTAGGCTTAAGCACCGCTCATGTAGGTGTACATGGAGGTTTAAACAAAGTCGACGTCACTATCAATTTGGAGCTTTTGAATTTGGGTTGCATGTGGAGGTCCGTTTGAATACTAGACTCCCCCTCAGGGGCCTTTGTGGATGTACACAGTGCCCAGGCTGGCTGCTCTGGACTTCCACAGACCAGTACCATCACAATCTAAACTGACTTTGCTGACATAACAGAGTTAACAAATTCAACTGTGCTGGTGTAAATGCCTGGTTCATACTCTTTTTCAACTTACTTTAAATTGGGTTTTAAGCCGCAAACAACAGATCTATCTCTCACTAGTTATGTCATGTATATTCTTGGCGCTCTCGGAGGACACTTCAGAGCAGGCGTATATAGTATTGCTGCCCCTGTCTTCCATGGCTCTACACAGAGAGACAAATGACACACGTATCCCTTGACCAGCTCCGTCTCTAACCCACCGCGGTGCGTTTCCCCTCGGGCTTGGATCAGTGGCAGAGGGAGAAGGCCTGGGCCCCTCCCCCGGTGGAAGAGGATCTCCTGGGAGCGGTCAGCGCCACCTTAAAACGGGTCCCGGTTCCTATGAGGTCTGTGGCTGAGGACACGGCTGTCAGACGGAGGTCGACCACCGGGAGGGGGGGGGGGGGGGGGGAGTAACATGCAGCACAACATCTTCTATCTGTTTCAGCTTTTTATTTTGTCTCTTGGTGCTGAGGACGTCCGTGGCTGCAGCCCTGACAGCCCTGTGGCGGGACGTGGCGTCCGGTCACCCCCGGTCTAGCGGGACATACCAGCACGCTCGCCCCGGCCGCGTGATGGAGGGGGGGTGGGGGGGGTGTCACGAGGAGCCACAGTCACGTGACCTCATCCCGGGAGCCAGCTGGGTCCGCGCGGCCATGTGGCGCTCAGCTATAATGGATGAGGTTTACACAGCCAGGGTCCCCCGAGGTAACGGCCTCGTAATTACCCACAATCCCCCCCGGGAGGTATCAAAGCCGCTGCGGTGACCTCAGCCGTCACCTCACCGGTGACATCACGGCCCGGCTCCGCTTGGCCTCGCGCGGGGAAAACAGGAAGCTGTGTGTGTGTGTGTGTGTGTGTGTGTGTGTGTGTGTGTGTGCGTATGCGTCATTGCACGCAGCTATTTATGTGTGCATACATACATGCATGTGTGTGTGTGTGTGTGTGTGTGTGTGTGTGTGTGTGTGTGTGTGTGTGTGTGTGTGTGTGTGTGTGTGTGTGTGTGTGTGTGTGTGTGTGTGTGTGTGTGTGTGTGTGTGTGTGTATTTGTTACTGGGAGTGAGGGCGAGGGAAAAACATGGCAGGGGAGGGAGACCGAAAGCAAAAACAAAAAAAGAGCGAGAGATCAATTTGCCCGTGCCTGAAGGGACAAACAAGACCCTCCAAACCTTCTCTCAACGGGGCGCCCCTCTGATCCTGCCTGACCCTTGACCCCTCCACCAAAGGCTCCCCTGCTCGGCTGCCCGTTAGCCTTCAGCATCCCCACCGTGTTCCTTCAATGCACCGTGACCAGGGAGGTGGCTGGGGGTCAGGCAGGGTCTGGGGTTGGAGGTCAAAGTTCAGAGCTCCTGCAGCGAGGTGCTGACCGGACCTTGATTTGGATCTCCTGGCTGGAGATCAAGGGCCAGAGGTGAGCCAGGGACCTAGAACGGCGGCGTCCGTTCAGCTAGGGATGACGGGGTCAAAACACTCATAGTCAATCCTCTGGATACTGCCATTGATACTCGGGTTAAATGGTGTTTGACTGGCCCTTACGGTACGTAGGAGGTGTGTGTTTGTGTGTGCGTGGACACTGGGGCCTTAACCTACACAGCAACTAGGCCAACAGCAGCTCTGTTACCCCCTACACAGTCCCCAGAGCTTCACCCCCTGCCCGGTCTATTCCCCCCCCCCCATCAACACAGGGGAACTGTCCTGTGCGGACTACCGTACAGAGGGGAGCCAGTGGAGAAAGAAAAGCGAGAGGCAGGTGATCCCCGAACAAGGTGTGTCTGTGTGGGAGCAGCAGGTCTGGGGGGCAGGGGGGCAGGGGAAGGCCTGCTGCAGGGCCTCGCTCCAGGGCCAGCCCCAGAAAGACAGTGCGGTGAACCACATTTACACGTGGCCTAATTATGAATTTACAAGAAGACATTTTTACAGAGGCTGTGCGTCCTATAAAAAAAAGAGAGGCACCGGCCAGTTCCAAGGGGCCCATTTCTGGCAGACGCCCATGGCAATTACTGGTGTTTCCCAATGAAACATTGCAACAGTTTTTGCCACCAGCCTGGGTAAACTTCAACAAGCCTTCGGGACAACAAATCAACTGACCACGGCGTTTCCATCTGCGAGGGGCCCACCTAGGAGCAGCGTTTCCTCTCCGCGCCCCCCCCCCCCCCCGCCGCCGCGCGTTCCGCTTTCTCCACACGGCGATGGCGGGTCTAACGCGTTGAACCCGACCAAACATCCTTCATCGGTCGTTGCCGTCCTGATTGAAATAGAAGCCCGCCTCAAGACGGGGCCCAAATCAAACACAGGGCTGCTGGTTGCGGGCACCACCCACGGTACACAGGCTGAGCCTCCCTGAGCAAACAGACGGAGGCTCTAAGCGGGGGCCCGGCGGTGGTCCTGCCTCGGACCTGGCCCGGCCGGCATCCGTTTGAAACCGGCCTCTCGCAGGAGAGAGAGGGGTCCGACGCCCTTTGGCCACGGTCCAAAGCCGCTAGAGGTGGCCACCACCTAAGTCGGATGGATGGATGGGCAGGAAGTAGTGTGTGTATGGAGTCAGCGAGGGCCTGCATACTTGATGCACACACAACACGTAGATATGTGTGTGTGTGTGTGGGGGGGGGGGGGGGGCATGCATACCTTTTAGTGTTTATGCATGTGGAAGGGCCATGTGTACATAGTGTTTGTGAGTGTGTGTGTTGGTTTGTTTGTGTGGGTGTGTGTTGGTCTGTTAGTGTTTGTGTGTGTGTGTTTGTGGAGCGTGAGGGGCAGGATAGTTGGTGGCTCACAGCCCAACACTCAGTGGGGGTGTGAAGGCAGGGGGGAGCAGGAGGGTCTGAGGGGGGGAATGTACATCTTATTTAGAGTCAAAAGCCCGAGGGGCATCAGAGAGGAGAGAACGTGCCCTAGCGGGTCGGCCCTGACTACCCCCCCCGAATGAAAGAAGCCATTGAGGGCCGCGTGTGGCTCGAGAAAGCCAAAGCGACGCTCCAATGGAGGACCACAGAGAAAACGCAGGGAAGCAAGACGCGCTTTAGCAAACATGTTTTTCCCTTCTTTTTTTTTTAAGGAACCCCTGCTTTTTTCTTTTCTTTTTTTTTTTACTGACGACTCAGCGAATATTTTGGGTCGTTCTTTTAATCTTGGTGGGTTTGTTTTTTCCCCCCCCCCCCCCCCCTTCAGTCGAGTCTTGGCCAGAGTAATGCGTCTGAATGTTTTTCTTTACGGTCAGACATATTGCATGTACAAATGACATAAGCGTGACACCTCACCGTTGCATGCACGTTCCATGTTATCCGTGTATTGACCTCCCCTCAGTCTGACAACAAGTGGTTTGCCTTTGGCTGATCCTATGTCACAGACAAAACACACACACACACACACACACACACACACACACACACTCATACACGCCCCCTTAAAACAGACATTTTAGTATGTGCTGTTCCGAAAGGGTCTTCTAAAAACCATCTTTGGTCACATTTCATGCATAATCAATCAAATCCTCTGTCTGTGTTATCATTGTTTGTGCCGTGTGTGGCAGTGGAGTTACACGCACGGAACCATTAGGCACCTGTGGCAACACAAAGATGCCCTTATGTCTCAGTGAACGGGGGGCCTTCCTAGCCCTATTGTCTGGCCACACAATCGACCAGCTCCAGGCCCAGCTGCGGTACATTCAGGGCCTCGTCGAGGCCTCTGAGGTCGGGCAAAACACTGTCGCTGTGACACTGAACCAGCACACCCCCCCCCCCCCTACGTCTCCCTCACCCCCTGCCCACACAACAAGCTCCTTATCAGGGGACCTGCTGAAGGCTTGCCAGCTGTGAGGGGGACCCAGTGGAAGGGACTGGTTTACGGTGGCCCGGCCAAAGCTGGCCGACTCTTAACATTGTTCATGTTGACAAACTGGAACAGAGGGACGTTAATGCGGTGTTTGGCCGACAGTGAGGGGAAGCTAGAATAGAAGAAGACGTTGTGTTTTAGTCGGGGGGGGGGGGGGGTTCTTGTTGGGAGGGGTTCCAGGATGTTTGCATATGAATCAAGCCTATGTTTGTTGTTATTTCCCCCCTCACACCCAACTTCTGTCTGGCGTTCACTTTTTTTAAAAGCACTAAAACCAGAGCGATGGGTGAGGCGCAGCCTCTTCAGGCGAGGTCGTTTGAAACCCTGCTCGTGTGATAAGGTTTTCCTGCCTCAGCTGAGCAACATCCTGGTCTCTCTTAAACATAGACAGATGTTTTGGCTGGTGCACGAGAGACCACTGTCTAAACAGGCAGGCCACATACCTCTTTACCTGCAACAGACCCACTCTAACAGCTTCTGCGTTGCTCAATTCTTAATATCGAAATATTCCTTAATTGATGAGAATAATCACAAGCCGTACGTTGGAGGCCAGAGAAGGAAATCCCATGAGAATAGACTACCTATGGATTTGGATGGTTGTTAATTAATAGCGAACACACGGTAGCAGTTAGTGACGCTAAATTAAAACTACCTGGGCAATTTGATCGCTGGCCCACCGACCGTTTTACAAATCACACTTTCTCAACTTTGACAAAAAACTGTATCAAACAAAGGAATTCAGGTAATGACAGGCCAGCACATGCCTGTGCACACACACTCACACACACTCTCACACACACACACACACACACACACACACACACATACTGATGAAAGATTGCACCAGCCCTCCGTTAATTGCCTGACCGTGGCTCTTGTCTGAGTCTGGCGAAGCTGTGAAGTCCATTAGGATCCTTTCCCCCAGTGCTCAATGACGGGGCCCCCACCCAAAACCTATTGGTGGGGTGTAATAATGAGGGGTTTGCATGTGGAGACTCTGACACGGACGTTAGGGGTTCCTCTGGTTGGCCTCAGCGTAGTCTCGCGTGGCCTTCCCTCCAAATCTCGCTCTCCCAAACGAGACTAGAGGTCAGGGGAACTGCCTACATGATCTTTCTCTTCTCTTGGCCTTCAAATCTAGAAGGCACACGCTTGATTGACACTTCTTAATGTCACTCTTGCGAAACCATGGAGATGGATATCAAAACCCTCCCTAGTTCATGCCACGCCCTCTTCATGGTTTCTGTGTGGCCACTTACACAAACGTTTTGGTCTTATATTTGAAGCTCCGCCCATTTCAATTCTTAATTGGTTCTTTTTGAATGGTGACATGTTGCTAGTCTCCACCTCCTTTGTACGGAGGAGAGCCATCAAACAGGCAGGGAGGTGCATGGGAAATCCCAAAGAATGGATAAAGAAGGGGCTGACCTTTCTCTCCGAGCCTGCTGGGCCCATAGAGGACCTCCACAATGGCCTGCTCTGGGCTGAACCTAAGGGGTTCCATTACTTTAGCTGACTGCCACTCGCTCGCCAGGTTTTCTACATTAGATACAGAGATAAACATTATCCTAAGATCACCGAGGTGGGGAGAGAGAGAGAGAGAGAGAGAGAGAGAGAGAGAGAGAGAGAGAGAGGGGTGAATCACCATTATCACCCGATCTTGTTCTGCGTCCTTAGCTCACTCTCCTCGCGGGGCTCCGGTCCCCTCCGCTTCGGCCCCCCTGAGTGACACCCGCTTGGCCCTGCTTCAGCGGCCAGCCTAGCCCCAATGCCCCACGGTGCACCTCAACAGGGCCGCCTTTCTTTCTGCCAGCGCCTGGACGCCTCTCAAAATCTAAGTGGCATTTTGGAAAACCGGGAGAAAGAGAGCGAGAGAGAGAGAGAAAGAAAAGGGGAGGGGGATCCATTAAGGATAACTGTTCTGTTTGGGAAAATTACCTCTCTCTCTCCGGCCGAAAATGTCTCCTAATTTATCAAGCTATAATGTAATGACATTATGAGGCTGAGGCATAATGAATATAGTGTTTAGTTGTACGTGGAGGCCGGGCTGTAGCCCAGGGAGGTGTACATTTCTGTGGCATCCTGTATTTATTGAAATTCCTCTGTCTGGTCCCGTAGTGTGGACGGAGTAAAGTAGGCATAGGAGCCTGTTCTGCCTGGTCCATTTTGCCGACGCGGTTAGCATTCATGGAGCTCTCCCAATGCGGGCCACAGCGAGGAAATAAATGGAGCAGCAATAAAGGCTGCCCGGCTCTGCCCAGCCTCAATTTGTCTTCATTTTCTTAAGGTAAAGGTATACAATTTGTCTCCATTTGAGTGAGAAATATACACTTTCGAAAAAAAAGGGCTTTGGATGCGGCTGTAGAAGCTGGTAAGCTGTAACCTCGGCACATGCTGACGATAACTCAACGCTCTTATTAGGAGTGAAGTATTACCTAACAGACATGGCCGCTTTCTGGGTGGAACGGTATCTTCACAAGATGTCGTCCAAGAAGGGCTTGACTCGTGGAAGAGGCGGCACAATGAGGCCTTATGGCCCCCTGTAGCACGCGGTCCCAGACGATGCCCCTGGCTTCCTGGACTCCACACGAAGACCCTCCGCTGGCAGGCCTTCGTCGGTGGGGAGAGCGGCACACAGCAAATCTCCCAAACGACAAACGGACGAAGCAGCCCCGCGCCAAACTCTCTCCCCTCACACCCGTTCCTCTCAGACAGCTCCCCAACAAGTAGGTCTGCTCCCGTGTCTGCACGGCGACGGAGCGGTGGAAGGGACGACCTCTGGCCCTCTCACTGTCCTCCCTCTCCTCCCCCCCGTCCTTCACGGCGGGCCGTTCCAGACTTCACTCACTGGGGTCGTGTTCCTTTTGGGTTTCACCCCACCCCTGTCCGAGTGCCGTCGTGCTCCGGACCAAAGGGGTCTCTAGTCTGGACCGTGTGTGTGTGTGTGTGTGTGTGTGTGTGTGTGTGTGTGTGTGTGTGTGTGTGTGTGTGTGTGTGTGTGTACAGCGCCGAGAGGAAGCGACCCAGGGTTCCAAGCGTCAGCGCTGCGGCCTGTGATGACGGTGAGACCAGGCTCCATTCCAGCAGCTCTGTGAGAGAGACGACTATCCACCTGTCTGGGTGTGTGTGGACATCCGTGCCAAAAGGTTCAACACCCAGAGAGATACAGTGATAGTAACCCATTTAACACTTGATGATAATATTCAGTTTTACTCATTTATTGATTGATTCATTGATGTCAGTCAACACGCTGTCAATCCCATTTAATTGAAAGCATTAAAGCATACCGCCAAAGCCCCCGAGCCACCATCTATCTCCCCCCTCAGGTCCTTACACATGTTCTGGGGCTGGCCTGGCTGTCAGCGGCAATCAACGGGACATCCCGTAAATACAGGGAGCGTGGGAGAGAGCCCTGTGCACGCGCACAGCCGAGATGACTTCATCTATCCATCCATCTATCTCTCCCCTGCTCTCGCTCTTTCTCTTTCTCTCTCTCTGTCTCGCTCACTCTCTCTCTCTTTCTCTCTCTCTGTCTCGCTCTCTCTCTCTCTCTCTCTCTCTCTCTCTCTCTCTCTCTCTCTCTCTCTCTCGCTCTCACTCTCTCTCTCTTTCTCTCTCTCTCTCCCAGTCATGTGTTTCTCATAAGGCAGTGTATTTCTGCACGGTGGTGGCCGATGTAGAACAGGTGGAGTCGGGGAGCTGAGGTTATCACACACAAACCCACACCCACACGCACACACACACACACAAACTCACACGCACGCGCATACACACGCTCACACACACACAAACCCACACCCACGTGCAGACACAGGCACACACACACACACAAACCCACACGCACGCGCATACACACACAAACCCACGCCCACACGCACACACACACAAACCCACACGCACGCGCATACACACGCTCACATACACACAAACCCACACCCACACGTACGCGCAGACACATGCTCACACACACACACAAACCCACACACACACGCGCAGACACACGCTCACTTGCACGCTGAAGCTAATACGTTCCATATCGCAGCAAACAGCACCAGGCCCAGCGTAACTGGACCAGAACAGATTGCGGTCGGAACATTTTGTGGGTGTGTGTGTGTGTGTGTGTGTGTGTGTGTGTGTGTGTGTGTGCGAGCGTGTGTCTGTGTGTGTGTCATTGTTTGTTTGCATCCCAGTGTGTCCAGGGTGTGGGCAGATCATTTGTGACCTATAGCTAAAACCCGTCCCCTGCCAGTGAAATGCCAGGTAGAGGCTCTATTGGGGCTGACACCTGGCAAACGCTCGGCCATTTTCACGTATGGGAGAGCACCGACATGCAACTTCCTCCTGCGGTCTGGGTCGGCGGCGTAGGCCTCTTTCCATGACCTTCCCCCTGTGCAGCAGAGGCTTGGGTCCCTCTCCTCTCGGGGGAAGGCCCGGGTGCCATTGCTCAGAGCCTCGTTGTGTTTGGTGGCTAAATTTGGCTCCAGTCTTAATGGACTTTTTTGCTTGTGTTTATTCGGTATCAGATTGCAATCTATCTGGTGCTATGGTAGTCCTGTCGACCTGGGGTCCAAATTGACATTTTCATTGTTTCCGTCTGTGTGTGTGTGTGTGTGTGTGTGTGTGTGTGTGTGTCTGTGTGTTTGTTTTTCTTTCAGTGTGTGTGTGTGGGTGCATGCTCGTACTGAATATCATGCATGCCCCTGTCTGTGTGTGTTCATAGGTAGGGCTAGGAAAAGGACTTGCCATGGAGCTCTCTGGAGTTAATAGGAAGGTTGGCTAATCCATGCATGCCACACAGCACTATTTACATTACAAAGCCAGGCTGTCTGGCCTAGCGCAGCCAGTAGCTCAGACCTGGATATGGGATCCATATGGAGAGTGTGTGTGTGTGTGTGTGTGTGTGTGTGTGTGTGTGTGTGTGTGTGTGTGTGTGACGTAGGGCCAGCATTTCGTTGCTAGCGAACAAATTTCCATGTTGGACACCAGATAACTGGAAGAGAAAATGTCAGGGTTATTGTTCATGACGAGTAGAGGCCTGATGTTTCCCTTCAGTCAGCTCCTCCACCCCCTCCTCCATCCTGGTGCCTTGGCCATCTCATTCACCCTCCTGTTCCTACTGCTATTGGCCAAGACGTTTTCAGTGAGTTTTTTTTTAATAATAATAATAATACTAATAAAATATATACTCATCTACTTCACTGTGTGACACTTGTCAATAGCCGAAACACGATCGCCGTATAAAAACATGTTACGAGTGGCTGAACATGAAGGAAATGGAAGTGAACGGTCTTCTTCACGAAGAGTACCAAGGTAAAGCCTGATTACACCCCAATAAGTCACTCCGTGGTCGCAGAGCAGACGTCATCTGTTATTCCTCCAGGCAAGCGTATGGGTGTGTGCGTGTTTTTGTGTGTGTATGTGCACAAAACATGTCTAGAGTTGTGGCATTTCATGGTTGATTCAGAGAGTGCAGGCGATGGAGGACATGGATAGGGAGTGTGCTAGACTTTGGCACATTGACTGCTGCCTGGCAGCCCAGTGGACGAGTGGCGGTGGCAGTATTCCCTGAGGATAAGCGAACCCCATATATGTATCGGACTATTTTCTTTCAATCTGAGGTTACGATGTATTTAAATCGATGGAAAAGGGAGGCTCGTTCTTTTACTTAGGGTGAGGGGGGGCTTTTTTAAATGTAGAAAGCCCAGGCGGAATAGTGTTCAAGCTGAGTCAGGCGGTCTTTTTTTTTTTGCATTGAGTGGTCTTTCTCGTAACATCATGAAAGTTGGTTCCAAATAAAGGGTAGAAACTGGGCTAAACTCATAGAGCCAAAAAAGAAGCTCCCATGGCAGAGTTTCGACAGGAACGAGAGTGGAATAGTGTCTGTGGTGTTTGGCGTGCAGTCCTGGCTTTCAGCCTGCCGTGGAGTGATAGGTCAAAGACCTGTTGTAGGACCTGCTGAACTTCCAGCCATCTTTGGATGAGTGGGACTGTCATTGCGGATCCCGTTGCTTCCCCCAAAGGGAATGCTTTCAGAAAAAAATGACATGATCAGTCTTTTTTATTCTGCACCTCTGCACGCCCCTTTCAATGAGGGAAGGAGGTAATAACTTGAGCTAATTTCACCCAGGGCTGCACCGTCAAAGCCATATGCCAGGGTGAATCTATAAAACTAACAACAGGCAGCAGATATGTGGAGGGGGCGGCAGCAGGCTGCTGTGGCTTTGACATCCTGTATTACACCTAATTGCCCCCAGACATTAAATGGAAGCTTCTGGGGGGAAAATAAAAATCCCCCACAACCACCTGCTCCAGGCACTGTTGATGTTGAAGTTGTCGTAATGGCGAGCCAGGCGCGCGGGTTTCCCGACTGCTATTTTCCGATACCGGAGAAGAGGATTTTGAGCCTGGAATGTCAGCTGAAATGTGAATGTGAGTTGTGTCAGAATGGTCAGGGCATCCCCATGGGAATCATGTTGTGGCAGAATGGTCAGGGCATCCCCATGGGAATCATGTTGTGTCAGAATGGTCAGGGCATCCCCATGGGAATCATGTTGTGTCAGAATGGTCAGGGCATCCCCATGGGAATCATGTTGTGTCAGAATGGTCAGGGCATCCCCATGGGAATCATGTTGTGTCAGAATGGTCAGGGCATCCCCATGGGAATCATGTTGTGTCAGAATGGTCAGGGCATCCCCATGGGAATCATGTTGTGGCAGAATGGTCAGGGCATCCCCATGGGAATCATGTTGTGTCAGAATGGTCAGGGCATCCCCATGGGAATCATGTTGTGGCAGAATGGTCAGGGCATCCCCATGGGAATCATGTTGTGTCAGAATGGTCAGGGCATCCCCATGGGAATCATGTTGTGTCAGAATGGTCAGGGCATCCCCATGGGAATCATGTTGTGTCAGAATGGTCAGGGTATCCCCATGGGAATCATGTTGTGGCAGTGCAGATGTATACATTTCTGATTGATGTGTTTGCATTGGAGCAACGCGAGATGGAGAAAGCAGAAGAAGGAATCATTTTGAGGCATAATCACAATTAGAACGAAAAGGTCAATTTCCTGAGGAAAACGTGTTTGCTTGCTTGCTGGAAAAGGGACGTCTGAAATGTTTTGAAGACAAAAGTTGTCTGGCACCGGTGTAATGTTCCTCTAACACTCCGCGCCCTTGAGCTTAGTGTATCTGAGCTTGTTTAAGAGAGAAGTACAAAGGTCAACTTTTTGAGAACTCTCGCACGATGCTTTACTGTGTTAGTACTGTAACTTTACTCTAGAGTACATTCATGTGTTTTAGAAGATAAACATTGATGCTTTCTACTGTGTAAGGATAAGGGCAAGGAGTCTTTATGAAGGCAGTGGGAAGCACAAATGGAACACCTAAAAAACTACGGTAATCAATCTTCCTCTCTTTCTACCCCTAACTGGCACATAGCAGACGAGAGAAACCCACCAGCCGTTTGACAGGGAAACGTTAAAAGTGATGTCATGCTTCTCGGGGCTACATCCCCACTGAAACGCTCCACACTGGACAGCAGATCTTCGCCGCTCTCCTTTCAACTCCAAGGTACCTGTAAATCACTGGCACACACTGCTGTGTCCAAAACAAGGAAACATAATCCCGAAGAATGAAGGACAAAATGAAAACAAAACAATGCTTTCAAAAAGTGCCGCTCATTTCAATGAGGTCCATTTGGTGAGTTCACCCTGTGCAGGGAAGGTTCTGAGCCAAATGCTTACCTCAGACATCGGTTTTGGCTCGTGTTTGTGATGTATCTGTCTGCAGTCGGGCTGGAAGCGGAGAATACATACCGTACATATAGTTCTACCGTAGTTAAAAACATGGTCACGACGAAGCTGAAAGAACACTGTACGCACTGAAGAAAAACTTGAAAAACAAAATGACATGCTTCATTCCCTTTATCAACACAACAAGGTCCCCATCAGTCAGGGCCCCCTCAGCCGTTTGCAACGAACACGGTACAAATGGGCTGATTGTATGGGTAGAGGCGGGCGTTCCCGATAAAGAAATCCTTTGACTGGTGCAGTGTCGTGAAAACGCAGTCCGGCCGAGTCACACTGCGCCGTTGAGTCCACTCCAAAGCCCGCGACGATACACAGAGCACCCTCTTCACCTCTCTTGAGCGAAGGAAGAGCCGACGCTGAGTGAGGGACGGAGGGAGGGAGGAGAGGGAAGCAGAGATTTACGGCCCTAATCAAAAGCGCAGCCCGGCTGCTGGAAATTGAGCGTGAGGGATGTCATGAAACTGTCCCCGCCCACGATACCGTGATTTATCACACAACAGCAGATTCATCCCCAAAAAAAAAAAAAAAAACATGACCAAGGAAGAAAAACACGACAAGAAACGTTCACAAGGACCTTCGTGTGGCGAGGACGCTGTGTGTACGCGTCCGTTTCCATGGCCTCGTAAGAAAAGCAAACACGGACCTTTGGATATTTTCCTTTTCGCCTCGGTTACACAAGCCCGTTGTCACCGGCATGATGCATCGCACTGGCACCCCCTCATCAATAAGGGTAATTGCGCCTCCCGCGATACCCAGCCGTAGTCTTGCAGAGCTCTGAATGTTTTCGCAGCGAGCCCCGACTCCTGACTCGCCGTGCGCTCCCCGGCGTTGGGAACCCGCCGCCAGGCACAGTGCAGGCCCTCTCGAGATGAACCCATGCATGTCCTGGGTGTCACGGCGCATCTGTGCTGAGAGAAGCCATGGCACGCTGCATCTCGGCACCCCGTTAAACAAATCAACTGAAAGGAGCAACACGGCTAACCTCTCGGCTCCAGGAAAACCCCACAGAGAGAGGGAGAGAGAGGGAGAGAGAGAGAGAGAGAGAGAGAGAGAAAGAGAGAAAGAGATGGGGGGGGGAAGAGCTCAACTTTGGTTCAGATGCCCACCACCAATAGCAGCACCCTTTATGCTTTTGATTGTAACTACAGAATACAAAAGAATGCACCTTTACTGTGATTGATGTGTTATGACTCGCATCAGAGAGAGAGGATCATTTGATGTGTTGGGGCTTAGGTGGGGGTTGTTATGTTCTATGCAATTTGTTTAATTTTTATTTAAAATCCAAATCAAAGTGGTCTGTCAGTAAAACATCAAGACATGTAAATATTAATACAATTATAAAAGATTATTTCTGAAAATAGAAAGGGAATCCTAAAGACTGAAAAAAGGTTGCACACCCACACACACTCAAAGCCACACACACACACGGCCACATGCAGACAGAAATGGGAGGCCTAGCTGTAATAAATGAACTGCCACAATGCTATTTCAGGCCTGCACTCTTTAACAACATGGAGCCGAAGTCGCAGCCGGGCCTGGCCGATCAGATGTTCCCTTGCGTGTGGTGTTGAGCCGGCGCCTGTGTACCGTCACACACAGACACACACAGCACGGGCCCTGGAACCAGGCTCTTTACCGAAGCTCCAGCCTCAACCCATACTCATCCAGAAGACCCAGGTTAGTCTCCTCCATTGTCCTCAAACCCAGTACTCAACCCTGCTCCAGGTCCAGCCTGCTCAGCCCCCAGTCCTGGCTGTTTCCTCCTGCTTTACGTGCAGTACATACCGGAGGGGATTTTGTTGCCCTTCACCTCTGCTCCTATCGCCTTCTGTCCTACCCTCGGCCATGCTTACTTTAAGCCCACAGCTAACCAACCCCCCCCCCCCCCCCTTTCAGCCACCCAGGCTCCTCCGACCCCCCTACCCCTGGTATGGTTACCTACAACAGAGATGATGGATTGACGGTTCACTTACGGGAAAGGCCCGCCTTCGAGTAAACAAGTGCAGAGCTGTATTTAAAGTGGCTGTGACTGGGGTTGGGGTTGGGTGGGGGGGTGAATTATATATGAGACCCCGAGGTAGACACCCTGTACAGAAAGTCTCGAGTTGGCGGTATAGTGTTTGGATTAGGGCTCGGAATAACCTTTGAAGTAATCCTCACCTTAAAAGATATACTGCATGTTGTCAATGTGGTATTTTGTGTCCTTGTAGATGATCATTAAGGACTATTTGCGGCTAGAGAGTGGCTAGGTTGTAGCCCTTGTAAAATGCAGCTGAATGAAGATTTTAGTGAATGCTGCCTTTAAGAAAATGACCTTAAACTCCCGATAACGGGTCTGTTGTTCTTCTTGTCTTGATTGCTCCTTTATTTTCCTCTAGCAGGGCCTAGTGACCAATGATCCATAGAAGTCCAAATGAACAGGGAAATTGGAACAGATCTTTGCCCCCAGAAGGCAGCATAAAAGCCATTTTGCTCTCATTATGCTGCCTCTAGAAACATTCACCAACATTACTCCGCAATTACTCCTGATGGCAGCAATTTCATCTTTTCAAATCTGATCACGACAAATTAATATCAGATCTTTTTTTTGGGCGGGGGGGTGTTATGGGGCTGGAAGGGTGAATGGGGGTCTGTGCTTAAGAACTCGTATTCGCCACAGACGTTGGGACAAATACTCCAAGAGGTTGAATGAGACAATTTAAGTGACATTAGATGATGATTAAGACTAGAGGCCAGTAGACTGGCCCAATGGGCCCTAAGGAAACTCTGTGTTCAAGTAAAAGCAGAGAAAGTTTAGCCGTGTAAATAAAAGGAAATTAATTAAATGCCGGCCGGGTGGTTTGGCGCCATGGAAAGAATACACAGTTTAGAGTTTGGAGCCAAGGAGCCAGATGGACAAAATGAAGGTGCTCAGTCATTTTTTGCTGCTTTTTTGACAGTGAGCATACACTTCTTTTTTTTTTCTTTTTTTCTAGGAGGTCGCCGAAGCAATTTAGACAAATTGGTCCAAATTGCTAAAGTAAACAGAGGGAGAGGTCCCGTCATGTTTCTTTCACTCGGTTTGTCTGTCCCTCACTCTGTTTCTCAGGGGCATTTCATTTGGTACAAGCTGACATGTTTTCTCTACGGGACAGAAGAGTGAGACAACTAGACCACGTCTGTCAAGCTCAGTCTGGCCGAAGGCAAATAACACTTGTTTTGTACAAAGCACAACTTCTGGATAGCAACTATAAAACAGCTGATTGGCTGTTGTCCTCGTTCCCCATGCATACATTGTTGTATTCATGAATAAAACGTACGCAACATGCCCTAGTGGACATCAATTAAAGGCAGGAAATAGATGTGCCGACTTTTGTTGATTTGTGTTTTCTGTAAATGTACCGTGGTTCTGCAATCCATACGGCACCTTCACACCAGTGGCCTTAAACACAAGACCCCCCCCCCCACCCCCCCCCCCCCCACCCCTCCGCCGCCCCCAGGGGACTAAGTGGGGTCAGAGGCCGTGCACTTTGAAAGGCACGGCGTGTCAGTTGAGACCCAGCCAGTGTCTTTCAGCACGGGCTTTTCCACGCGCTAGAATAATGGCGAGATGAATCACGCGTGACGCACAGGCCAGCCGCATGTTGGAAACACTCCCCCGGCCCAGACGTGCTGGCTAGGTGCTGAAAACCTGGAGCGGCAATAGGTCCACCGGGTCGCAGGCAATGAGGTTCAGAGTTTACACTGAGTAAATAAGGCTAACTCAATAGCGGCCGGTCGCTAGGAGACGCAGCGTGTATCCTGTGACGGACACAAAGCCTGGATCTGGTTTTCGACCGAGTCCCCTACGGGATACAGGGGTCGGCCAAACTGAACGGAGGGCTACATTTGTATGTGAGGAGATTTGGACAGTTGACAGGCAATTTGGTATGGACGTGTCACGCGGTCGCATGTGTGAAGAGGCAGGCTGCGTAGTTCTGGTTGAGCCGCGGCCCTTTGCAAACCTCTGGAGCGTTCCGCGCGACGCAACGGGTTGTCATCTGTTTACCTAATGACTCGTTGAGCGTGTAGACGGCCGGCCATACGCTGACACTGCGCGGCGGCCTAGGAAAGCAGCGAGCTACCACTGCCGCCATCCCATGAGGTGCCCAGGCTTCATTAGAAACCTCTGGAAAACGGTCCTGAGTGGGCTTCATTAATGAAACGGCCGTCACCGCGGACACTGAGTCAGTCGCCCGAGCAGAACTGTCTGCCCCCCCGACTGCTGAAGGACTTGAAGAAGTAATGAAGAGAGCCATGGCCTGACCTCACACACGGTTCATATGAACCTGCTGAGAAATAATGCTAACGGGTGTTGGGCTACTGCGGATATCTGTCATTCAGTGTCATTTTTTTTAGATATGTTTTCATTTCTACTGGTTTTTGTACATAATTATAGCCTGACAACGTATAATATGCTGGCAATAAACATACAGTATCATTTTAAAAAGTGACACATGTTAACAACTCCTACTCCTCCATCTTAAAAAGCAATTGACTTACACATGTACTGTTTCAAAGCGACGTGGTTTTATTTGCATTTCTCAAAGCCAAAGTGAAGAACTCGGCCATGCTCTCAGTTGTGCCGAGAGCACACGTCTCACCCGGCGCCACACACACTCTCAGTAGATCCCAATGGGGCTTTGGAATGCAGTGACCTCATTTGACACGTGGCTGATGTTACCGATTGACCTTTGAACCCTGCCCGCTGAGTGGAGGATGCGTGTGCCCTCTGCTGTGCGGAGGAGACGCGGATCTCCTGACTGCACGGGCAAGACGTGTTTTAATGAACACTGTCAATGTCAATATACTGTACCGTCGCTGGACTATGAGGATTGGGGGTCCTGCTCTCTGGCCCCCCCATGTCTCTGTGTCTGTTTGACACTTCCCTCATCCTCCCTGCCGGCTCTCTCACCTCGGTGTGTGCTCCCTGGTCTCCTCCGTTTCCTGCCTCCTGTTGCCCAAGCTGTCAGCCTGCTCCTCTCCACAGCCATCCAACCTTATATTCTGTTATGACCAGGAAATGTGGGAGAGGAAGGAGGGAGGGAGGGAGCGAGGGATGGGGTTTGTGTCCAGAGAGAGGCTGAGGTCTTTATAAGAGACAGGAGGATGTGATGAGGAGCAGGATAATGGGATGCAGACCAGACCAGGGACTGCAACGTTATGTGGAAGCGTCGCCATCTTTAAAACATTAACTCTACACGACAGCAGTTGTATATCTCGACTGTTCCACACTGAGGACAGGGAAAATGTAGTGTGTTATCTATTTTTTATTTATTTAGTCAATGTTCTCCACATCACATGCACTGCTCTCAAGTGACTATGGGTAATAAAGTTCTTCTTCTTTTCATGGCAGAGAACTATTGACCTGCCACATAGGACTACACTGGGCCCTAAATCTTTGTGAGATGTAGATGCCTGTCCGTCCCCCCGTGTGTTTCCCCTCCATCTGCCTCTCGTCACGGGTAAGTCCTCCCCACAGCACACCCTGCCTCCTGCCTGCTCTGTCTCCGCTGGAGAGCCAAGGGAGAGGACAGTACCACACACACACACACACACACATACCATACACGCACACACACACACATACCACACACGCACACAAACACACACACACACACACACACACACACACACACACACACACACACACACACACACACACACGCCCATCATGAACTAAACCTCTATTCCTCGTTCTCTCTCTCCTCAGTTCAGGCTCATGACCAGCGGACGGTCTTTGTGTGGGTGAGCGCCGCCCTCAAACCTCTCTGCGTTGGGGAGCCTGGCGGGGGTACAGCCCCGGGGTAAGCCCCTCTAAGCGTAGGCAGGCCACGTGGCGCTCGCCTCTCTAACTGCCGCCGTGATCAGCTCCCCCCCACCGGGCCGCGTGATTGATCAGTTGTGACCGCACGACGCCGTCCTCCCCCTTCGTTCTCCCCCTCTCCCTCCCCCTCTCCCTCTCGCATGCCAGTCTCTCCATCATCCACAGACACACAGACACAGGCCATTCAGGAACCCCCGGTTTGATTGCGGTCGGAGCCCCCCCAAAATAATACCTGTAAGTCCTATAATGCAGTAATTTGTAGCGGCTGGGCATTTATCAATAACAAGGCGGGCTTGGCTCACGTCGGGCTTAGATTGGCGGCTTGGTGGTTTGGGGGGTGGGGGGTGCAGAGAAAGGCACACTAGGGGGCTAGGTGAACTGGAGGTCAGAGTGTGTCGCGGGCACGTCTTATTGCGGCAGCGGGTGGGTGAATTTAGGGGGTGCCAGAGAGAAGGCTCTGACAGCCTTGTAGACGGACACCCTCTGACTCCCCCTACAGAGTCCCGGGAAAGGGCACACACACACACACACACACACACACACACACACACACACACACACACACACACACACACACACACACACACACACACACACACACACGGAAAATGCGAGCACACACATTCAAAAGCACACTCAAACCGCAAACACACAAGAGTCTGCAGTGGATACTCCCAACACAGGCAGACACAGAGATGTGCGTAGCCTTAACTGACACAGAGAACACACACGCATACCTGTAGCACACCCACCAAAACACAGCGCACAATCTCCAGCATCCACAAGCGTACGCACGCACCAGGTTTTCGTTAAGCAGCGTGTCCCCACCCGCTGTGTTTTCGCTTCATATCTGGATGCTCGGGCGGGCAGCCCCGGATGAAAGCAGGGAGCGGGACGGGGGGGGGGGGGGGGGGGCAGCCACGTTGGCACGGTGACGGGGTGGGCCGTCTCCTCCTCGGGGCTCCTAAACGGGAGCAGGCCCCACAGCTGCTGCTCATACGCAGCCCCCCGGTGGCACTGGGGCGGCGCGGGGGGGGGGCTTTTCATTTCCTCCTCGCCGCTCTTAACCCAAAGTGCTTTGACTCCGCTTCTGTCTCGCCGCGTAGGATTCCCCCTGATGGGCACCTCCGATCAGAGATCGTATCACGTGCCGAGCGTTGTCATATCATCCTGTTGTGTGTTCCATGCGTTGATGGTTTTTGTATGTTTCGCCTCTGGCCATGGTTGGGGTGTGAGCCGTGGAGGAGATTGGCGCGCGGAGCCGATTGGAAAGCCCTTCTTCCCGTTGACGTGTGCGTGTTGGGTCGGGTTGTGACGGCGGTCGTGTCGTTCGCTGAGCCGAGGTGACCATGTTGTTAATCACCGAGGGCCTGCTGCTCCTACTTTGTTAACACTGGCCGCTCCGCTCCCACACTGAGGCCGGCTTCGGCCTAATAGCCTCATTAATTACACCGATTGTGTGTGTTCTTAATTAGTCATCCGTTGGTTTAGAGAAATCAGCGGGGGAGGTTCTCCGCCAAGGCCTTGACGTTGTGTTGGGTTGCTCGTAACGTTTGTGGCAACGGTGGAGTTTAGGTTGAGAGGACCCCAACACAAGAAATCACGTCTCGGGGACTGTGTCAACAATAGCTGAGGAAGGGGGTGGGGGTTTGGAGCTCTGCTTTGTTTCCAGCCTGTTCTCTCTCTCTCTCTCTGTCTCTGGACCCCCGAGTCATTCCCGGGACTGGCAGCGTTACCATTCTGACCACATGCCACCGTTTCTCATTCGCTCGAGAACGCGGCCAACTGCCTCCGCATTGATCGCTCAACTAAATATTAGGGTTTTGACTGCGAGGGGAGCGGTCTGTGTGTGGGTGTGTGTGTGAGAGAGAGTGTGTGTGTGTGTGTGTGTGTGTGTGTGCGCGCGTGTGTGAGGGGGAGACCTCTTCTGGCACATAAACGGAGCCTGGTCTGGACACACACACACACACACACACACACACACACACACACACACACACACACACCAGCCCTCCGCTCAGCCGAGCCCCCGAGTCCTAAAAGTGATTTGTGAGATTGTTCTCATCAGACTGGCCTCGGCGCGCAGTGGAAATGTTTTTTTTTCTCTGTATATTTTCAGAGGCGCAAACCAAAGGCACTGCGTGTGTTAATTAGTCTCGGCGTGAAGCAAAGTAGTTCACAATGCAGCCGGGCGCGTCGGCGCTCCATTGCGCGGGGGGGCCGGGGGTCTCCCTGTACCCGCTGCGTCTCCCACCCCAACCTGCCCGCTTATTTGATTCCCGCGTCGTAATGGATGTCAGATGGGCCCGTGTTTACAGCAGTCCAAATCAGTGGCATATTGTCTAATTAGCTGCAAATGGGCTGGCAAAGGAGGCAGACGTTTTTCTACCCGGTGTCGGGGACGGGAATCGAACCTCTCGTTTTGTTTCCCTTCAGGCCCAGGGTGTCCGTGAGCACGTTGAGGGAGAGGTAGGGTGCCCCCACACTTCCATTGCTGGTAGAGATTAGATCTTGTTGTGGCGTGCCGCAACAACTTTTAAGGAGGCTTTG
The DNA here is from genome assembly GCA_026901105.3 of Galaxias olidus. Classification (NCBI taxonomy): domain Eukaryota; kingdom Metazoa; phylum Chordata; class Actinopteri; order Galaxiiformes; family Galaxiidae; genus Galaxias; species Galaxias olidus. Next base: position 226,039 of record JAPMUY010004293.1, read on the forward strand.
CCAACTTAAATGGGCGTGGGAGACATGACAAAACAAAGAGATGTTGGCAATGATAATGTACAGAACTGACTAATTACCTAATGACTAAAACAACTTTAATATCGAGAAACAATACAATAATCCCGATCCAGACTATTTATCTTTTGTCCTTGCTACAGATATTGTATACTGTATACATATTGCCTATTTTCTTTTATAAACAAGACTATGTTGAATTTATTCCTATGTGATATGCCATGTAACACATTATCTGTAAACATATGTTTTGTGATGTCACGTACAGGAAATGACTTAGATAGATAGTACTTCCTTTGCCCAGGAACAGGCAGGCTTTTATGTCTGGCCTAACTTTCTTTCCCCTTCAAAGACTGCCCTCCACCACTTCTCATACAGTGGCCCTTCAACACTGAGAGTGGTAGATCAGAGGAGGACTGGGAGGCCCCGGGTCCGTCATGGAGGCTCCCACCTATTGTCCACTCCTATCTGTCCCTCATCCCAGCACAGAGCCTCTTTCATCACCCCACTCTGGGAACCTTTGATTGGCCCTCTGAAAATGGTGGCCGATGACCTCATCGTGCACAAACGGAGCTCTGGGGGGGGGGGGGGGGGGGGGGGGGGGGGTCACGGGGTCAAACGTGTGGGATGGCGTGAAGTAGAAACAGGAAGCGTCCGGGGGGTCAGGGTGCACGAGTGGGATGGAGGAGTGAATGGGGGAGAAGAAAAGAACTTGGCACTGGGGGTGAACCTCGATGTTCCGTGGAGCGCTTGAATTCACATGAAAAGGAAAAAAGCTTCTTTACAACTACGGCTGGAAAATTAACACGTTCGCCAATAAATCAGGTCTTGGTGGATACCTCAGGAAAGGAAACAGGCGCTGGTGAGCACTTCAGTCGTGAGGCCACAACAAGCTTTGCATCCACATTTTCATTCGTTCGCTAATCCGCCGAGCCCTCTGCGCCACCCGTTTCCCCAAACCCTGAGAAAGCCGCTCGGCGAGTCGCCGCAGAGGCGGGAAACCCCGACGGTTTCCCATGGCGACCAAACTCAAACCGTGTGTACTGGCTCGGGTTCCATGTGCAGCGTGTTATGCAGCTCGTACGGGCTGCTCAAACCGCCAGAGCCTGTGTGTTTGCGTTACACCCTGCATGGGAACACGGCGGCGGACGTCGGGTCGGTGGCACGGCCCCAGTGGCCTCGGCGCGACGGCGGACGAGAATTAGAGCCGAGAGGAAACAATAACAGGGCTCGGAACGGAGCGCCTCCTGCGCCCGTCGGGGGGGGGGGGGGCCTAACAGCGCTAGCTAGCGCAGTGGTGACGCCGTGTTTCCTATGCGGCTGGGACCGGGGGGGACGGGGCACCGTTATGGGGGCTCCCTCTGCAGCTCTGCCAGCCCCTCCCGTGTGACCACCGTGGCCTTCCACAGAGGATATGGTTTGAACGTTTGGGGAGGGGGGGATTTAAATGAGGCGTGGGAAGTGAAGGGGTGTCGATGCACGTGCGCTGTGAGAAAAATGGGAAGCGGGAGGGAAAGCACACATGGATGTGTTTGGAGCATGGAAAACTGGTCCCGATGTAGGACACATGTGGGCCCTACGTACGTGGATCAAAACATGAGCACAAAATGGAGCGAGTAAGGCAGACCGACCCGCCCCCCCCCTCCCCCACCACCACCACACACACACACACACACACACACACACACACACACACACACCTGATCCCTCCTGTTGTGCACCAGACAGGCGGTGTGCTCCAGGCTGCTGGGCTTGGTTTAGCCTGCCGCGGTCGTCAGAGGAATCCAGGCCCCGCACCGCAGAGGGAGCAGACCCACTGCCAGACGACATAAAACTCAATGGCTTGATTCCTGCTCCCTTCATCCCCGTGCTCCTCCTTTCGTACCTCTCCACACACTTTTTTCTCTCCCTCCGCGCATCTCTCCTACCTCCTATCTCTCTCTTTCTTTACCCCTCTCTCTTCCCCCCTCCGCTTTCCGCTTTGACACCACTTTACCCGTCTTCCATTTTCTCTCTTTCTCTGCTTTCTTCCTCTGCCTCCCTCGTTCCGTCCCCCCCCCCCCTCTCCTTCTCTCTCTCTTTCTCGCACTCTCTTTCTCTGTGTCTCTCTCTCTCTCTCTCCCTCTCTCTCTCTCTCTCTCTCTCTGTCGCTCCAACCCCGGTGGCTGTGGCCCGTCAGAAATTGGACTGTGGAGGGAAGGCGGGGGTCTGCAGCAGCCGCCCCGGCCGCGGTGCCAGGACAAACGCAGCGTGTGAAAGCGCTCATTTATCACCGGCGGAGTGTGGGGCTCGGGGGCCAGCCAGCACAGGGAGGGGCCCTGGAGGAGGGGGAGGCGATGAGGGGGAGGCAGAGGGCTGCTGTGGGGTAGGGTGTGGAGGTTGGAGAACAGTCTATGGTAAATTAGGAGAGACGGGATCACACCATTTCGGGTTGAATATATGTGCTCCTTCGACGTGGCCAGCGTATCAGTGTGGATTGGATTCTGCTATCAACTTGTGGAGTTCGAAGTCAGACGTGTCCTGCCGTTGCTGATCTGGACTGGGAGGCATCCTGGCAGGCTGTGATGCTAGTCTGTGGGATGGGCTCCCCTGTCAGAGTCCTCTACCTTTCAGACAGGAGGCACTGATGTCCTCGCCCCTGTTTACCAAACAGTTTACACACACCAAACCCAGTTGCCAAGCAGTAAGCGCTTCAGAAAAAGCCGATCGATATTGTACACTGGAACATGTGAGTTTTCATTCGGATTATGGTCGGGAGCCGTGCCATTGACGCAGAACCACCCTTTGAGAACATGACCCATTTTGATGTAAGCCAAGACACGCTTATAGAGCAGCGCTTCGCCACACAATTGTGGGCTTGAAAAAATCTCCATTTAGGACCTTGCCTTGAACCGCATACATTTCTATAAGGCAGTTATCATAACATAATTTCCCTCATTTAGTCGACATTGACAGCAACAGACTAACATTTCCAGCGTGAGACATAGCACAGCCAAACTGGTGGGATAAATGTTTCTTTTTCTATTAAATTAACCCCTGCGTGCCCCCCTCTCTCCCCCTCCCACACACAAACGAGGGGCTAGTTGTGGTTTTGTCTGCATGGGTTGTTGGTCACAAAAGTCAACGCACTGTTTCTGTTGGATGTCTATACTCCTTGACCAACTTTTTCCACACCACCTCGTTCAAGCACACGGCCATTATGAGAGTAAAACACATAAATGAAAGCACATTTCCCATCAATCACCGTGTTCAAATTGGGCTCCCGAAATTGTTTCGGACACATTTCGTGACTGTGGCGTGTAGCAGCTTAGCCGGCGACGAGGCAGGACAACGTCTCCGTGGAGAACCTCGGTTGGTCTCTAAACAACCGAGTGATAAACTATTTGAGTAGAACACAATAATACTAGGTCGTTTGTTTTTATTGAGCAGAGCACCAAAGGCAATACCCTCAACGACACCATAACACAACATTTACTGCACGTGCTAACAGACTCTGAGAGGCGAAGGCCAGACACAGCATGGTAACTTTCAAAGGTCGACGTGGAAAAGGCTGGTTGTCTGTGTCTGTGGCACCACCATCACACCATCCATCTAGCTGTCACTTTTCCTCCCACTCAAGGCGTGAGGCTGTGTGAATCGAAACCCGGTATTTAAAGGGAACGCCATGTTTCAATGCCTTTCCATTTGACATCCCCGTGAGCAGTTGAGATCACCTCAAGAGCTCCAGGATTCTGCATTCATTCAATAGACACACATGTAGACTTGGATGTGTGGTATAGCCCCAATGTGATTGCTGGACATGGTGCCACTGTTGTGGTGACCTTGACCATTGTGAAAGTCCCGTTTCCTGGAGGATTTGGGACATGCAAAGTAGCTCCTAATCTACACAAGCACCACACATGCACATTGATGACAGAGAGAGAATCACCTCAGCACCATAGCTTTTGTACCGGACACACCAATGCTTCTTTTCTCAACGGTAGAAACATACTGAGCAAAAAGCTTCAACAATTCCATTCTCTTTTTTTCTCTCTCCACCACTTTCCTTTTCTTTGTCTCTCTCTCTCTCTCTCTCTCTCTCTGCCAAGGCGAAGAGAATGACATTGCGGCACTGCAGACAGGCTCCATTACAGACAATTATGGGGATTCCCATAAATGACCACCAAATGGGGCACTTTTTTTCCAGGCGTGCCGCACGTGAACAAGGGAGGTGTGAAAAAAAAGAAAGTAGTCGGGGAACACTGGCCCTCTCAAATGGAATGAAGCATTCCTCCTATCTCATGGACACGACGGGAAAGGAAGGCGGACGACCTGCATTTGCTTTTGAGATGAGGAGCTGGTGAATTATAGGTTTGGATGTGGAAATAGGCCTGGCCTGAGTCTATAATTACGTGGACTTAAGGGGACGTTAGTACCAAGAAATGTTGTTTTACGCCAGCAGGTCGTGCGTACACATGTAAGAACACAGTCAGTGAGGTGCTAACTTACACACGCAAATAAGCAGTGTATTTCTGTTCCTCCCCCAAACTGCACACCTCACACTTGCAACTACGATGCTTAATTTACAATAGAAAGCCAGCAACGTTTTTGCACTGGTTTCAGATCCTAATAAGAGGTGTAATTGCCTCCATCGACAACCCTGTTCCATCACACATCATTTCCTCAGAGTAAATAAACTCTGCTAACTAGACGTGTTGAGTGACTCACCAGCGTCACACTTTATAATGTGATAATAACTGTTTGTGCTTTTGGAACGCAAGCTTCACTTCCAAGAGAAAACAAACAGACTCGTCCCGTAACGCGGCACCGCGAGCCGTGCAATTAGGAATCATTCTCATGGCGATCCTTTCTGTTGAGACGTGCACTGCAACGTCCCTCGTTTTCCCTTCATTTTCTCCAGTGTCCCAGAGGTGGATTGGAGAAGATTTGAGGGACCAGATTGGTGCAGGATGTCCAGTATGCCTCTCTCTCTCTCTCTCTCTCTCTCTCTCTCTCTCTCTCTCTCTCTCTCTCTCTCTCTCTCTCTCTCTCTCTCTCTCTCTCTCTCTCTCTCTCTCTCTCTCTCTCTCTCTCTCAGTGGGTCTGTTCTGATCCCTTGTTTGGATCATAGACGGCGAGCCCCACCACGGTTTGGCACATGTTGGTTGAGCTGTGGAGAGACGGTCTATTGCACTCGAGTCCAAAAGGAAAATGTGAAACGTGAAGAGCTGAACGAGGGTCATTTCTTTATAAGCTCAGTGGTCAGAGAGGCTCCCCGAGCTGCACTGCTCTCTTCTGTTGATTTATTTTCTCATGAAATACATTCACAGAATAACATTTCATTACCTGTTAAAAGAGGAAAATTAAAAAGATAAACAAAGATTTTATGTTTTGCCTGCTCAGGGACGGTGTTAGACTCGCAATGTTAGAGTTTCAAAGTTTCAATTCACACACCTTTGAGAAATGCACCAATAGTAGCACCACTGACTCTGCAGGTATTTTTAATGCAGTTGCATTCTTTGAGGCATGTTCTAGAAAAAGTCTCCCCTGAAGTTACAAGGCTTTGACTGAAACCCATGGCTCTGCCCACATACTTTTTCCAGTGGGTTTTGGCCTTGGCAGACTCCGAGCCGCTATGGTCCACCGTCCAAACGCTGTCTAATATGAGAAGGTGATGTGCATAATTTGTTATATATGTATTTCTTTAAATCTGAAACATAAACACAGCCGGAATGACAAGGCCGCTGCCCTCAAATCCACTAAGAATAACAGGTGGGTTAAGCGCTTTGGCTGCTTACATCTGATTAGAGCGAGCTTTTTTTTCAGAAATGTTGGACTTCTCCCTTTTATTTAAAATGGCCAAAAGGTTTTCCATAAACACCTTGAGAAGTGGAGGCAAACCAGGGGTTATGGGCCTAGGAGGACCATGGAGAGCGGCTGGGATAACAGGACTGTGGAGGTGAAACCGGACCCTGCTTTGAGCCTCTGTCCTGGGCCCTGGGCACCGCTCTGGTACACCACAAGTTGGCTTGTTTAAGCCCGGTTATTGGATTCACTTAAGGGCTTCTTTTTGCATTCGCTTTCCATCCATCGCAGGGAAACTTCGACTCAGGACGACAACGTTTTCACCTGACCGTGGGGGATGGATGGATTTGGGAGGGAGGGGGGGGGGAGCTCGCTTTCCTTCTTCCTCCCGTTCCTCCAGTCAGACGGGGGTCTAGAGTGGGAAGCATGAGTGCAGCGCCACGCTCCATTGAGAGGCCGAGTGGAAGCCGCTCCACCTCCCCAGCCGCCGTCCCACGCTCCATTAACATTCCATTTTTGGGGGGGATTTCTGATTGCCCATCCGAGCGGCTAACGGCCCAAATATCTCGGCGTCTGGATCTGGACACTGTAAAAACAGAGAGGGAAGGGAGGGAGCCAGGAGAGAGGAGAGAGTGTGGACGCTGCCGCTGCTGCCGCTGCGCGTCGGAGCCGCGGCACGCTGCAGCTGCAGGCCTCGCTGGAAAGGACAGTTGAGACAAGCCAGACGCGTTCTGGTATTACCCGATCGAGAGAAGATTAGGGGAGAGTAGGGCACCTTGTCGGGTTCCGTTTTTTTTGCCGTCGACTTCGTCTTTCGCCTCCTTCCCCTTCCTGCCTCTCCTGCCATCGTCCGCTCTCTGTGGCAATGGAAGATTCAGGGTGATGCGGTTACGCGAGCTGTCAACCAGAATGAGAGAGAGAGACAGAAAGTGAGAGAGAAAAAGAGAGAGAGGCAGAGGATCACCTGCTTTACCTCACCTCGCTGGCTTGTCCATCCTTTTTCCTCCTGTCTACCGGTCTCCAGGACGACAGACCCAACAAGAGGCAGGCAACGCGCGCGCGCGCCTGTCCACACGTACACACTCGCTGACACGAGCCGCGGAGTGCCAAGACCTATGATGTCATACCGGATTTTAGTCGTCAGGTAAAGGAGGAATCATTTCAATCATCAGGCATAAGCACAGAAAGCGCTTTATCCCACATACACACACACACACATGCACGCACGCACACACACACACACACACACACACACACACACAGACACAGACACACACACACACACAGTGTGACGGGGCTAACCCTGGTGGTGAATCCGTAGCCTCTTGTCAGGGAGATGTAGTGGTGCTGCTGTTGGCTGCTCATCAGACAGCGGCCCAGAGAGCTTATGTCAACTGTCATGAATCCTGAGCCCGTGACACGCCGCGTTGGTCTCCAGAGATCCCCCCCCCCCCCCCCACACACACACACATACACACACACACACACACACACTTGCATTGGAATATCCAGGCCCACATGCAAACATGCCCACACAAACACTATAACCCTGGATCACTCCGTTTCTATCATGCGCACACACGCACGCACGCACGCACGCACGCACGCACGCACGCACGCACACACGCACGCACACTCACTGAACAAGCTCTCTTTTTCTCAATTCAGCTGAGCAGGCACTCCGAGCGTGTGCTTGGACTCCGTCCCTGGTCTCCGGTGATAGCTTTAACACGTTGGCGGAGGGGCATCACGTAATGCCTTCCCCTCACACTCCACCTTGTGTGGATATCTACTGACAGCCGCCCTCAATGTAGCCTTTTATGTGTGCTGTTATGGTAACCCTGCCGAGACATCAGTCTCCGCCAGCCTCCAGGTAACCCGCTCTCCTCGCTCTGTGTGAAGCAGAGCGGAGACGAGGGCCCGTGCAGGCGGAGAGAGCCGCCGAGAAAACTCCCAGTCATGTGGCGGGCAGGCCCATTGATAAGCTGCCGTCACACTGGGAGAACGGGGAGACACCAGAGGAGCTGCGACGGAAACAGACCAGATCACAAGAAGAGATCAGGTCACATTTAAATATAACTTAAAAAGAGGTTTCGCTTATTGACGCAAGTCTCTTGGAAGGGAAAGCATTAAATACATTTACAAACTCTGTTTTATATATATATACAAACAGAGTTCTTTTGCGACATATATTCTTTAACGAGGATCAAGGCGAGAATTCAAAAGTAGTGTGTGTTTTATTAGTCTCTCCTGCTGTAGCTCAGAATCCCTGAGACCCGTCCAGGGTGGGGAGTGTTGTTCCAGCCTCCCGCTGCGCAGCGTGATAGCATCGAGAAACCGGCGGGAAAAGAATCCTTCCCACAGAAATGAAGAGACAGGCAACATTTTGAGAGCACGCAAATGTTATGATATTACCTTTCCCTCAGAAAGTGCCTTATTCAAGTCTGGCTCCTGGGCTGCACTTAGACCAGCGAGAGAGAGTGTGTGTGTGTGTGTGTGTGTGTGTGTGTGTGTAGACCTGCCACCCGCCGCTTGGTGAAAAGCAGGTCTGTTGATCTTGGTGCTTGATGCCAAGCCGGGCTATAAAGAGACGTTTGAGGGTCTGGCGTGGCCCGGCGCCAGCTTCCCCTCTGCCCTTGGGATGGCATAGCGTGAGGGACACAACTGAGGCTGGAGGCTGGAGACTGGAGGCTGGGGTGGATTAATGCCACCAGAATGTTTTTATTGAGTCTCTTCTCTTTTTCTTTAATAAGTTACCCCTGTGACCCTGGTGCTTCTGTAATTCAGTGACATGGAATATTGCAATACCTTTTACGACGATGTCTCACTGTTTCTCAGTGGGTTCACTTTGCGATTTTCTAAAACAATATATGTTCTTGAAGCTGAATTAAATGAGTAAATTGAACAAGTTCAGGTCATTGGGTCAATGTATGTGAAATTCACGTATTTTCCCAACCACCGACATTGAAATGGTTCATTCATTGTACACCACAATGTCCATTGATCATTACGCAAATCAAATTCAGAATCCGCCTTGGCTGAAAACGGCGTAAGTTTTTAAAATTCAGTAAGGACCCCCAATGATGCAATAGAGAGTAATTTTCTCAACTCGTTTGACATTCCGCTGTTTGATTGCAAAATGCTAGATGACAATACAATGTTTAAAATAGAACATTAGTATCTGATGAAAACATATCAGAAGATCTATAATTGGTGAATTTCAGTGTTAGTGGCCTGTGATACAAAATACTGGTCATTTCGGTAATTCTTAAGAATCCAAAAAGAGGTGTCATTACTGTGTAATTACCAAAATCGTTCTCCTCACCATAGCACTGGGTTCATAGTAAATAGGAACCATCAGAGAAAGTGGAACAACCTTCTACGAGGAGGACCAGTTGTAAAACAGAATAGTCTAATTGCTTTTCTCAACAATGAAAAACAGAAAGCATGGCCCATAAGTCAGGTTGGATACCTTTGAGTCTGGGGAAATTACTTTTTCCTAATCTAACAGGGGGAAAGATCTCCGGCGTGACGCACCTAATGAACTCCTGAACCGAGTCTCTCCCCAAACAAGCCGGTGTTTGAGAGCGGACATGCCTGTGACGCACCTCACCTTCACTTAGATTAACGGACACCTCAGCCGGTCTCTGGGGGCCGTGGTCCGCTACAGCGCAGTGTTTACCCGTCAATCTACACGTCCCCCCACCCCTGCTCCCACCGTCTCCCCAAAATGGCTCCTTAGCAAAACACCTTGGCCCGGATACCTTGCTGTTGATGTTTACTCTGTAGGGGCCCTGCCTCACTGTTGATGGCTGCGCAGATACCATTCTGGAGATGGCAGCGAATATTTTCCAAAGCAGGGGAAAAATAAATAGGTTGGTTGATGGCTACACGCAATATAGAATATACGTTAAAGAATATACGTTAAAGAATCTGCCCTCAGTGTTGAAGAGTGGCCCTGGGATGGCATACATTGGTGGAGGTGGACCTAAGGAATCGGTGGATGCAGAGAGATAGATAAAAAATAAGTTGTGACGACCAAATGGAGGGTGAATGAGAATGAGAAGATAGTGACGAGAGAGAGAGAGAGAGAGAGAGAGAGAGAGAGAGAGAGAGAGAGAGGAGGGGGGGTTGGGGGGGGATAAAGAAATACAGAGCCAGTGCAGGACGGGGGTACCACTAGGAGGTCACAGGTCAAACAGTGTGGGAGCTGGGTTAGCGAGCCCTCAGGCATAAATCACAGCTGTCCAGCTAATGGTAGCAGCCGCTCTCACCCTGGTTTGATCAGCTGTACCCCACCTGACTGTGGTCCAAGGGGGAGGGCAGTTGTCTCCCCTAATAACAGGAGCTCTCCCTGGGCTTTGCCCCGCTTAGTCTCGGAGCTACAAAGGTCCTCTGAGTGGAAACATGTACAGTGGGCTGATCTATGCTAATAGGGTTAAGCAACCGACTCATCTCTGTGTATGCGTTTTTACATCCATGGTGTTATTTTGAGGTGTTGAGATTTGAAATATTCAGAGATATATTTTTTAACTGGTCACGGTTGCGTTGGGACAACGCGAGGAGGACATTCCCCTCTGTAAATTGCTTTGGCACCGAAACTCCACGTTTGGCTCGGAGATCTCACACTGTTGCTTTTGTTTTGACGTGGCTTTGCTCTGCTCTCGGCCGGCTCTGCAAAACAAGTTGGGCCACGGGGAGCCATAAAGCCTATCTGGCCTGTGATGTTAGGAACGGATCCTCCCCTGAAGGGCCATTTTCATCCTTCCTTCTGCCAGATGCAACAGCCGCTCTACACACCACGGCTGACCTTCCTCTGGCTTTGCCCTGAAGGACCATTGATTCTTCTTTTGTCGGCTCGCCCCCTCGCCTCCTCCTCCGTTCTCCTCGGGTTCTCGTTTACGCTCCGTTCTTCCTGCTTCTTCTGCCGTCATTTCCTCTTTTTTTCGTTCTCGTTTTTCTCATCTTTTCTTCACTGGTCTTCTGGGCTTTCCTGGCCTTTGCTTCGCTCGGTCCTTTAAGTGCCTTCATTTCCTGACAGTATCTAAGTTTGGTTTGGCCATTGACTAAAGTCCAACATTGAGGCAGTCTTCAACTCAGCGCTCACATCTTGTTACAATCCTTTTGTCACACATACCACTTCTATGTATTCTTGACCCTCTCTTTTATTCATCAGAGATGGATCATTTCGGGAGCGAGGAGCTGGTTCAATATTTTCCTTTCAGATATTTTGGGAACTCGCCCTTCACGGCTCCCATACTTTTAACATTATAAACCAAACACAATTGGTCGTCAAACACAAAAGGAGAAATGGGGAAGAAGAAAGAAAATAAATTCCCAGTGAAAAGATAACATACCTAGCCGACATGGAGGTGCTGAGAAGATCAACAATGGCGCCTAATGGCAGAAATAAATCATTCGGTGCTTGTTCGTGTCAGCGAACAGTTTGTAGTCTCGTCTCTTTGTATCGAGCATGAAGTACATCCACTCAAGGCTGGTCCAAACTCCCAGTCCGTAATTGAGAATGAACGTCGAGTGTTGGGTTACAGGTATTATGGTTAATGTAATGAAGAAAAATAACTTCATCACATGCCCTCATTGCTCAACCTGCGCGGTTGACACTAGCTTGGCTAATATGCGAATAGGCTAATACATACTTTGTAGTCCTCATACTCCCAGCCAAACGTTGTGTAACAGTCTGTGGTAGGTCTTCCGGTCTATTGTATCAGGGTCATTATTCAAACCAATACATTTTGGGAGTTGGTGTATTCACTTGGATTATAAACGTGGAAACAATCCTCCAAAACTCTTTATAAAACTATTCTAGAAAAAATTTGTTTCATGTTGTTACATTTCATATTTCACCTGTTCTAACAATATTTGCAAAGTGAAAATTTGTTTTGTTTTTTGGAAGTCAAAAAGTCACAAAACATGGCTGCCATTTGGATCTCATCCCATTTGATCTGCTTCCTGGAGAGCATAAGCACGTGGTACTTGAGGACAGATTGCAGAAGAGAGTTAAAATAAACACCCATAAACCCTCTGCCGATCACCGTAGGAGTTATGACATGAGGTGGTCTCTGTCGCCGCCCTGATAAAAGACTTTCTCCACAGTCTGCCTTGCTTCAGCTGGTGTGGAGGCCTGCTCTGTGGACGAGCTGTTGGCTCTCGAGCTCATTCGCCGTGCGTATCGTAATTTTGGACAAGGGCACTGTACGCATACACACCCACCAACACACACACAAACACACTCACACATCAACAATGATTTGGCTCTCCTACCGCTGCCACCAGCATTAAAAACGGTCTCTCTTTATGTTGTCAAAACTTCTTAGCTGCGACCGAAGCGGCAGGTCATTGGTATTGCTCGGCTAACGAGCCAAGCCCGGGTACTGAGGCGGCCCGTTGCAGCGGGGTGAAAAACAGCCCATGATTAATGAACGCCCTGACATGTCTGAGTGTACTAAATGGACTGTGCCTGTACGCCCGGGCCCGGCCCAAGCCCCTCACCCCCACACTTATTGTAATCATTATGGAAAAGAGGGGGGGGGGGGGCATAATGGGTTAATTACACCCCAATCAGGGGGTGTAGGAGCGCGGGCCGTTTAATGATCGCCCTCCGTCAGTCCACACATTTCTATTATTTTCGCGCTCTGTTTTCCTACTGCTGCTTTGACGGAGGGTCAGCGGAAGAAAACGGGGGAGGTGGGGGTAATTGGTCTCATCCATCTCTCCGGGCCCCCTCTCTCTTGCTTACTCTCTCTCTTTTTTTCTCTCTCTCTCGCTCTCTCTCTCTCTCTTTCGCTCGTTCTATGTCTCTATTTTTCTCTCTCTTTCTCTCTCAATGTGTGTCTCTTTCCTCCCCTCTTCTTTCATTGTATCAGTTTGAGTGCTCTGTTTCTGTTTGTGCCCGCCCCTCCCTCCCTCCCTCCCTCCCACACACACACACACACACACACACACACACACATCCTCTCCCCCTCTGTGTTCCTGGACAGGCCTGTGTTATGTGGCGTGGGGCGCGTGCCTCCGTTCTGCCCCAGGAGATTGCTCATGCTGTTCGGGGAGCAGCCACAGAGAAGTCACTCGGAGGATTTTCATGGGGATTTGCAATCCCACTGCTCCGGTACTCACCGGAGCTTTTAATCTCCTTGCATCCGCAACGTGTCCCCGCCAATTTCCCGACACACCGGCGATCCGGGCAAAGAAGAATGGACGGTGGAAGAGTCAGCGGGAGATATGGAATGGGATAGGTGACGTTGGTGGAGGAGTAGGAGCAGCCGGGACACCAAAATACAAGCTACTCTGCGTGTGTGTGCGGGTGTGTGTGTGCGCGTGCGTGCGCGCGTGCGTGCATGCGCACGTTTACATCTGCCATGGAGCCAGCCTCAGTAGCCATGCCTAGGAAGGCAGAGCGCTCCTGTGCCCCGCTCAGCGGCAGAGACACAATGAGAACACTGAGCTGTGCTCCTGGAGAATGGAGATTGCTTTTGGCCAGTCTGTTCCTGTTGGAGGAGAACACAAGTCCACCTCTATACATACGCTCCACCTTGGGCCTATCGGGACGTATGGATTTCTCTTTTTTTAAAGTGTGCCTGCCGTGCCAAACATGAAGCCATGGTCCCCGTGCCGCATTTAGCTCCTAATTGCCGTAATTTGTGGCCCTTAACTGTGATGGAAATCTACTTAATATAATTTCTCCTCGTTCGCCGTAGACATTTTTACGGTTTTGATGATGTTGGCAGTGTGAGTGTCTGTGGCGGCGGAGGCGACGGGGGGTGGAGGCGGAGCATGCCCGTCAATGGGCCGTTTCTCCTGGGAAGGTGAGACGCTATCATGGACAGGCGGGTCAGCCCGGGGTCCAGTGCAGCGGCTTACTGTATTAGTTTGTGTAGCCTGACCGCCCAGCCAAGGAATCCACAGGGCTTCCAGGCAACGGGGATTAGAGCCTGCTGACTGGCCCAGTGCTTTGTTGTCCTCGGTCGGCTCCACCTGTCTCTCTGTTTCTCTGTCTTTTTATCCCGTCTGTCCGTTCTGTCTCGGGTTGGTCGTGTCATGGATACCTTTGCTTCTCGCATTTCTGTCCGTCAGTCAGTCAGTCAGTCAGACACACAAACACACAAACACACACACACACACACACCTGTAGTATATATAAACGCCGGCCTTACTTTTCTGTTACTTGCCTGTCTGCCTACTCCACCTACAGCATCAGACTCCCTCTCCCCCGTCCCGGATCTACCCAGATCAGCCTCCGAACAGACCGGCCTCCCAAACCAGAACAACCTCCCGCCCCCGCCAACCCCCCCCCCCCAGCCCAGACCAGGCCGGTCCAGACCAGACCAGCCTCCGAGTAGCGCTGCCAAGGCCGGCCCTCGGCCTCCTTATTAAAGGCAGCAGCAGCAGCAGCAGCAGGCTGGGCTCGGGGCCTGTCTGCACAAACACGGACCGGTGAGGAGGAGGGCGGAGGGAAGGGAAACCGTGGCGCTGGGGATGAGGTTTCAACAAACGTCAGCCAGCGTCGGCTCTGTTTGGACTGCAAATTATTGCTGGCTGATAGTCTATTATTTTACAACCAAAGATCGCTGTCCAGAGAAAGGTGGACGGGGGAGAAAGAGAGGGGGGGAGGGAGGGAGAGAGCCAAAGAGAGAGAGGGAGACAGAGAGTGAGAGAGAGAGAGAGAGAGGAAAGGAGAAAAAAAAAACTCTGGAATTTTGCCAAAGGGGAAAAAAGGCTTAGTGAATTCTATAATAATCTTTCAAAAATATTACTGCAGCGGCCGCAGCTTTAGCTAAGAATAGGCTGGGGAGCGCAAAGTGCCTGTGGGCCATTTCCCAGCAGATAGGACGGGGAGAGGAGGAGAGACAGAGGAGGAGAGAGTCATATGAGAGGCTTATAAAATCAACACCTCCTGCCAACAGAACTCACAGATACCTCCTCACTTCGGCGACAACCAAAATAACATTTGTCGATCTTGTTGCGGCTTCTGTAGAAGGCTCAGCCGGTCCAAGGCATGGCGTTCCGACTCGACATTTTTAGACCCAATTATCGTCGCGCACACTCTGCATTTTTAACCTTCCCCCCCCCTCGCCCTCTGCACTCGTGGAGTGATGAATTTGTGAATAGCCATGGCATCCGTCTCTTCCTAATGCAATTTATGAAACCCTCCAGACTTTGTTTTCTCTGGTCAGGTTATTGAGAGAGAGCAGAAGTACCTGAACAGCCTGTCAGTGTTATTGTTAACCATGTTCCAACCAGCGAGCAGTCTGCCATCCAAAGAGTATAGTGCTGCCGTGTGCGTGTGTGTGTGCGTGTGTGCGTGCATGTGTGTAGTCTCTCCGCAATTATGCAACGTCGCACCTCAAACAGGTTTAAAAAGTCAACTGGCCGACGGGGGAAAATCTGTTTTTTGGTACCTCAATAAAATGCGTTTGGATTTTAGTGTTTTCCTAACGCTCTCGTCTCTCGCTTTGCATTCGAACACGCTCCAGACAGGGCCAAAGTAAAAAGGTGTAACTTATAATAGGGCCCTGCCTCGCTCGGTTAAAATGCAACACTATATGGCTTGGCCGAGGCCGCGCCGTGGTAGTGGGCACACTGTTGCCGGCCGCTTTTGGAGCCCCTCAATGGAGGTAATAAATCGAGGCTGATGGCTAATTTTAGGCGAAACCCGACACCCATGCCTCAATGACATGCCATAGGGGAGCTCTCAATCAAACTGCGTCTGGCCCTGTCGCCCGACGCACAGGCAGGCTCAACGGGCCTCGGCGAGATTCATGGGAATCTGTCTGCGGGAACACTGGCGGGGCTGTCGTTCAGGCTGCAGGGCCAGACAGTAGTGCACAGGCAGCTTGGCAGTGTCAACCCAGCGGGCTCGGGGAGAACACCACCGCGGCCTCGTGTGTGGTCAGGCTGGTCACCGGTCAGCCCCGTTGGGAAAGACTCCATGTCCGTGCACACCGGGGATATTCCACATGATACTCCTCGTAGTCTTAAAGATCCCTCAGCCCTCCGCTGAGGTAGAGCTGCAACGCCGCGTCCGAATGTTTCTCCCAGGTTTCGACCAAAGCCCAGTCAGTGAGACCCAATCCGTGGAAGGCACAGGGAACAGGGAGATGTTGGATCGCTGGAGCACCCGGCGGAACATTTTTTCTTGGCTCAGGGGAGCAGGTCTGTGAACTCACATGCAGGACCTCTGAGGTTTTCTACTGCAGGAAACAACTCCCTCACCCGACCTCTGTGAAGAGGCTATTGTCTCCTGGAATGATTACTACGGTCTGCACCATCTGTAGTGTGTGTGTGTGTGTGTGTGTGTGTGTGTGTGTGTGTGTGTGTGTGTGTGTGTGTGTGTGTGTGTGTGTGTGTGTGTGTGTGTGTGTGTGTTGGAGGGTAGCGCGCAGTGTTAAGGAGCAGCATGAGCTGTTGAAGGTGCTGAGCCTTTAGATGAGACTGGAGAATCTCCTTAAATCCAGTCAAAGTCCATCTGGCTGTGGTTTCACTGTGCGGCTGCGACATCGATGATGACTCTGGGGATCTGTATGTCAAGCACGCATGGTCTATTATCATAGGGCTATTAACACTCTGGGGTCATAGATGGCTTTTACTACAGCCGCAAACTTTCTACCAGAATAAGAAATGAAACGCTCCACTGCAGCCTAGGAGCTAAGAACTTACTGCTCTGTCCTTCATGTCACGCTATATGGAAATACAATATGACAGTGATTATATCATTCAGAGCTTTAAAGAACAATAAAATCATTTCCTACAATTATGTCTGGCTAAACAAAACATGATATTTGGGTAAATATTTTCCTCCCTGAAATTGGACGGGCGTCCATCGTTTCTTTTTGCTTTCTCCCCAAACATGAGTAATTGCGTCCAGAGTCCAAAACGACAACACCTGGGGGAAGCCTGCTTTTGTTTGGACAGCGGGGGTCAGAATGTTTCACCCCCTCACGCCTGCACCGCTCCGTCCGACTGCCACACACGGTTTCACCCCCTCAGAACGCAGAGCCGCTGTGCCGCTTCGGACGGGACCAGCAGGAACTTTTTTTTGTTTTTGTTTTTTTACATTTTCACCGAGCTCCGCGCCGGGGAGCGCCTCTCCGTCTCTGACGCCGTCTCTCACTTTGTGGGAAGCACAGGGGGGACGTTTGGAAGGGGGGAGACCAATCAGAGTGACACTCGCGACACACGGGGCCAACCAACAAACCGTTTGTGGACGGCGAGTGGCAGCACCGCGGTGTAAAGTGGGGCGAAATTATAGCCTACGGCGACAGAGGAAACCAAGGCACATCTCTGGAGTTTTAATTGATTTCTCGTGGAAAAGAGAAATGTGTTTTGTCATTTTAATAGTAGTGTGTTTAGGAGTTTGGGGTTTTCAAATTGAACAACTCTTGATTTACTCTGTAAGTCTGTCATTACAGCCATTATGTGGCTTCTTTAATTGACAGACATCATGTTTTTGTTTTTGGAAAAACTATTACTGTGAAACTGTGAACGCTGCCAGGGACAATTATGTTTTTTTTTTTTGTGGTGTTGGTGGTTGGGGTACACTCTGTATTCTACTAGTATGTAACTGTGTGTGTGTGTGTGTGTGAGTGTACGGTCCTGCGCTTACCTACATGTCTGCCTGCAGACTCCTGTTGAGGCCTGTATTCCCCGAGGCAGCAGTGCAGGGTGATGTGGGGCACCTGCCTGGTCCAGTCAGTCACGCCGCTGTGCCTCCGCACTGACCCGCACTGGAAGCTTCCATGTGACATCATCAAAGGGTGACGGGTCAGACGGGACAGGGCGCCTGCGGTGGCCACTGGAACGGGCTACTCCCAAACTATGTCTGTGAGTACGTGCGCACATGCCTGTTCGTGCGTGTGTGTGTGTGTGTGTGTGTGTGTGTGTGTGTGTGTGTGTGTTCCATCACATCACCTGCTTCTTACGGCAGCAATTGGAAAGTAAAATAATGGAAAAGGTGAATGAAAATGTGTCACACTCGAAGGTAAAGATGAGGTGGCGGTCTGGGACACACAGAGGATCCCTCCTCCACACACACACACTCCTTTTCCTACCCTGTGCTTATTCCACGGCCCTCGTTTCTCAGGACGCACTGCTGGTCTGCTGCTCACCACAAGGCCGCTCGTAGCATTTGTAAAGAGGATATGCGCAGTTTCCGCCAGCAAATGGGGCCCAGACTCTTTCCACATGCAAAGCCCCGCGCCAAGTGTTTTTTTCCCCCTTGGTCCACATCGCCGCTGTAATGAACAGGACGGTAATGAACAATAACTCCGTCTCCCACTGCCCGTCTCCCACTGCCCGTTTCCCACTGCCTGTCTCCCACTGCCCGTCACCCATCCTGCCCTCAAGAGTCTCTGCCCTTTGAAATGGTTACAGTAAGCAAAACACGATCAGGGTTTCACTGAAGGAACCAAAACGCCATGAGAAGACATTGCCATGGTGAAAACAGTGTCTCCCATGTTTGTGTCCTGTCTGGCCCAGCTAAGTCAATCCTTAGGTTGGTGGAAAAGGGACTGGACAGCACAAGCAGAACTACCCCGCATGGCCATGACTACACCTGCATGTTTGTGTGTGTGCACACTCACCTCAGACAATCCCCATTTTAGATACGTCCAATGTGTACGTGTACGTGTGTGTGTGTGTGTGCCTGCATGTCTCTGGTTCTGCATGTAGAGGGGAGGGCAGGCGGGAGGGAGACGTAAAAAAAATAAAAAAATACACGTGGAAAGACAGATCGAGTGAGATTGTGAGCGCGCACCTGCCGGACACACCGTGAGTTTTTGTGTGCGTGCGTGCGTGCGCCGGCCGTGCGTGTGTAAATGCGGCTAAGTGCTCTGGCACGGCCCCGTGGCGGGTGTGTGCGCGCGCCGGACAAAGAGGAGCGACTGTTTGGAGGCCGTAAGTCAGCGGAGGACTCGGGCACTCATAATGACATAGAAAACAAACAGTGGTGAATGGACGCTTGGTCCCCCCGTAACCACAGGGCCCTTACGGGAAGAGCCTGTCCGGCACGGCCCCGAGACTACAGGAAGACCCCAGGCGCCAAGGAGTTAAACTGCTCCACTGTGCAGTGTTACAGCCACGGGGGGAGGGGGAGAGGACAAGTGTGTGTGTGTGTGTGTGTGTGTTTTGACTGTGTGAGAGGGAAATAGATGGAAATAGATGGAGAGAGACAGTGACAGAGGGCTAGAGAGGAGAGACAGACCCCACAGGGCTCGTGATCAGCTGGGATTCACACACACACACACACACACACACACACACACACATGCTCACACAAACACACACACACACACACACAAACATTCACACATTAACTGCCAATGTGCAGTCACCAGGGGAGACTTCCCAATCAACTGCTACAGCAACAATATTATCCTGCCATTCACTGTCACTGCGTGATTTATGACTCCAAGCTAAGGCGAAATGAAAATGCCCCAAAGTCCCAACAATATCTGTCTTTATAACAATATCTATCTATTTACAATACCATAACCATTTTACATAAAGTGGAGTCTAAAATATCCATAAGCATGCTTAACACGACCTTAAATAGCATGTCAACAGATATCATTTTACAAAGAGAACCTTTTCTAAAGTCATGTGAAGGTTTGCCGTGTGGGAGTGAACCGTGAGAACAATCTCTCCTGCTTCCTTTTCTTCCTCCCCATCTCTCAAACACACACACCCACACGAGTGTGTTGTTCAGGGCCTGCCTTTCTGACGTCCACTGGCTCAACACTTCTGCATCCAAACATGACCTATCCAACTAACGGCGCTCCCACAACCCCCCCCCCCCCCCCCCCCCCAGGCGGACCCCTGGCAGCTAAACAGATAGTTCTAGAACCGAAACCTCCGAGACTGAGACTCGGCCATGGCAAGGATCAGTGGCGTTTTCGTTTTGTTTTCGGCCCACCTCATCCAGTCTGTTATTGGTGGCCGGGGGGCCTGAACACTGGCCGAACACACTCCACCCCGTCCGGCCATCGCCACAGTGCCGGGTCCTACCCTTCAAGGTCTTCTAAATTGACGTCAGGGGTCAGTGGAAAGCATCGCAGTGTCCCTGGCCGTGATGTCCTCCTCGAGACTGTCCGTCAAGCTCTCAGACGGACGCGGACCCAAAGGCTCGTCTTAACGTGGAGTGTGGTTATTCCGCCATCGTCGTATAGCCTGGAAAGGCGGTGATGCCGAGACTGACGTAGAATTTATAGACCTTGGCGGGAGCGCCTGGCCTTTCCTTCCAGCAGCATCAGCAGCCAATTTGGCTTTGCGAGAGCTGGGGAAACAGTGAAGGCCTAGATCCCAGTCGAACAATTCCACTTATACTTCCAACCCCCAGAGTCACAGCAGCCTTACTTCGTTGTGTTCGGGGACGAACCCGTCTCTAGTGTCTTTGAGGACAAACCGTTGGCAGAGATGTGAACAGACAACACCGCCATGGTTGCACGGGGGGAGGGGGAGGGGGGGGGGGGTTCTGAGTGGCAGGCGAACGAAAAGAAAAGGAGTAGACTCCCTCCTGTAGAGAGGATTTAAGGTGTCGTGTCAGCCGTGACGGAACCCCGACTTACACATGCTGCCAGGCGAGCCATCGCTCCGTGGAAGGTCCGCGGTGGGACGTCCAAACAAAATGAGTGTCACGGGGGGGGGGCTAATCCGTTTAGCGAAGGCCGTTTCACCCGCAGCAGAGTGGCGGCGGAGCGGTGGTCTGCCAGCCGAGAGGGAGGGCCGTGCCCAAACCCACAGGAACACGCTTAGTCACACGGAAACACGCACGTACGCAAGCACACACCTTATGCCAATCAGCTGTCACCTCTGTGGGCTGAGCTGCTCTGGTTTGACCCTGACGGGCGGGGGGGGGGGGGGGCCAGGAGTGCTGAGGAACCTCTTTCTACCGCACACCACCCTGGGGTGTCTGGGCCTCGCTGTTCTCTGACCGCACCGCTCTCCCACAGAGGTTTATCACCGCGTACGGAGGCGGCCATGCCATGTTCCACAGCGGGATGTCTTAGTCTCTTTTTTTCAAACCACACAGAACGCTGCCAAGCCAGAAATGGGCACAGGAAGATGGCTGGATGCAGCAGGTTGTCGTGCTGTGCAGCTCACGGGGGTGAGGGAACACAATGTGATGGAGAGATGGGCGCACCAAGAGAGGGTCTGGCGCGTGCCACCTACCAGCGCAGCACTGAAGATTGTTGTATGAACCGTTCATGCCCAGAGAAGAGATGCTCTTTGAGCATATCTGGGACAGGTTAGATGGTTGAGTTTCTACTGCTTTTCCAACGGACGAGTACAAGCCAACCCACACTGTGATTTTGCACGGGAAAGTGATTTGTCCGCCTCCTGATGGCTATTGCCTTAAAGGTTAGGCGCAGGCCTCCTCTCCTCCGCCTCCTCTCCGCGTTGCAGCTCGCCAACTGGCCCACCACCAGGCCAGCGAGTGGGGCCTCGATCGTAGCGCGATGAGCCTCCCTCAGCCTCCGTGTGCTCACCTCATTTGTTACCATGACTACAGATAACTCATCCCCTAATGTCTCCCGTCCCTATCGTCCTGAGCGGGGTGTGAACGTGTGTGTGTGTGTGTGTGTGTTTGTGTGTGTGAGTGAGTGAGTGTGAGTGAGTGTGTGTCCTGGGACTGTCTTTCCACGGACCTAGCCAGTCGCCTGTGTGACTGATGCGTAGAGATTACAGGGTGGATCAACAGTAGCACGCTGGCATGACTAGGCCTGAAACACGGGGTTCTGCTCCCCAACCCCACTTCATCCAGGAACACCTCAACCTCTATTCTGGGTTTTCACAATGTCCTGGTTTGGCTTTGGTTTGGGTGCATTTTGAAACGTCATGGCGGAGACGGCAACGGAGGCGAACAACACCGCTTTGGTCAAAGGGCCAGCCGACTGCGTGCACGTGTCGGTGAGCCTGAAGCGTTGAAAGTGGTGAGAGAGGGAGGCACGCCGTCAAGCCAACCTCCTGTCTTTCACTTCTGTCAGCTCAGCAGGAGGTGACAGAGTCTCTGACACCAGAGGAGGAACGTGCCCCGGCTCCTTCTTGGGCTGGAGGAGTGGCCCGTTGTCTTCACCTCCTCTTCACCCACCATCACAGAACGGAGCGCTCCTCTCAGCACCCTCCTACAGTCTCACCTGTGCGGTCCACGAGGTACATCATATCCTTCCCTAGCTGTTTCAAGTGACCACCGCCACTGGCGTCCACACCCGTCGCAGACACACACACGGCGCTCGAGAGCGGCGTTGAGTGGGCCATTGCCCGGTGCCCCGCTGCGACCCCGGCCTCCCTCTGCCCCTCTGGAAGGGGGATCAGCCTCTGATGAGTCACACGCCTAATGGACCGTGCTGGGGAACCTGATTTGACCCACCGGACCGAGCTGGGCAGAGTCCAACGTCGTTACTGCGGCCCCGCTCCAACAGGGCCTTTACGTGGCAGAGCCAAGCCCGGAGCAGAGCAACGGACAGGCTGGCCTGATATCATCAGAGAAGGGCCCGCGTCCAGGCTCAGAGAACACTGGGAGGGGAGGAGGAGGAGAGGGAGGGAGGCCAAGAGCTTTGTTGAATCTGGAGCAGAGGAGATACGTGCATCATACGAGCCCTCCAAGAATAATGTCAAAAGCCGATGACTCAAAGGGAAAACAGGGGAGCCCATGAAAAAGAAGCCGGGCCCCGTCTGCCCTGGTTACATCTCCCCCCGGGGTTTGCTGATGATCGGGGAAAAGCACTGGTAAAGGAGCCCTCGACTAATTATTCTCAGCTGATATTTTTCCACGGGAAAATAAATAAGATTACTGGCCGATAGAGAAACTGCTTTTGAGAAAAGCCGGAGTCGAGTTGTAGAGAGTAGAGCTAGGGGGGAAAAAAAACAACACGCAGGTTTGTGTGTGTGTGTGTATAATACTTTGCCACATGCGGACTGTCAAAACAATTTCCCTAAGGAACACCTGAAGGTCTGTCCTGGCGGCTCATGGAATGTGACGGGTAAACATAAAGGCTGAATGTGAAATGACGTCCCGGGTCCATCCAACTTCCAGTCAAAGGGAGATGCCAGAGCCTTCCAGAGTTCCAAAAATCCCTTGAGTGAATAAAAGCATAAAACCGTCACCAATGTCAGTGGGTGGGGGGGTGGGTGGGGTGTCTATGGCGAGGCGCGTGCTCTCTGCCAGCGCTGAAAGGAGAAACGACGTTCGGAGTAAACTAGACCCTAAGATTGGGGGTTTGAGTCCAAGCTGGACTTACGCTACCGCACGTTACGCAACGCTGGGATATATTTAATGGCGGACCAGCTGACTAAGCATGTCGGTGTCTAGTCACACCACATAAAGTATAGCATGCGTGTGCGTTCGTAAAAAGCCAAAGCTGTCGGACGCGCGGCCCAGCTCACTGTCCGAGCCACATCCCACCATATTTACCCATTCTAATTGGCGGACGACTTCACTATTATGACAAACGGCTCTGTTTCCATGTGTGGCACCCGCGGCAGGCCGAATCCCGCAGAAACAATCATGACACACAGAACGATCCATCGCCACGGGAACAACAGCCAGGCCCAGCAAACAGACCGCTGCATGCCCTGTCAATGTTTTGGAAAGACTTTGGCAACGGCCGCTCCGTCTGAAGCATAGATAATTAGTTCTGTTCAAATCTCAACAACGTTTTCCCTCCCTCCCTCCATCTCTCTCTCTGTCTCTCTCTCTCGCTCTCTGACTCACCCTCTCGTTCTCTCTCAACAGGGGTGTATTATTTCTCCCATGTTTATTCTTGCTGTCGTTGGGTCTCTATTAGCAGGTCTCATGGCGGTACAGGAACAGAGTGAGGGGCTCTTCCATACCTTTCCCCCCTCTGGCTCTCAGGTGGACCCTGTCCTCAGCACCAGCTCCCCCAGCCACACACACTGGGGCTCTGCTCTGTGTGCCCACCATGATGGCCCGCTAGGACTGAGAGACCCTGGGCGCAGCAGTTTGGGCTTGTGTGTTTGTGTGTGTGACTGTACGTGTTTTTGTGTTATTGTGTTTGAGAAAAAAACATGAGATAGGGGAATTTGAGGGATAGCTATTGCACAGAGAGGAACAGAGAGAATTAGGGATGGATATAAACACGTAGAGAGGGTAGAGAGAGGTAGAGTGGTGGACGAACAGAGATAAAAAGAGGGAGGTGAAGAACGAGGGATCGATAATAAAATGAAGAGAGAGAGAGCGAAAAGGAGGCACGCGTGTGTGGAGATGAAGCTAATGTTCTCACCCCCTGAGGTCATAAGGGAAGGGGTGCGTTCGCCAGCGAAAACTCAACACACCCCAGCCCATAGACGCCCCAGGAGACATGCGATATGATTATCACCGCAGCCTTCACCACGGTCGTCACCAACGTCATCGTCATCGTCACGAGCTGTATAAAGTGCGCCGCGACGACAGAGACACGTCCAAACTAATTGTTCATTATAAACAAGCCGGCCATGTTTAATGACCAAGTTAGGGACTTTCATATGACCGTGTAATACTTCCTCCCTCGCTCTCTCAGCCCCGCCACGCGTTTTAAATCCCATAACCAAACAAACTCTTCCGTTGAAAACACATCCGCGTCCGTCGTCTCCCTCCTCTACGGGTTTTTCTTGGACTTGAGCAGTCTCACATCTACGGGTTTTGACTTCGGCCAACCCATTCTTCCTTCTCTCCTATTCCTTGTGTCCAACACGTCAGAACTGCGTCAGGTCAAGCGGAAAGTTAAAAAAGAGTCACACCACTTCTCCCCTCCTGCTCTATTTTCTGTTATATTCCCACCTATTCCTCTCGTTCTTTTTCTAAAACCTTTGTGGTCTGGACTCGTGCTTCTACTTTCTTTGGTTCTTATTTTATTTGTGTATTTATGTATTGCACCGATTCTATTTTTACCCTTCCACTTTCTAATGGCTACTTCCCGTCTCGCCAGAACTCTATTGGCTGCATGGCTGGAATTAGGATCTCCAGGATTTATTCAAACTGGAAAGATAAGGGGACATTTTTACGACGCCACCACTATTTTAGAGGTGTGCAGCAGCGGGTCATATATCCATTTTTAGACAGCAGACAGAGACGGAAAAGTGGAGTAAGCTTCTCGCACGGGGCAGTAACTTTTTAAGGCCTCCATGGCTTTTCACGGAAACACCTTCTCCTAGCTGCAGAACATAAACCGTACCAATCATAACCCAATTAACGTGGCCGTCTGCAACCATAACCAAACACGGTTTATTACTTATTAAATCACATCAATTTCATATTTGTCCAATTTGCTGTTAATGACCATAAAACCTCCAAAACCGGGGACGACAATTGCATCCTTAGAACTCGACGCCGCGCCTTACCAGCTATCCACAAACAAAAAAATAAAAACCCTCCTCTGTGCGTTGTATTCATTCACCTCCGCTGTAAGTTGATATCATCGAGGTATTTTTTTTTTTTTTAAACTGGCATTTCCCATTGTTGTTGTTGTTTCTATATTTAGAGCACGTTTTGGGGGGGGGGGGGGGGGGGGGACAAACAGGGGTCCCTGTGTCCCTGGTCCACAACAGACCAGTGTACTGCTGCCACAGAGAGACCCGTGTGTGCCACTGACACCGCCAGGCAGGCGGGGACGCCGGGTCAGCCTCGGGTTTCACACAGACGCGCGGAGATCAGCCGGCCCCGCCGCATAACTTAGCCTCCCTCTAGCAACACCTCGGTAGCCATGGCGAAGGGATTCGGTGATGAATATTCAGATGGCTCAATTAGTCAGAGGGAACCGTAAGAGAAGCACCGCCCAGAATTCCGCCTGGTTTCCTAGCCACTGGAATCATTTCAGAACAAAATAAATATGTGTGTACGCGAATTTATTTCTTGATACATTGTTACAGGAATTTCAGTGGTGCTGCGATTCTTTAGGAGACGTCTTGCCAAAAGCAGCTGCTACGGGTCGTTGGACCAGAACGCCAGTGGTTGTCCACCCCTCTAATAACATCCCAGCCTGTGAGGACTGTGAAGCCCTCAGGAAGGACACATACATCTTAGTAAAGGCTTCCAGCCTCGTTAGTCAAACACAGCCACCCCTTCCTCCCCTACAGTGGAACGCCTCCCCAGTGGCATGGTCGGCTGAAAGACGAAGATGAAATGATTGTCGCTGATCCGCCGCCCGCTGCCGGTCCTGTACTAAGAGGGGGCCAGTGTTAAGAAAGCGACACGCTCCTCGATGAGTGGATGTGTCTGGGGCCCGGGACGGACGGCGCTACGGCAGGGGGGACCCCTCGCTCCAGCCCTGTCCCTTTAAGGACCGATGGATAGGGCCTCCGCTCGCAACACAGAATGCCCGAACAAGTCTGTAGTACAAGCTAAAGGTGTGTCTAAACTACCGCTGTAAACTACTGCCTACTTGTGTATATCCTCGAGGGTCATAGGGCTACGGTTACAATTGCTTGTCTATTGTGCTTTGGACAGGCTTTATTTAGAAAAACATGTGCTGGTCACACATGTGTTTACCCAGGTAGAGGAAATACAGTATAACTTGTGTGCAGTATGTAAAAACTAATTGAAGTGTACTGTGTCTGAATTCCGCCTCAATACGTACGATACTGAAATGCCTCCAGTCAGAGAGTCTGAGTTAATTATGCCCAGTTCATCTGGACTGTTGCATTTTTTTTCTAACAGCATGGCTTGTTGACGTTTTCACTTGCATGGGGCAATGGGCTCTCGCTCAGCCTCAGCTGTCGTGTCATCTCTGTAAGGTGTGTTTCCTTAGGAGTGTGGGAGCTCCCCTCTGTGTGTGGGGGTCTTGTTCGCTGTGTTTGTCTTTCCGTCACCGGCGTGGCCAAAAGATGGATGAGGCTGTCAGCACCGATAGCTGCGTGTTAAACACGGCTAGCTCGCGTCGCTAGCACCCTGGCTGTCCCTCTTGATCTCAAATGGAGTGGAAAATGTAATGTCGCACATCTGTCAGGTCTGACCCTCCCCACACGGTGCTTTGGTGTCACTCTCCATTCTCTCTCTCTCGTCCTCTCTTTCCCTCGCTCTCTTTCTCCATGTCTCTCTCTCTCGTCCTTTCTCTCTCTGCATCCTTTCTCTCTACGTTCTCTCTCTCTCTTTCTCTCGTCCTTTCTCTCTCTCCAGCCCTCTCTCTAGTTCTCTCTCTCTCTCTCTCTCTCTCCCTCTCTCTCTTCCCACAATCAATGAACGGACATTCAGGTCCTTTAGCTGTCCAAGCTCATTTGAGTACAATCTTTGCCAAGAACGGGATGAAAAACCTCGGAGGGGCAAATTGAAGTAAACCTGTTTTGCTTGCATGTAAACGTATCACCACTTAGGGGCACGCTCCCAATGATTCCCTCCCCGTTCCAGAGACGAGGCGAAGGGTGAATGGTTTGCAATGGTGCGGCGAGCGACTGAGGGGGTTGATATTTGCGCAGTGCTGCCAGGTGTGCCAGCATCAGGATACCCAGAGCGCACAGCGGCTCCCGTCAAGGGGAGGAACCAGAATGTTACTCCTCGGCGTTCACAGGAAACAACATGTTCTGCCCTCTGATTAGAACCCCCATTCTGGAGCGTTTTTTTGGGGGGTATTACAGTCAAACCTTTAAGCCCGATGGTCAAATAAGAAAATAGAAAATCAAGAGGGCAAACACGTGAAGTGTCATGCTGCCATTGGCTAACGACAGGGGGAGAGGAATCGCAACACATCCTCCAATATCAATCACGGCTTCTTTTGAGAGCCCCGTGGCAGGCTTAGCCTGATAGGTCAACATTTAGTGTGTCCAACCAAACATTTTCTCTTGCGTTTAATCGTTTGGGAGAATAGCCACCCCTGTGTAGCTGCCCCTGAACGGAGCCCGGGGCAAAACAAACAGTTGCGGTGGCCATGTTTACGTGCAGCTCAACAAGACGTGTGCTCGTCCATTCATGGCGCGGCTTTAATGTGTTGGCTGCAAGGCCCATTTGACCT
Source organism: Galaxias olidus (assembly GCA_026901105.3). Taxonomy (NCBI): domain Eukaryota; kingdom Metazoa; phylum Chordata; class Actinopteri; order Galaxiiformes; family Galaxiidae; genus Galaxias; species Galaxias olidus. The sequence continues at coordinate 253,791 of JAPMUY010004293.1, forward strand.
TCATGAGAACTTGTGGTGAGCGCGTGTGTTTGTAACATATCCACTCTAAACACGGGGCGAGAAAGTTTCGAGAAACATTCCACCTGGGCACTCGGGTCCTCCTAGTGCTCTTCTATGAAAGTGGCTGTTGTCTATGTGGGAATATTGGTCTAAGTAACACAAGTCTCTCTCACACACACACACACGCACGCACACATGCACGCATGCACACACGCACACACACATTTCTGCTCAAGCTGTATTTACAATTCCATTAGTTAGGGAGGTACCATTTAGTAAAAACTATTGTTGGCATTTGTCGACAAGATACATTATATAGAATACAGGAAATATTTGGTAGAATGGATTCCATCTAATTATACTGTGCAACTTACATTTATCAGCAGCGTTTTAAACTGCAAACAGCGTGAGACACATATGCTCAATCTCCTCCCTATAAAAAGCAGGTAAGCGACTGCAAACTCCCTCGGCTGTCCATGGTCAACCTATACGTAGGAGTGCAGTCTCTCAGGGACCAGGGGCCCTGCTCGATCCAAGGAGGCTACTGTATTTCAGAAGCAAAATCAGCGTTCATATTTTACTACGTGTTGCCCCAGGGTGTCTCCTGAGGCTGTTTCACAACTGTGAACCAAACCTCCCAAACAAGCGCGTGCGTGCACACACATACACACACACACACACACGTACACACATCTCTGGCTTTACATTTGCAAAGTCAATAGCAGAGACTTTCGATCTTTGTCCCCCTCTCTCCTGAAACCTCTATACACATTCACGACCCCTTCAACTCCTATCTTCTAGCATGGTCTTCTTTTCTTTATCCCTGCTTTCTCTGACATTGGTTTTCAGTTGCGGAGTAGCCCTCCAGGGAGCCCGGTGCTAAGTGCTTTAGCAGGGTATCTCTACATCTCCTGTGCTCCATCCCTCAAAGTCTAAAACGAGAATGGAAGAGCCACTGGAACACAGAACGCCAGCGTGTAGATGAGGGCAGCTACTGTTTTGAATTTTCATTTACACTAACCTCTCGTGCCCCAGGACAGGATGTGTCTTTGGTTAGGGATTACATCTAAGCAATCAGCGTTTTTGCTGGAGCAAGCTGCCCTTGTGCTATATTAGGATTTCAAAGATGAAACCATTTACATATGATGTGTCACAGAGCAATGCAGTGTGGAAGTGAGTGGTCTAAAGTCCACAGAGCTACGCTGAACAAGTGTGATTGGTGTGGATGCAGTGTTCATGAGGTTGCTGTTTCGTCTCTCGTCCCTTGTTAAAGTGTAACACCAATACTTCATTTGACGTGCAATGTTTGACAGATCGCAGGCGGTTTCATTTCAAAATATTTGCCTAATAATTCACAGGCAGATGTGCTCGTATTCCCGTGGATTTGATTTCATGCAGCTTGAAATGAAAGCTCAACCCTCGCACAAAAAAAACAAAAAAAAAGGTACCGTAAGCTAACAGTGCGGTGGCAACATTATTTTGCACAAGGCAAAAGATAGGTTTCAGATTGTTATCAAGGCTTGGCCAAAGACTACACTCCCCTAATATATCCTTGGCATGTCAGCCATTCTTTTATTGACTTTGACAAGTCGGTCAGACTTCCATCTTTGGTCACACATTAGTGCCAATAACAATGTTGCATTTATGACTCGCGAGTCTTTAGTGTGTAGTAACAAAATGCATACATAGTTTTCTATATGTATTAATATTATATGTATTGTTATTGATTCATATTTAGAGTCCTTTATTGTCATACCCTGTGAGGACGTGAATCCAGTGACGTGGCTCCCTGGTGTAATGTTGTTGCTGTTGACGAGGTTTTGAGCTGGTGAACAGTCCTGACCCCGGCTCCCCAAGTCAAACATGACTTCACCCTAAGTGAAAAACAACTCATCCCGACGTTCCTCCCTTCCTGTTTCTCCCCTCCCGAGCAAAAGAAGTCCGCGAGGCCGCGTCCCACATTCCGCGGACTCGCTCTTCACAGCCCCCTCGGCCCGGCGCTCCGCCATTAAAATCCAATCAGCGTGATTTACGATGTTATTGATACACGTCATTTGCAGCACCGTGATCCCTTCACCAGCCCTGGGGCTTTGTTCCGCTGTCCCCCTGAAGCATCATCCCACGGCCTCGGCCCCCAAGACAGAGTCCCACTTGGGGGGGGGGGGGGGGGGACAAGCACAACGTTATCTAATCCTGGCACCGCAACACGTCCCCCCCGGCGTCTCACGCGGCTACCTTCTGCCCTCGTCACACTCGCTCCGACTCCATTAATAACCGCGCCTGGCAGTGCGACCGGCCATTCATCTCCTCCCCGTGTCTCGGCCGGCGAAAGAATATGGATCACCGTCTGTCCTGCGCGGCGCGCAACGCACAAAAGCAGCTGTGGAGCCGTAGCAGTCCCTGTCTGGTGGCGGCGCGGGCCCAGAGGCTGGTGAAGCCATCAGGTGGTGAGCAGAGATGTGCTGAGCCGTGGCGGTGCAGGAGGAGGAGGACGAGTTCGCTCGGAGGTGGGTGGACAATAAGTGCACTGTGGGAGATTTATGGAGCGCGCAGACGTCGGAGACCCTGTCCTTTGTTTTAGCAGGTAAGGAGACTGAAATAGAAAGTGGAGTTCAACCTGGAGTCCTGAGGAGGAAGTCAAGTGGCGAGTGGATTATATTAATAGCTGCACCCCAAGGGCACACGTAAATCATCGAGGAAAGTATGTCTAAAGGGTGCTGTCTTGAGGTGTGTGTGTGTGTGTGTGTGTGTGTGTGTGTGTGTGTGTGTGTGTGTGTGTGTGTGTGTGTGTGTGTGTGTGTCCTTTACAGAGTTGAAACTATACCTGGCCAGTGATGTCATTCGTTTGTTCTTAAACTCAGACTTGTGGTCTTAGTCACTGACAGATTTATACGTTCTGTACTTCCTGCTATGATGTCTTCATAAGCAGGGCCAGAACACTTAGTATTACGGGGTGTATATCATTTCAAACAATTCAACTAGAGTGCCTTTCCATATAGCTTAACAGTAATTCATATGGTTGATTTGAGGATCCCATAAAATGTGAATTGATGCTTATGCTATCCATAAACCTCTCAAACAGTGGAGTTCAATGATTTGCTGTCAATTAGATAGTAAATTCAGGCAAATATGCTTTTCACTTGATCTAACGGCAGTAGAAGTTGAGGCCTCTTGAGTGCCAGTTTTATGCACTGTTATGAAAGTGGATATGGTGAGTGTCTTATGGACTTATGCTATTGTGTGTTAGAACCCCCTTTGATTCATAGCCTCTGTTGAGTCCGAGGCCTGGCCTACTGTTATACGTTCTCAACGTTCACCTTAACCACCACCAACCAGTCTGAGACCTGAAACCTTGATACCTTGCAGAGAGGGATGACGTCAACTCTTAAGTAGATACCTAGGGTCAAAGGGGAAAAAAATGCTCTTCTATGAACTTGACTTATACGCCTTTATTGTTATATATTGCTGTATTATCCTGATTCATCTTAATGCATGCGCTTCAAATCCTCTAAAAGATCTATGATTAGAACCGTATAGGTACAATAACGTGACTGGTATTGCTGTAACCTTATTGTGACAGTGGTAGAAATTGTCAAAGTTATGGCTTAGATTTCAGGTCTGTGTAAAAGCGCTCCTTGTCTCTATACCCCCGTCCCCCGCCCCTCTTCTCTGAAGAGTGGCTCCCTGAACCGTATCTCCCCTGCGGGTTAGTTTCTTTTCCAGACAGGTAAGAGATTTTCTTCAGTGTTTGCCAAGACACAGACAGACAGAAGGGAGACCATCTTATCAACGGTCCGTGGCAGACGAAATCAATGACTTCCCTTCAGCCACTGCAAAAATACAAATATTGTTCTTGAGGAGGCCTGGAAACTCGACTATTTCAATTGGACTAACCTTCAAACTCTGAAGTGCTCGGATAGATGAACTCATGGGTCCAGAGTTCCATGAGCACCTCGTCAGTGTCCCCAGCGAGCGATCAATTTGAAATCTTCCATCGGTCCCTTCCAGTTGCGACCGCATAGCACAGTGCATTAACCTGCCATTTCACTTGGCAGTATAATGCCTTCATGCATAGTCAAGATAACGTGCACGGCAACAAATCACGTTCCTGTATAATGCATACATTTGAGAACACATGCATGGTCAGTGTAGCAGTGTAGTGTGTTTTATGAGATTCAATGCTCTCGTTGCGCCAATGCAAATGAGAATATCCCTGAAAATGGAGGGGCAATTTCATGATTCAGTATCAGCACGGACCGCTGTCTTAACCTCTCCCCTGCCAACACTGGCTCTCTCCCCCTTCCACCCTCCCTCCCAGGTGTCATTTATCAGCATGACAAATACAACTTTTAGCTAAATGTGTCCCGGTGTCCCCCGACAACACTAAACGCCCGCCATGAAAATCCCATTCCTAAAGCCCAGACATCCTGGTCGCTCCAGCTCCTGTCATGTCAGATGCATTAGGACCCCCGTACCCTCCGCCCTGCGGCGCGTGTGCGTGTGTTTGTGCGTGTGCACAACTGATTGGAGGGAGACGGACAGAGCTGGGGGAGGATGGAGGGGAGGGGTTGGGGGGGGGGCTCTGGCGAAAAAAACAGGCTGGGATTTGATGTTAACTAATGGGGCCGGGCGCAGTGGGGGGTTTATTTGAGCGGACCTGAGGGAGGGCCTCTAAACACGACCGCTACCAGCTGCTGCCCTGGGCCCTGATGTCTCCAGCAGCTGGACCCGGCTACAGGTACACTGGGCCTGGACGTCTGGGATACCCATCAGGCAGCCACTGTGGGGTCCCCTCCCTTTCTCTCACTCCCTCTCTCTTTCTCCATCGCGCACTCGCTCTTACCCTCTCTCCCCCTATCTATTTCACTTACCCCCCCCCCCCCCCCCTCACTTGAACTGTCTCCCAAATGTTCCCTCTTTTCGATCTCCAAGTCTCTGTCTCTTTTCCTCTTTATTTCTGTCTCGTTTTTTTCCCTCCCTATTTGTAGACGGAATAAACGGCTCGTGCAAAAAGAGTGGGGGGGGGGGGGTATTTGGCCACTAGGGTCCCTCAGAAGAGAGGGATTTTTAATCCAGGGGTCGGTTAGCCCCTTCTAGTTTCCCCTACGTCTGTCTTCAGCTCTCGTTTTATCATCTGACATTATTCATATTGCGCAACTCGCTTCACAAAGGAGATGGCAGCTGTCACGTTGGTCGATGGCAGAGTAGAGAACGTATCTCAGCAACGTGGAAAAGACAGGAATCCAGACGGTCTTTTGAGTGCGTTGCCGTGGCCCTCGGGGACCTGCCTGCTTTCTCTATTGCAAACCTGTCACTGGGTTAGCCAGTTGAGTTATCGCTGCCTGTCGCATGGCAGGTGCTACATTGCCGTGGCAACCGATTGCTGCCGACAGAAGCTCCTCGTCCATGTGGAATTTGAAATGATAATCAAGGAATAAACATTGATAGAAAATCCTTCCCTGACAGATGGCATTTTTTTTCGGAGCATCACTCTTTTTTCATAGTTTTGACTTGCACTCTTAACTTTCACAGTAAATAGAGAAACTGAATAGTTTGTGTTTGTTTGAAATGAAATCCCATGATGTGAGACGCATAAACAGTGACTGGTGGTTAATGAAACGATACATGGCTGGCCTTCTATGAGGGAAGGCGACCTTTGCGGTCGGCGGTGCAAACGTCCCGACAGCGCTGGTCAAGCCGCCGTGTGATTTCCCTCTCAACCTGGCTGAGGTGACTCAAGCCATGACTAACCAGCGAGACGAACCATTATCACCCGTCTCCATCTCTGGCCCGGGGAATGGCGGGGCACGTGGTGCAGCACAGGGGTAACTGGATCCACTCACGGCCTGACAGACAGGCATCGAGGGTGGGGTACGGTTGTTCCTCTGTCCTTGCCTGACACGGACCTGGAAGCCTTGGAGCAACAAGGGGGCAAGCTGCCAGAGATCTCCAGCCCTGCAGGCTCCCTGCCTGGGGAGCGAGCGCCAGGGGGACGGAGTAGCAGGCCTGGGTAGGGGAGGCACAAAGACATGGGTGGACGTGGAGCCCCACCTCATGACAATCACTGTAAATTGTACAGCACACAACCACGACTCCATTCATCATTTCCACTGGGCGACGTACGTCAGCTATTGACACCCCTCCAAGCGTCTTATAAAGCGGACATTACCACGCGTGGAAGTCGGCCTGCTGGGAGTTGCGGTCTTTGCCGGAGCCAGGCGTCGCAGACGGCCCCTGCTGTTGACGTGTTTGTTTGTTGTTTCTGATGCCCTGTGCCGCGAGCCACATGACAGGCCGCCGCCAGGCTGCTCAAGCACCCAGACATGATCCGGAATTAAGTGTCTCGACCACAGCACACCGCGGCAATCAGGCCCCGGGCAGAGCGGGGTAGTGAGCTGTCACCGGGCCCCGTGGTCCGGGAGCTGGAGAGCGGGGACAGCGTTGCGGTGCGCTGCCCTGTGATTACGCGGCCCCGGAGCAGGGGAGAACCGGGGGCCTGATTACGGCGGGCTCGGCGTGGGAACGGCCCGGTGGCCAGGGCCGTGGTCAGCGGTGACGTGCGCCGGCCTCACAGCGGCTTGGCGACGGGGAGCCGGTCGTGGCTCTGCCTGCTCTGTGTGAACCACTCCGGCTGCTCCCCCCCCCCCCCCCCCCCCCCGTGATCAAGACATTGGGACTTTGATGTAACCTGATCTTGTGGGTTCAAGGCGTCATCCATTTTAACTGTCTCCATCCAACGGGGCCAAGTAGGAAGCGTCAAACTCTCAGCGCAGAGCAAACACAACTCCTCCTTATTCCTCCTTTGTTAAACACTGTTCAAGGGGATTCAGTGCCCACTAACCCCAACCGTATAGCATTCGTCCAAAGACAGAAACCAGAAACCCAACATCCCATTAATCTCCTTAAACCTGACCCACTGGAGCTTGTTAATGGACATCTTAACATCCACCGCCGGTCGCATTGGGGGTATTAGTAGCCAGGCACCCCCTGACCCTGGCGCAGCTGGCTAGCGACCCACTACCAATGACCTTTGACCCAAATACAACATGCATGCCATCTCTTCCAATTATCAGCAATTGGTCGCGGCTATTTTTCCAAGCCGCCGAAATTACCTTGGCGTTAAAGTAAGCAATAAAATATAAACGCTTCCATTTGCCGATCTGAGCCCCCCCCCAAAAAGGGTGTGCTCTCACACGTTTTGGTCAAAGAGGCTCTCGTGTGAGCAGTTGAACGGTGACACACAAATGGCGGTACACACATGCATGAATAGGATGCATACCTACACAACTGGTTGATAAAAAAAACCTCCCCAATCTCTCCGTGTAAGTTAGCATTCTTACTAAACTAACATTTCATATTGATTTTTTTACTTACCTTTTGCACATGTAATATAGTTGTAGAACTTAGGGGAACATTTAAACTTCTGCACAATGCTGAAAAATGATCATTTTCAGTTGACTACTTCTTATCCACGGCAGGAGCTGTAATTCTTTTCCATGTCCATCAGCACCTCCAAATGTATGACATGATCCAAACAATACAAAGCCCTGAGCTGAGAATGACTTACTGTAAACCATAGCTCCCCAAAAACAAGAACAAGGAAAACGTGACACAGGAAACAGACAGAAACGTGTTTGTTTTAGTGTCCTTGAGTTACTAGAAAAGACGCTCTTGAAATAGTTATTTATTTCTTATTAACATCTGCATTATTAAAGAAGAAACAATGAGAGATCCCAATAGACAATGTTAATGTTCTCAGTCCGTTGAGTTTACTTTATGTGTTGCACAATGTGATGTTAGTATTCTTTATATTACATTGATGTTTGACCCCTGTTGGATTGTAGGAAACCTCAGGAAGCGACCTCCTAATGCCTAAAATCCAATTGACTTATTCTGTATGACCAGTAATCTCATGTAATGAACTTTAGCGACAAATTCTGAAGCTATAGCAATTTTCATTTAAAGCTGTGTTGGCAGGAGAGGTTTGAAGACGGCCATGGCATCGCCTTGTTTGCTTGTTTGTGTGTTGACGTGGGCAGCGGCCCATGTGCCTCAGACATGTGTAGTAAGTGCCGGTTGTGAAGTGTGTCACCGCTCCCAGACCTGTCTCTGTTTTTATTGGGATGAATATGTTCTGGTGCCATTTTTCTATTTATGCCGTAACCTGCGTTGCGTCATCCGTGTTCTCGTGTTTTTCGCTGACGGGGCACGTCGAGTTTCGCACAGGAAAAAAAGGGGTTACATGGTTCTGCCGAGCGACGCGGTCATTTTCCTAGATGCTGTATTTTAGAGACCAAACAAATATGGCAGAGACTCAAAGCAAATCTTAAGGTCCTCCAGCTTCTGCCACGGGCAGAGACACACCCAGCAAAAGGTGAAGTCACTGCCATAGATTTACCTTGTTAAATGACCAGTCCCAGCAAAACAGTCATTTATGGGATGATTGGCAGATTTATGTCATTCTCTTTTTGGATGGCCTAGAAGATTAGGTGCCAAGACATGGTCATTTGTTGACAAAGTCCATCTAGTTATGCTCACTTGACTCTCTTCATTAACCGGCTACCCAATTAGGATTCCCAACAGATACCAATAGTCAAATATTGCTCAGTAAAACCATTTGATGATGTTGATCCTTTACTTTATTTCCAATCTCTCAAAGTAGTTCAGATTAAATATACATAATTTTTTATACTTATATTGACATGTAGTTATTCTGATAGACATTGGCAGTCTATAATTGAAATTTGGTTGCCATGCCAAAATGGTCAGTGGTAGGGTGTGTCTGTGTGTGTGTGTGTGTGCGTGTGTGAGAAGAGAGAGAGAGAGAGAGAGAGAGAGAGAGAGCAAGAGAGAGAATGAACTGCCTAGCTGACTCATGTTGGAGTGTTGGCCCAGGGTCCTGGAACCAATCAAAAGGCGGCCTATGTGCCACTGAAATGGCCGTGTCCACGCCAGGCTGCCCTTCCCCTCGCCGTCCCTACTTATTGGCAGGAGACGGCAAGAAAAGGAAGAGAGAAACACGCCCTGCTTTCCACAGACAAGCGGCAGGTCCTATGCATGGCTGGTCACAGGAGACGCCCAATCATGGCTCTCACAAACAGACGACAAACGACAGACGTTGTATCGCTGTTCTTGTTGATATATCAGCGACTGAGCACACGTTTGGAATGAAGGTGGCAAAGGAGAATGGAAGAATAACACAAAGCAGGACTAAGAATAAGACTCCCAGCTTTTCTTATCAAATCATAAAGTATTATCTAAATGCATACATACAATGAATTGTACATACACAACACAACACAACACACACACGCGCTCATCTATTGCACCCCCATCTTGCTTCGGTAGCACCAAACCAATGACTTGAGCTGTCCAAACAAGAAGAACATTCTCTGGTAGTTGCCCCGTCCCCGTCTTCGTGTGTCTCTCACTGGGTCCACGTGATGCCAGGGTCTGACTTACAGCTATAATCTCACTATTATGTGGGAATGTGGAATATTACAGAGTCAACGCATAATGTCACTATTGACATTTCTAAATCGTATAAATATTCGGAGCAGTCATGGAGCAGAGTGCTTCATCAAACTGTATTTAGAATGTGTCACGTTTGAAAGCCACAGGCGAATAGACCTTTCCTTGATTTCCAAAAATATACAGAGCAGGGAAAAGTCTTAGTCATCGTTTCTTGATATTGACCAATAGCGCTCTTGTCCGTGGCCCGGGGAGGGTTGGTGCATGTTGCCGCGATGACGAGGCAGATTTTCCAGATCGTTTATTTTCATTAGGTTCACGCAGACAATGAATGTCCTTATAGGTGTTTGAAATAATATCGGACGTTTTCTCATAGAGGTGCTCGCAAAGAAATAAAACGCTTCTTACATGTGATACCGTACAACATCCTCCTTCCAATTACTACCCATAAATATTCGATCATGCTTACAGAAACACAACACTTTTAGAATCCTTATGACTGTGTGGAAACGGATACAAGAACGTTTTTTTCTTGTATCTAAAGAAATCGGGGTGTCTGTCCATATGGTGACACACATTGTGCAGAGCACGTTGGAGTGCAGTAAGGACAGGTGTTTATGTGCCGTTACTCCTCCTCTCTGTCACGGGCCGCGTTGGCCGGGAGGCCGGGATAGCAGGCTGCCCTTTACCACAGCCTCGCGGGACTCATTCATTATCCTTGTTCGGCTCGTGACAATGAAATGAACCTTATTACAGGGAATTAGATGTAATATACACCGGCAAGCGGGTCGGCTGGAGAGGAAGGGAGGAGGGAGGGAGGGAAGAGGGAGAGAGGGATGAGGGGCAAGGGCCCCTCAATCCACAGAAGGAGAGACAGTATGGGGGGCAGGGGGGGGGGGACAATAAATTCCTTTTCGTATTGTTATTTGTCTCCTCCAGCATATCTCGCAGCGCAGGACCCAGAGGCAGAGCAGCAGGGTGTCCCTCTGCAGCGGGGCCGAGGCCACTGATGCTGCTCCGGGATGGGGTCCCTGCGGGGGATCTTGCCCCCTCTTGTGGAACGAAGGTAAAAGTGTCGGCGGACTCCACAGGTTGGCCTGCGTACACAAGCTGTGCTTCCAGAAGACTGCTCGGGTCCAGAGGGTTTTTCTGTAGTCGACTAAACTCCTTAGCCAAAAGTGGTTTTCGAGAACGAAAAAAACCAAACAAACAACTCACATGCTGTGATTCGACATGCAGTTGTTAAATTCAATTATTACGACAGTTATACACCATAACTTCTACATTCAGAGCGATGTCTGGTCGTCCGGTTGTCACAGCGGGTTTGACCTGCTGTTCAATGGCTAACCCGAGACCCTGCTGCTGGCTATCGCCGTCTCCTTAGCTGGCCCCGCTACACCCCACCAAAGCTCCACCAAATCTCCCTGCTCGTACCCTCCCCTGTTTATGTTTCCCTCCCAGCCAGGTAGGAAACCAAGTAAATACACTTAATTGGAGTTCCAATTGAAAGTGTATGACACACGTGTTGACTTGGTCTCGGAGCGTATTTACTGGGCTCTGTTTAGACAGGGCCTGGCCCAGCCGTTGGAGCTTAGCGCCGGGGCCTGGAGCCCGACCGCGGAGGAACGGACAGTTCTGGAAAACAGCAAGAGGAAGAGGGGAGGGGATGGGAGGGGATGGGAGGGGATGGGAGAACGAGCAATAAAGAGACAGAAAGGAGGAAGGGACCAAAAAGATTTGATTAATAAGTTAGGCAGATTGAGAGAGTGTGATAGAGAGAGATACTGAGAGAGACAGAGATAGAGAGACAGAGAGAGAGGCTGGGAGAGAGATACAGAGCCAAAGAAGGAGACAGCCTCCTCCTCCTCCTCCTCGTCACCCTACAGCATCATCCCTCACTCTGCTCTGGGACAGTGGAGAGAGTCATTCTAGAGGAGGCAATATACGGGGAGACTGTTGGCTTGCACACACACACACACACACACACACACACACACACACACACACACACACACGTTGAAACACACACGCAGAGTCACTCTCTCAATCACCAAGTTGAGTTGTAATTGCACCGAGTGGCCAGCTTAATTGCATGTGATAATTGGGTGGGCTGGTTGGAGGAAATCTGCCCAGCCATCAGTCACCTAAATGGGGCGGTGGAGAGGCCCCCTTGTCATAGGCTCTCACGGTTATACCCTCGGAGGGAGGGGGGGGAGGGTGGGTCTGGGCAGTCTGTTTCCCCAGGATCGGTGGTGGTCTGGTGGGGTGCCCGGCCCCAACCTTGGCCCCCTACCCTGGTGGTCCGCTAAGTGCACCAGCCTGCACCTTGAGGAAGTGGGCCTGTGACGGCTATGCGTGCAGTGTGCACTCAGGTCTGTTCAGATTTCCCTCCGTCCGTAAAATGGGCTCCATGGACGCTCTCATGTAATTTCAGGGGGACATGTCAGGTTCTCCGTAAGGTTGTAAACAAGTGCCGAGAAAATCCCGCCAGGACGAGTTGATCCCAGCGCTGGTGTCTTTTCCACGACCAGTACAGTCAGGGTGGGGGTCCACGCCTCAGTGTAACGGCGTGGGCACGCCCTCTCCTCTACGGGTGGTGTCAGCCCAGGAACCCGTCGGCCTGTGACAGCCTGACGATAGGAGGACACGTGTGTGTGTGTGTGTGTGTGTGTGTGTGCGTGCGTGCGTGCGTGCGTGCGTGTGCTGTCAGGGACATGTGGAACATCACAGTCACCGTGCTGGTGGACGGATGGTGGAGCCACTCTCTCCTCCTCCTCCTCCCCCTCTTTCTCCTCCTCCGCTCCTCTCCCCAGGGTCTCAACCAGAGGGCTGTTGTACACCAAGGTCTCACTGTGCGGCCTGTGACCTCACCGACTTCACCCTAACCCCCCCCCCCCTCGTCTGTCTCTCACTCTCTCTCTCTTTCTGTCTTTGTTTATCCCCCTCTATGTTTCTGTCTCTTTCTTTCTCTCTCTCTTTATCTCTCCTTTCGCTCACTCTTGCCTCTGATCCGTTTCTCTCTCTCTCTCTCTCTCTCTCAATGGCTGTTTTGACCCTTTCTTCCTTTTGACCTCAAACTGTTTTTCCATGTTCTCCCTCCTCCCACTCCCTCCAACCTCTGTCTTTATCCCTCTACCTATACTCCCTCTCGCTCCCTCCTTTCCCCTCTCCCTCTCCCTTCCCCTCATGACTCCACTCCTCAGCGTGGAACAGGTGACCAGCCTCCAACGGGAGCGAGGTCTCGGCGTGACGGCGTCAGCCACCTTAACACAAACACACGCCCTCTAATCCGAAAGGGAGTTCTCCTCGGAACGTCAGGATTAAGGCTCCATAATGCTCCCAGACCAGTTGGTGTGTGTGTGTGTGTGTGTGTGTGTGTGTGTGTGTGTGTGTGTGTTAGAGATGAATGTATGTGTGCTGGGTTCGTGTGTGTCTTTGAGTGTGTGCGTGTTTGTGTTCGTATATGAGAGGGTGGCCAAGTGTAAAGATACCCATATGTGTATCTACATTTGTCTGTCAAATTAAGTGTATGAGCAATTAGCAGACACACAATAAGCATGTGTCGCTGGTTGTGTGTGTGTGTGTGTGTGTGTGTGTGTGTGTGTTAGAGTGTAAAATAACCCAGCCCCACCCTCCCTCCCACTCGCCGCCAGTGCTCCCGGTTTGTTTTGCTAATTTCAAATGAATTGCAGCACCTGGGGAATTATTAATTATCTAATCAAATCATCGCCGCGGCGACTGAGACGGCGTCTCAGTTCCTGCCTCCCTCCTTCCCCTCCCCTCCCCTCCCCTCCCCTCCCCTCCCTGCGGCCCTCACCATATGGAAACCCAAGCCAGGAATATGTAAATGGAAATTAATTGGAGAGTTCCATTTCTGTTATTTTGTTTTGAGTGAAAACACTGTCTAGCAGGTAGGGGCTGGCGGGGCGCACGGGAGCGTCTCCCAGTCGCCCTGCCAAGTCCAACGCGCTGGCTGACTAAACGATGCCGTCAGGCGGGGGGAATAATTTCACCTCATTACGCCGCCGGCAGGTAGACAGGGAATTCTTTCCACTGACCACCTTAAGAAAAATAGGAAAGGAGGGGAGCGGAGAGCAACAACTTAGCCATTTACCCGCTGCGGTCGAGAGGCTGTTTTTGTTGCATTGCTGCTAACTGAGAAACAGAGATATGCACTGAGCACACGTACGCGCATACGTCCACAGCAGAACAAGAACGTGCACTCTTCCTCTCTCATGTGTACCCCCCCATTTTCCTCCAACACACACACACATGCACACCCTCCCTGTGTCAGGTCCCTCTCTTCCACCCTGCCTATTTACCTTTGCCCCCCCCCCCCCCACACACACACACACACTCACACACACACTCACATAGATTTATAGGGTGGCAGGTACACTTTAGTATGTGTACAGTGAGCCGTGCAAACCACGTTACGACAACTCACGCACCGCCACACGCCAAGGCGACCCTCACACGCATACCTGGCCACACGATCCTCCACCAATCCGTGGCAGAGTCCGGGAGCGTGCGCGTGTTTTGGTGGGGTTGCTAAGGTGTTTGGGGATGATGTTGGCCCCTGGGGTGTCTCTGTGGGTTGCAGGGTTCCAGAGAAAACAGACAGCAGAACGGAGGGAGGACCTTGTCTGTATCGATGCTGACGGGGGACAACGTGGACAGAGGACAGGGGGGGGGGGGGGGGTAGTCTCGCAGACACAAACGGCCCATTGATTGAGGGACTGGGATCCCTCCAGTACGAGCCAAAGCCCAGAACATCACTCATGCCGTTTTGCCTTAGGAACTCAGTGCCAACCAGATATGTCGTATTACAATTTTTTCATTATCTTCACTGAATATAAAATAAATTATAATTCACATATTTCAAATACTTTCCTATTGACACATTACATTATACGTTCAGAAAGCATAATTATTCTCATTACTATGATATTGACTATTATTTCGATCCAAAATTTGTATTAGTGCTGTTTTCTCATGAAAGCCAAAAAGGGTGTTTAAGTGAAATGGCAGAACGAGAGGGCGATATTTATTCGGGGCGAGAGCGCCACTTCTCCAAGGCGAAAGCACAACATTGGACATCGCCGGCTATCTACATTTCCTCACCTGCTTCGAGAGTGGTGAACGACTTCTTGGAAGGAGAAGACGCGGCCGAGAGCTGAGAGCTGTGATGAAGGTTGATATGATGATGAAGGCCTGCCCCTTCCGAATATGACTTCAGTACGCAGCCTGTAAAACATATCTTCCAGCACACACCGCCCCGTCCAAAGAAAACAACGCGGAACGTTCAGATGGAACTACTGTGCAGTGAAATGGGGCGGCAGAAAGTGGCCTTTTTTTCTTCCTCCTCCTGCCTCCTCCTTGTCTGCCTCCATCAACTCCTTTGAGATGAAATGAATAGCCGTTCGGGATGATAACGCACGCCCTAATTCAATTTATAAATTTGATCAAGCGACTCCGTAATAAAATAGCAGCGCTTGCCCGGACTTCACCGTAATCCAATCGCATTTCACGCTCTCGTAGCTTCTTAAGCCGTCCATATAAATATTTTTTTTCAGTTTTTTACCTCAGAGTAACTTCGGTGAACCCGGAGGAGAGGGAATGTTTGGTTGAAAGATGGAGGGAAACTCGACCCGGTCCTGCGTCGACCTCGGAGCACGCGAGTCAGCTTGGACGCGAGGGGCTTAAAGCCCGGTCTCCTGGAGGAGCGTGCGGTCCAATCTGGCACTCAGCTTTGACTGGCCTTGTAATAGGCTGATTAGACTGCCTGATTTATCTGCCATTTCAGGGGGCCGGTAATGGAAGCGATTCGTGCTAGGCCGAAGGCCTCCGTGTAACAGCCCCGGTCAAACAAAGGCCAGCGATAAATACAAGGCGACTTTGGAGATCCCTGCCTTCTCCCTTTTGGCTTATGTGCTGGCCGTTGTGGTTTACACAGAGCCAGTGGTGTCTGTGTAGGCTGGTGTGCCGTGTGTTACCATGGAGCCCCCTGCGGGAGGAGAACCAGGGGTGCGGGGGGTGGCAGACAGGGTCAAGGCCTGCAGGTTCACCCCTACGCGTGCCTTGTGTGGCCCTCTCCTGGCGCAACATCTCGTTAAAGTTTTACGGTCGGCTCTGGATGCAAGGAGATATCGGGTGGCGTTTTATTGGCAGGGGGCTGTTGATTGAGTTTGAGGGAGTGTTTGGGTATGTGTCTACGTACATAACCCTGTTATTTCTACACTTTTTTAAAACTATCTGTCGCTCTCTCACGCCCTCTTTGTCTCTCTCACAAGTGCACGCTCAGCTGACTTCACATTATGCAAAGTCGAGCCAGTCCTTGATTTCCTCCCAGGTGCTCCTTAAGACTCTAATACCTCCAGCCAGACAAAGTTAGCCACGCCATCAGTTGACTTATGTATGCTGTATTTTTCCACAATGTCTCCAATTTGCCCGTCTGGCTCAGCAGAAACGCCGAGTTAGGAGCACTTAATTCCCAATTAGTAGGCGCGGCTACCCAGACGATTACTCAAGGCCTCGATGCTGTCATGGTGGCTGAGGTGATTTATGGGAAACGTAGTGCAGGAAGACGAGCGATGCAGGTGGGAGCCTAGGTTCCTCAGATCTTGGGTGGGGGGTCAGTTGGGTCTCTTTCCCTTCTTACTTATGGCTGACTTATTAATCAGTTTAGAGATGGAACAGGAGGAGGGGGTGGGGTGGTTCTGTGTGTGTGTGTGTGTTTTTGTGTGTGAGAGAGAGAGAGAGAGAGAGAGAGAATGAGAGAATGAGTGAGAGATAGAGAGAGTAACTGATGGAGAGAGTAACAGTCCACTGCTGGAAGATTTCAATTAGTCATGGAAAGTGTAGTGGCCCACCCTCGTTTCAGTGACTAGTGACTTCAGCAGCAGTGACACACATCAGCAGTCCTTATTCTACTCCCTTTCTCTCTCTTTCTGTCTCTCCCCTCTCCCTCTCTCTTTCTATGTCTCTCCCCTCTCTCTGACTTGTTTCCTCCCTCTCTGTGTTTCTGTTCCCTTCCTTGAGGTGGCAGGACGGGAGGAGGAGGAGGAGGAGGAGGAGGAGGAGGGGAACAGCGCCCTGTACAAACAAACAGGTCCCTGCGTGGTTCACCGAGGGTGGCGACATGTCATAATAAACCTCTGTGGGACAGCGACGGAGAGGGGAGACTGAGTCCTCACCGCCGCCATCGCTCGTGGGACAACGGGGGCCTTACGGGACGACTGAGTCCTCTGTGGGACAGACTGAGTCCTCTGTCGCTCTGTGTGGCAACCGCACAACAAGAAGCCGTGCGGTCGAGATGCCGAGTGACGGGGAGGGGAGACTGAGTCCTCTGTGGGACAGCGACGGAGAGGGGAGACTGAGTCCTCTGTGGGACAGCGACGGGGAGGGGAGACTGAGTCCTCTGTGGGACAGCGACGGGGCACACCGAAGCCTACTTTGATCTGAGAGAGTTTAGACCAACATAGCAACAAGTGGATGGGGACAATGCAATGGAGGGTAGAGGGGAGGAGTCATGTGATGGTGACATATAGACAACCTATAGTCGGTCCAAGTGCCACGGTTACATTAGTTATAAAAGATTGACATTTGAATGGATGGGGAAGAACTGTGTATGAATGTATCTAATAGGAAAACGTCCCCATTCACATCTTGTAATATGAATATTGGTGGCAAAGACAGTAGGCGATGTTTAGAATGTATGTAATTTAGACATGTTGTTACAATACATACTGTATGTGTTCATGCAAGTTTAATGTCTCTGAAGTTGAACGCATCTTCACAAAGACTGCAATAATAGGAAACATTTTCCTTCTGCATTTAACATCCCAATGGCAAATGAGAAGAGAAGCAGCCCCTTCTCTCTCTTTCCTCCCCCTGCCCTCCCACTCTCCCTTGCCGTTTGAGAAATGAATCTGCCACTCTCTAAAGTGTCCCCCAATCCCAAAACCAAACACAGGATCGGTTTGCTATTCCAGAAGAGTCCAGACTTCATAAATCCTCCATCATTCTGCCCAGCCCCCCCTTCACCCCACCCCCAGCTTAAGGCAACGAACAACCCCAAAACTCACCCGTTTCTCTTGGCCACACGTTTCGACTAATTCCGACCAGGACAAGAGTAGAGAAAACAGAGGATTCTGGTCTCTTCCACTCAGTAACCCTAAAACCATATCACGTCTTCATACCGCAGGGTTGAGTTTTCCAATTGTGTTTTTCTTTCAGGGAGTTGTTCTTCACCCCGGGGCACTTTCCTGCCTGCACGGAGAGCACCAGGAACCAAAAACCTAACTGGAATCATAGCCTGAACCCAAGTATGAGAGAGGGAAAACAGGAGGACAATATTGACTCGGAGGTATTTGATTAACTTCATTCAGAGCAGATTGGCTCCCAAGTTGCCGAACGCTATTTGCTTAGTTTTTTTGTGAAGGGTGATTCTTTCTTTATTTTAACGATTTGTATTTATTTTTGCTGACCTTGGTGCCTCTGTTCAATGTAGAATAACGGGTTTGTGTGTGTGGGTGTCCGAGAAACAGGAAGAGAGGAGAGATGAATGACCTGAACAACGATACATGTCAGTGGAGCAGGTTACGGTAGCACCTCGCTGTCACCAACCAAACCAGCTGCCACTCCTTCACTGCCGTGAGTTGGAGCCAAATTTCCTCGCGCAGATAAAGAGGAAGACGTCATCGACTAGACCAAGTAGGAAAAAAAGTTCAGGCTCAGATAGATTTAGGATAAACAAATATAATAACTTTGATGCTTCATAACTCTAGACACGCAGCACGGCGCTGGGAGCTACACTGTGGTTCAGCTACAGCAGGACCTCCACCAGAGGCACTCCAAGGCCCCGTGAACATTGAAGGCGTTGTGTGGCGCGAGGGATTTCCTCGGAGAGAGACTGCATCGTCTAGACCAAGTAGGCTTAGGGTTAACACACCCAAATAGAACGGTTGCACTGGGCTCTTTCAGGGCTGTCAGGGGAAATGCAACGGCCCATTGACTGTAGGGCCCAACGCACACACACACACACTCACACTCACACACACACACACACACACACACACACACACGCGGTCCAGCCCGAGAGATCGAATCCCATGTACTGTACCGGGGAAGCTCCACTGTGCCGACAGACCGTTAAAAAGCCTGTGAATTTATAACTCTCTGATTGGTGTTCGGGGATTGTGAATCTGGTTGCCCCGGGTTTCAGGTTGTTGTCACACAGGGCCTGTTTTCGATCTGTAAATCTCACGGCCAGGAGTTTTATATTTGATTTTGTTCCACTATTTTATGATGGTGATTGCTCCAGCCAATATGGGATTAAGACCATTTAATGCACATTCTCGTCTTTTCTGGCAAAATATTTGAGAGTCCCGTTTCCAGGTAACAGCGAACACATTTCCCCCTCTCCTCAGCTTACTTGTATAAATAAGTACTTGGTCCGATCATACATATGCTCATATATACTCATACTCATATTCCCGCTGGAAGCAAGGCAATGCGATAACGCCTGTACGATAGCACCAGCCTTATATTAGACACAGGCAAACCAATCATGAAGAAGTAAGATAGAACTCTCCCCCCATGTGGCTATAGACTGTGACCGTTCTCAAGCCACAGCTCCGTCCACAAACACAGCAAGAACACCACACATTTCAAACACACAACCATCTAGCTTTGGGCACATGACCAGTTGCAAACATTAACCGGTGCCTGACTTTGCTGCGCACTCACACACGTTCACTCAAGTTTCTCTCTCTCTCTCTCCCTCTCTCTCTCTCTCTCCCTTTTATCGCTCTAGTATTGCTCTATATTCTGTGGTTTTCTTGAGATTGAACGCAGGCTTTTTGTCAGATTGGTGTCCATTGAGACCTCGTCTGCCTTACAAAGTACTTGATTCTGATCTGTGTAGGCTTTTACTGCTCCGCCAGTCCTACTACAAAGTATACACCAGATCTAGCCGAACCTTAACAACATACACATCCACACATAGCTGGGGACTGTTTATTGAATATGCAGTACATGGATTCTGTCAATCGCCATCACAATCTTGCACAAAAATGAATGAAAAAATGAATCAGGCATGTGATTCGCAGCATGGTTAGGTCATCGCGTGAACAATACATAAATAATTACCAGGTAAATCGTGGTTTCAAAATGTTTTTCAGTGACTGTGTGCTGATACCACAGGTTTAGTTTTTTGTTACGACCACACCCGAGTGAGCAGAGGACAGGATCATCAGGACAGGGTCCCCTCCATGGCATGGCGTTACCGTGCAGCAGCTCCTGGCACGGCTCGGCCACAACCCGTTTCAAATGGAGATTTGTCCCACATGAAGGGAAGTGGCGCTCACACCCCTGCCCGGGCAACTAGGTACTTTTTGTCCCTTGTAAGGCAAACCTGGAGTAATCCCAACGTAGCCCGCTTTTCATTTTCAGGATATTAAAAAGCCGCCTGAGGGACTCAGGTTCAGCTGCTGTGCCTCCGTGCTACCAGCTGTTTGTGTACCTTGGATGGGCCTGGGCCCCTCTGGGAGCGCTGGGAAAATCAACAAAACAAATTAGGAGCGGATAAAGAGTTCCTATTGATTGCGATTAATTGCTCATGGCGTCACGGGCAGAAATAATAAACAGGTTAATAAAGAGATTATTATATGCTCAGATGGTTTTTACGCTAATCAGGACTGGCTTTAACTCCTTGAATTGATGTATTTGAGTACAGTACACATGTGTATAGGTTCATGTGTGTGTGTTTGGAGTGTACCGTTCCTATGTGGGTGTGTGTGTTACAGTATAGAGTATGTGTGTGTGTGTGTGTGTGTGCGTCTGTGTGTGTACGTTTGTCAGCAGCGTTTAATCAGCTCTCCGCTCCTGAAATCGCACATTAGCACTCTGCGACACGCTTGGCTGACGGCTACAGACTCACCGACCGACCGACCGCGACGCCCTTTATCGTACGAAAGGAACAAAAGTGCTTGTTGTGTACGGTCAATACCAACTCAAGCGTACCCCCCCTGTAATGGAGCAGGCTTCTGCCTAATGGCACCGACGGCCAGGCAGGGAGCCACGCCGGAGTGGAGTCAGATTGTATCGTCCCCCTCTTGATTTACCCCCGGGAACGAGGTGCGAGAACGGTGGCACTGGCAGAGGACTGTGGCTCCTTATGGGAGGCAGGGAGAAACGAGGGAGGAACAAAACTAACCCCCCGCTCAAGAGTGAATACCAACCGTGCTCGTACTGCGGACACGGCTGGCGTTCTGTTTTCATGGCGCTGGTCTCGGGTCTGTCTCAATAGTCTTGCGACCGTCAGAAGGTTACGGCGCGGCAGTCCTCGGGTCAGAGTGGAGACGTTTCCTTGGCGGGTGAACGTGACGCCCCCTTCTCTCCGTCGACACCCTCTCGCTCTCCGTCCAGGTCGCTCCTCTCCGGAGACCTCCTCCTCCTCCTGTCTCACTTCCCCTCTGCATCCATGGCGTAGGCCCTCTGTCCTTCCCTCGTTTCAACACTCTGTCCTTCTCCCCCTCCCCTCCACCCCAATCCCTCCATCTCCCACCGACTGAATTCACAGCGTGGGCGTTTTAGATATACGATGTTTTGCTTGGTCCCGCTACCATCTGGGCCGGGCCGGGTTAAAAGCCCGCGGGCCTATACATTACCTGCGTGGCGAGAGAAACGGGCCTGGGCCTGGGACCGCTATGTCACACCAAACAGGAGTTCCGTTCCAGCACTTAAAAGCCCTACGATGACGGACGAAGACATAATCAAACGGACCCAGAGGAAACAGACCTGCGCCTCACTCACTCAGCACGCAGGGCTCTGCGCGAGCACACACACACACACACACCCAGACACACACGCGGGAGAGAGGGAGAGACCACGGTGCACGCCAGACTATACACGGACGTAAACAAAAAACGGAATCTATGATGTGATCGTCAGACGAGAAAGGGCAGGCTGTGTTGCGCGTGTGTTCAGCTGGCACCTTGTTGTGCTGCTGAGACTCCCATTGGGCTGGGAAAGAGAGGTGGAGATCACAATGCAAGGAGCTCCAATGTCGTTTGGAACAGGGTTGTTGTTTTTTTCTCGACTCGGGGAGTGCCAAAGCCCTGATTGGTTCTCTCAGTGTGTTCTTCCAGACATTTCTCCAGCTGTCAGATGTACAGTTTGTTTCCTCAGAATATTTACTTCGGTGCCTTTCGTTCCTCGCAAGTCTCTCTTAAACTTTGCTTGAAATTTTGTTAAATATAGTCTGACAGGAAAAGACGTGCACGCACTGTCAGTCAGTCAGTCAGTCAGTCAGTCAGTCACTCAGTCTGTCTGTCTGTCTGTCTGTCTGTGTCTGTCTGTGTGTCTCTATCACCCTCTCTCTCTCTCTCTCTCTCTCTCTCACACACACACACACACACATTTGACATCCTGAATGTGCCCAAAGACCTACCACACCCTCATGTGAGAAAAACTCCTCATAGATTGACCCTGTCCCAGCCACACACACTGAGTGTGCAGGAGCAGTCTAAAATCTGTTACACATAAACTCACCCAGAACCAGACACACACACACACACACACACACACCCACTCAACGTGTGCAGTGTGAGTGGGAGCGCTGGTACTGTAATAATAGTCGCTCTCTGTCAGCACGGCCGTGTGAAAACAAATTAGCCCCATGATTAATGGAGGAAAGTAACAGCCAGCGGATTGTCCAGAGGAGGAGACAGGACACCCAGTGGAGAGCAGCCCGTCACACACACACACACACACACACACACACACACACTCACATACACTTTCATACACACACACACATACACACACACACACACATAAACGCACATGCCAAATCTGATCCAGCACGCCCCTTTAGACTGCAGTTCCAATATGATTATTTTGATATTATTATGATTTATTTAATTTAAACAGGGAGAACTGGCAGCAGCATGAATTGGAAAATAAAAAAAACAATAAAATAAAACTAAACAAAATAAAGAAAAAGGTATTATTAATTATTAAAATAATCAAATAATACAGATGTGTTGCAATTAAACACACAGTTTACAGTCGGCCGCATTCAAAACCCCACAGGTGGTCGGCTATGTGGCGCACCATGCATTTTGTCTGTCAAACGGTCTTATTGAAGAAACATCTTGTGCAATTTGGTAGTTTTATGATGTGTGCAGTTAACAATTATATTTCGACAGAGCTGTTTCTGAAGCCAGGAGATCAGCTGCGTGTGCCTACCGTGTGTGTGTGTGTGTGTGTGTGTGGGGGAGGGGAGGGGGGGGGGGGGGGACGCAGTCCGCGAGACGACTCGATGACAGTGGCGAGGCGGGGGCAGTTGACAGACGTCCCGTGTCCCCCCCTGGTCGGCTCTCCTCCCCGCAGGAAGCTCCCCCCTCGCTGTTCAAACACACAGCGTGTTCTCTCCACGGCCTCCTCCACACTCTCCACCCCGGGTCCCCCTGTTTCCCTGCCGGTCAAAGACCACGGTCGTCGCTCTGCTTTCTTTTCCATGCGTTTCAAAGACACACAGCAGCGTGTCCGTACCAGCAGCAAGCGGGCTTCCAACGTTAACGTGGCGGCCAAAGAGACGGCAGGTGGAGCGTCTGGAAAGGCGACGCGTCTTTTGGAACGAGGCGCGTGTTGTTCCGAGTGCTGAGGTGACACACGTCTAACCGTACGAGTGCCGGGCGAATGCTGGTCAAGCGCAAACCTCAGTGAACGATGGCTCGGTGTTTCATGCTCCGACGACCACAGACAACAGAGAGAGAAGCCAGACGCGGCGGTAGGAATGCCGCGTCCTCCCCACACCCATCCATCCCGGGGCGAGCACCCAGAGACGTTTACCCAGGGCAGGGCACGTGATGGGATGGGTCCGGAGCCAGGATCCTAGGCAGAACCCTCCACCCGCTGCACCAAAAACAGCAAAAGGACACACACATAGTTTTCCGGGAGATGCGGACGACGAGGCCCTAACGCCGCCGATTAGCCAAACCCGAGCGCAGGGCGAGACGGATCGGATAGAACGGCCGACGTGGTTGGAATTATTTTTCGCTAGTGTCAGTAGGAAGCGGGATTACAAATTCGGGGGCAACTTGAAGAGCCGTGCACGGCTACACGTGCTGTTAGTGAGCCCTGTTATAATGGACTGGCCTGCTGAACAGGCACAGACGGAGGGAGTATCCGTGTAAACAAACGATGCCTCTAGATTACATGGATAATTGGAGCAGAAACACGACCTCCATTTTGGATGAGTGATGGAGGAGAGAAAATCAAAGACACCCGTGGCTCTCCTCAGAAAAGACTTTTATATCCAGCGTCCCACTTCCTCCTGGCGTCGAGGTTTTCACCAGACGCGGTTTCCCCCTCAACGTTTATTCTGGAGCGATCTGCCAATTACTTTTAATGGAGCTGAAATACAATGGGGAGGGGTAGCAAAACCGACGGAGGAAGGCCATAAATCGGCCACCGCGGAGGCCCCAGCAGCACAATGATGACCTCACACAGGAAGTGGAGGCCCTTCTTCTTCTCTTCCTTCTGAGAGTGATGGGTGATGGGATGCAAGGCAGGGGGATTCTCTCTTATTAGCCACCCCGGCTCACAGCTTGTCGGTGGGTGCCTCGTTAACTACTGGGGGAATGGAGAGATGGTGAGGAGGAATAGAAATAGGGAGAGAATGAACAAGGGACCACAAGAGAAGGGGGGTGGGGGGTGGGAGGGAATAGGAGAAAGAGAGAGATCAGGGGCAGAAGAAGCAAGGAAATGGGTTGAGACAGATATATTAGAAAAAGAGAGTGAGAGAAAAAAGAGGGAGGGTGAGAGCGAGAGAGAGAGAAAGACGGAGAATAAGGAGAGAACTAGATGGAGGGCAGGAGGGAGGGCGAGAGGCCCGCGCGGGTCCCACAGGTAGCCCGTGTAGATGTAACCCTAGCAGCGCCGGCGGTTAATGACATTTTATATAACTGTTAAGCAATTATTGAATACATAAAGCCTTTTTTATAACATCCGCGCGCCGCGTGCGTCAGGGGCCTGAAGCAGCCAGTGCGGTCGGGGGGAGAAATGGGCCGCGCGCCGGGCCAAGCACTACACATTCATCTGGCGAGGCAGCACCGGCCTGTGCATAATCCGTGGCGCACCTCGGGTTTCACGTGCCACTGAGGCTGGCCCACAAGGTCCAGGCCGCGCCGTGTAACATCTCTGTGGGGCCAGGGGCTGAGGGAGAGGGGTACGGGATCGCTGCGGCCAAGGCCTGGTGCGCTCACACGCCGGGGGACGCTGGGGGGAGCGGACACGGGTTTCAAGCTGGGCCCGAAGTGAGGCGTTGTGGTCGGGCCATCCTTAAGTCTCCACTTTTGCACACCCTCACGTAAGGGAGATTTGTGCACACAGATCACACACACTCCTTCACTGACACACATGCATTTACTGTAATAGTGAATGTCCGTCACATGAACTAAACAGGTACTCATAAACTAAATGTGCAAACCGTTTGCGAAAGATACGTTTATTTTTAATTGCCGATGTCTTAACCTGGTTACAACCTATTTCTACTGGGGAGCTATAAATGCTGCACTTATGACACCTTGATTGATGTTGCTTTATAGTTTGGCCAGGTTTTGATTCATATTGGGACAAAGATGCACTAAATTATGCATATTTCATGAACAACTTTCATCAATCAAGTAGTCCACAAATAAATACATTAACACAGAAAATGTTAAATACTGAAATATCTTCCGGCCAGTCATCCGTCACCTTGTATATCTGGATCCCTCCACATAGAATAGCTGTGTACTGTTCGCTGTTTGCATATGTTCCAAAAAGCAGTTGGGAGTTATTTTGCATCTCAACGGTATTAATCATTAATTGTTCGTGCCATAGCAATCCGTAAACAGCCTGAAGGGTAGGGAAGCAGAAAATCTGTCTGATATTTGCTCCATCCATCACTCTGATTCTGGCCATGAACAGAGGCTCTTTCTAATCAGTGTGGAATATTCTGGATTAGCCCATCAATTCATTAGCCCATTAGTTCAGTTCCTCAATCTGACAGTGATTTAGCTGCGGCGAACTTGATGTTTCAGTCTCCACATTTTAGTCTTTGAAGGGCCTCTCATCATTCATGATATTTTCTTGGGAAAATATATTTTTATGACTAATCCATTAATTACGCAACCGTTTTTTGAAGTGGGAATTGGAGTGTGTGGGGGTTTCCTAATCCCACTGTAAAATATCAAATTGATCTTATCAATCATGTCAATGTTCTTTTAACGAGTCTTCAAACATTGTGTCGACCTGACACAATATTTATCCATAATAATAAGACTGAAATATTGTATATCAATGGGTTAACAACACGTGAGGGGTGATCATTCACCGAACCTAAACTTTATATAATGTCAATGTTGTATATTGTGACTGAGTAAGCGAATGTATATCTTACCATACTAAACATGGGTTTTTACAACTTATTACTTATGGAGGGTTTTCAAACATTCCAGTCAAAATTAGCTGGTGGGACTGTAGGCCTGTGTTGGATTTAATATTCTTGTCAAATATATGTTGGTACAAAAGTAATTGCTTAAGTCTAGTGAAGGAAGAGAATATTGTGCCGGGTAAATGGTGGACGCCAGGTAAAAAGCCCTATTCATCTGAGGAAAATAATATTTAATTCAGCTACCCTTTTTTTTGTATTTACATATAAAAAAAAAGTTATTCTATGGAACAAGGTGCACTATACATGGCACAAAAACAACCAGGAAAAGGCACCTAAAAATAACTCCAAATCCATATGATAATATTTTCACAGCGCACTGTACTTGCACGAAAGCGTGACTGCCTGACAGAAAGGAAAATATACTAAGACGATTTTTAGAAAGTATTTTCTTTACTTTCGCTCTCACTCCGTTTACCGTGAAAGTACTGTACCGAGTGGAGCGAGACGAGTACACACTGCTGGAACGAGCGACTGAGAGACGGGAGGACAAGTATCGGAGGAGGAGGAGGAGGAGGAGGAGGAGGAGGAGGAGGAGGAGGAGGAGGAGAGAAAGGCCAAGCGAGATGGAGAGATAACCTGGGAGGGTGGATGGCGGACATTTTGGAGCCGTAAAATAAGATCTCCATTCCAGCGTCCTCTCTCTTTAGCTTGGAAGTGTCTCGGCATGGAGAGCCTAGGTTTGACGTCACACTCCAGTGGACTCTCTCTTTAGCTTAAAAGTGTCTCGGCATGGAGAGCCTAGGTTTGACGTCACACTCCAGTGGACTCTCTCTTTAGCTTAAAAGTGTCTCGGCATGGAGAGCCTAGGTTTGACGTCACACTCCTGTGGACTCTCTTTAGCTTGGAAGTGTCTCGGCATGGAGAGCCTAGGTTTGACGTCACACCCAGTGGACTCTCTCTTTAGAAGTGTCTCGGCATGGAGAGCCTAGGTTTGACGTCACACTCCAGTGGACTCTCTCTTTAGCTTGGAAGTGTCTCGGCATGGAGAGCCTAGGTTTGACGTCACACTCCAGTGGACTCTCTCTTTAGCTTAAAAGTGTCTCGGCATGGAGAGCCTAGGTTGGACGTCACACTCCAGTGGACTCTCTCTTTAGCTTAAAAGTGTCTCGGCATGGAGAGCCTAGGTTGGACGTCACACTCCAGTGGACTCTCTCTTTAGCTTAAAAGTGTCTCGGCATGGAGAGCCTAGGTTGGACGTCACACCCAGTGGACTCTCTCTTTAGCTTAAAAGTGTCTCGGCATGGAGAGCCTAGGTTTGACGTCACACTCCAGTGGACTCTCTCTTTAGCTTAAAAGTGTCTCGGCATGGAGAGCCTAGGTTGGACGTCACATTCCAGTGGACTCTCTCTTTAGCTTAAAAGTGTCTCGGCATGGAGAGCCTAGGTTGAACGTCACACTCCAGCGTCCTCTCTCTTTAGCTTGGAAGTGTCTCGGCATGGAGAGCCTAGGTTGGACGTCACACTCCAGTGGACCCCAGAGGAAAGAACAGCCTGTCACAAACAGGCCACCCTACAGCCAGCCATGTTTATAAAACAGCAGGTCCAGAACCTGGCTGGCACCAGTGCCATTCATTCTGACAGTCAGGCCAGACACGATTGATGGAGGTCTGACTGAAGAGGGGAGGGTGTGGAAGGAAGGAAGGAAGGAAAGAAGGTGCACCCACTGGCACACGAAAGATGGGTGGAGGGCGAGGAGGAGAGGAGAACGATGTGTAAATTGGCAGATGACGGACAGATGGAAAGGGTAAGGTGGGGCGTGGGGGAGAGGGGTGAGTTTGGTGTGTTGTGGGGGAAAAGTGTGTGTGTGTGGGGGGGGGGGGACGGACGGACGGACCTGCGCCTCAGGTCTTTCCTCCGCTCCAATGATAACTTGCGGCTTTGCAAATATTCCTGCCGGCCCTCAATGAGGTCTAAGAAACCCCCCCCCCCCCCCCCCCCCCCTTTGCCCGACTGTAGGGGTGGACCGCTCCATCCCAAATGGGACCCGGGAGCCCTGCTTTCGAAGAAAGAAACGTACCTGACCGTACACCACCCAATTTACCCTGGCACTGGCCTGGAAAGCAATTCGGTTTTCTTTATGTGCGCGTCGTTTTTCTACGTCTGCCCTCTCTGAAAGCAGAGGATGATGGAGGAGAAGGGAAAGCTACCCGCTAGTAAAGCGAGGGCGGCCTTGTAAACGGAGTGCATTAGCCTTCGTTAGGGACTCGCGCCGCCTATTAAAGGCTCGGGGGGCGATCGGAAGGGGTCGGCCGTGTGTTTACCCAGGGCTTTCTGGGTTGTGTTCTTTCCACGGGACGGCTAACGACGCGGCGATGCTGTTCTGCTCCGCTCCCGAAGCGGCTGCAACAGGAAGCTCTGCTTTTCTTTAGGCGGATCCAGAACAGCGACCCGCGGAACCGCAGATCACAAAGGGCCGTCTGAGAGGAGACAAGTGGGTCCTGTTAGGGTCCGCTAATGGAGCCAGAGAGAGCCTGGGCAACTGGAACCCAAAGCGTTCTGGCCCGGAAACTTTATGGCCTATAATGCTTGTCGTTTTTGGATATTGTCGCTGCGTGTGTGTGTGTGTGTTTGTCTTTGTACGAGGTTGCAGGTGTGTGTTGCCTTACACGGACAGAGAGCGATTCAAGCGTTTGGTGCTTTGATTTCCCAGCGTGCTTTGCTCATTTGCTCTCATTTGTCCACATGAGTAGAGCACACACTGGACGACCACACTGCCCCATGTGATCTTTAAAAGAAAAAGACAGTTTATGAAAAGGTATGTGGAGGTATTTGTGCATCAAGTAAATCTTAAATCTGCTGCCCAGTATCTAACAGTGGTATTGAGCATTGCTCATTCAATCACATTGTTATGCTGTAGTCTCAACCAAAAAAGAAAACACCAACGTCAGCTGCAAATAACCAGCCTTGGTCCCTCACTGTTTGGTTGGAGGATTTATTTCCTGTAGACACAGGTGTGACCTTTGACCTTTCCAGAGGTCAAGTTCATCCCTCTGTTTGCCCCGTCAGTCAGCTGACTGTAGGAATACGTCATGCCCCCCCCCTCTCCTTCTCCTTTCTCTCACCCGGTTCTCCCCTCCGTCAACTTTGTTTGTCTATCCTGAACTCCCCCCATCACCGTCGTCCGCTCTCTCCCTCCTTTCTCTCCCACCTAATCCCCCTTAAGTGTTTGCAGGACCCCCGTCCCCCAGCGTGGGTCAGCTGGCCTTTCTCAAGCACAGCTCCCACGGAGGCCAATCGGAACCCACGGCGAAAAGAGGTCAAAGTTCAATGGCATGGGGGTTGGGTATGAGGGGAGAGCCCCCTTGCACGACTTATCAAGACTGTGTTTATTTTCCCGTCTGAGCTGCCGGCTCAGCTTGAGACAGCAAACAGAGCGGAAGCAGGATTGTCTGTTGGAAAGAGCCGGACAAAGAGGACGACATTGGAATCTGGAGGTCATTGGTGACATATACGACCACGACCTGGGACTTTCTACTTTGTCTTCAGCCCGCCTGCATTGACCAATGTAATGTCTGGTAATGTGAGGGACAGGTGATGAGCGTGTGTGTGTGTGTGTGTGTGTGTGTGTGTGTGGGTGTGTGTGTGTGGGGGGGTGGGTGTGTGTGTCGTGGATGGGTGGGTGTGTGTGTGGGTGTGTGTTGTGCTGGAAATGACGTGTGTGTGTGTGTGTGTCAGTTATATGGGAAAAGGCTTTGGGAGCAAAGTGAAGCAATACACAGATGCTTCATGCCTTGCCTAGGTACATAAACTTTGCTTGATTACCTCTCAAGTGAACCTGAACTTCTTACACACACACACACACACACACACACACACACACACACACACACACACACACACACACACACACACACACACACACACACACACACACACACACACACACACACACACACACACACACACACACAGTTCTGTTGTATAAAGACCAGGGCTCCATCACTGTCAGACTGTTTGTTTTGAGTGTGTAAGAATCACTAAGACATAAAAGAGCCAGGTTTTTGACTCCTGGCATTCCATCACTGCAGGACTATCAGCTCTCCTCTCCCCCTCTCCCTTTGTTCTCCTTTTATCTATCTCTTCCTCCCTCTTTACCTCCCTTCCTCCCTCTTTACCCTTTGATCTGCAGAAGTATGGGTTTTTTAAGTACACATACAAAAGCTTAAACGTTGTTATAAATGATTGCAAATCTGCCTTTCGTCCCCTTGCATCAAATCCAGGTCAGCTCTCGTCTGTCGGACAGAACATAGTAATTTATGAGATGTAATCACGGAGGTGTTGGAGGAAGAGAAACAGATCGGAACCATAAATTAGCAGCGAGCTGCCAGGGATCAGACACATGCATTCTCCCCGGGGGTCTTTGTTAGGTCGGTGAACTTATGCAACCCCCCCCCCCCCCAACTGTAAGTAGGATGCTCATGATCATAACGAAGACCAAATGTCACCGCCGTGACCTCCGTCCTGGGCAACCCAGCAGCTGTCGGCTGTGGAGGGGAGCCAAAGGCAGTAGATGCTGCCGTAATGGAAGTCTATTTCTTCCTGACAGTCGCTCAGGAGGGATCGTGGAGCTTTGAAGGCACCTAATGACTCATAGGATACGCAGAATCTGGGAGCTCGCCGCATCATCGGGAGCAACGTGTGTTCCCTTTCAGGTATGTGAGCATCTCGTGAACCATAGTCTGGCCATGTGTGCTATTGGCTCCTCTGAAGCGTGTGTGTGTGTGTGTGTGTGTGTGTGTGTGTGTGTGTGTGTGTGTGCGTGTGCGTGTGCGTGTCTGTGTGTGTGTCCGTGTCTAATCAGACTTGTCCATCGGGGACAATGAAGCGGGCTCTCCCCTTTCCCGCTCTCTCTGTCCTTCCCACCACCTCGGACGCCCAGCTCCGGTCCTGAGCGCGCGCCAGCGGGTCGGAAGCCGAGGTCGCCACGGACACCAGCCTCCCTCCTCTGTGGCCGCCGCGAGTCCAGGGAGGAGGACACAGCCGGTCAGACACCGGATCGCCCCGCGCCGCCTCACAGCGTGCGGGAACATCAAAGGCGGTGGGGGGGGGGGGGGGGGGGGGGCGCGGCATGACGTCGGGCCGCTGAAGAGGAACCCGCACGGCAAGGGGCCCTCGCTGTCCGGCCGCCTCACAACCAGAACGCTCGTGAATAACACCGGCCAAAGTCAACGCCGGCTCCTCGCTCCCTCCCTCCCGTTGGACCGCGAGGAGGAGAGGGCAGGCCTGGACACGGATCCCGCTCTTCGTCCTCCTCTTCCTCAACGGTAGTTCCGCGTCCACGTTGACGTTTACAGCTCGTCAGCGTGCGGTGCGTAAAAGTGAATCTGGACAAAGCAGTTCATCGTGACCACAGCACCGTTGTTTGAAAATGAGGATGAGGAATGCTTGTGGAGCGGCTGTGACGGGCTTCCTTGTGGTTTTCCGGCTGTGTCTCACATGGTGCGTGGGAAGACCCGGACCCCGCACGGTGTTTACCTTCTCCGCGCTTGGCCTGCTGTCCTCCGTGTGGCCTGGCGCCCACTGGAAACCTCCCGTGTTGTTGAGGTGCCGTCCGGAAAACACGTCTAAACACGGCCGTCCGTATCCCCCGGTCTCCCACCGCGGGCGACTCCGTCAACACCCGCTTTCCCAGTGTGTTTGTGACGGCAGGTACCCACCGCAGGGTCACCGACACCGTGCGGCCTGTGACGGGGGGGTGTCGTGACGACGAGGGTTCAGGGGTCGTCGTGGGTGGGGTGGGGTTGGGGGGGGGGGGTGGACGCAGCAGGCCGCAGCAGGCCGCGGCAGCGAGGCCACGTGGTCACCTGGGTCAGTGTGCTGCATGTGGGAAAACACGGACTCATCCCGAATGGGAGTGTGTGGACCACGTGTTAACCTCCCAGGGTTTTCCTGAAACCATAACCGGGAACACACTTAATGAATGTCAGTGTGTACAGACTGTGTATATGAGCGGGCAGGGAGGGAAAACTAAACAAACAAATAATAGGAAAAGATGAGCAAAGACGGAAACCCAGACACCCGGAATAAGACATGACACGACTGCATCCCTTAAGCGGCCCCAAACCGCCCCTCCTTTCTCTTCCTCAGCCCCTTCGTCCTAACCCCCTGATGTTCCAGTGCCCCTTTCATAGCTCGTCAGGAGGCCCCTGCAGCGTGACCACTACACGCAGGCCACACACACACACACACACACACACACACACACACACACATGCACACATCCAGCTGCCTGCCTGACCACAGTTTGTCCAGCTCAGCCCCTGCCAAGCTGACCACAGTGGAAGGTGTGGGGGTCGGGGGAGGAGGAGGAGGAGGAGGAGGGGGGGTCGTACTCTCAACCTGGGAGGTACAGCGGGCCCACCTACGCCAGCCCGCCGCTTTATTTAGATTCTGCTGGAATCAACACGGCCACTCGGACTGGAGAACGATGCAGGGAGTGTGTTGCCGTGTGGAAAAACAAACGCCCCAGACTACATCAGAAGGAAGCAGCCAATGACAGTTATCAGTGTCGCTGGGGCAGGGCCAATGGCAGGGGTTCATGTTGTGTTCACCCATAGGTATGGATCAAAGGACGGTCATTAGATGTCGTCGACGGGTAGAATGCAGTAGCATCCTGGGTGAATGGGCTGCTTTCAAATTATGCAGCTCAAAGCTAACTGGTGCAGTATAGTGTTGACGAAAGGAAACGTTTAGTGTTGGTTTTTAGCTTATCCACATGTATACAGAGAATCATTTGTCCATCGTGATATTGCTTTAAGTAGCACTTTATCTTTTGTCCGGCCACACTGATTGGTGACACAGAGGGTCTTCATAAGGTCTGAGAGGACAAAGATCCAAACGGCAGGGAACGCGTGTGCGATGTCAACTATCCGTGCCATTCATACAAAATGGCCGTACCACGAACACAAACTAAAGGCGCTCACAGCGCAGCGCGGTGTCGCGGGACCTGTTCCTCTGTTGAAGGATATCCTGCCCTAATGCCATGGGCTGGCCGCGGGACGTCCATTACAGCACTTCCTCTGATGACATCGCGAGAGCAAAGGTCTGGAAGAAATATACAGGCCCGGTCCCCTCTCCACCTCCTCTCCACCTCCTTCAGCCCTTTGCCTCGGAAAAGAAAGCGAAATACCAGTATCCCGTGCACATTTGCTCTGTCCATTTATTTGGTCTGGCGTTGAAAACATAAACTTGTACTTAACTGTGTATTATTAGTAAGTAAGCCTTTTTTCCATCCAGCCCGTCGGGGCCCTGGCGATGGGAGTGAGGGAGCCTCAAACAGTGCTGCTCCTTTCTCCCGGTTTACCTCCCCCTCCTGACAACACGGGAGGACAAATTGTTTTTGGGCTGGCAGGGGCCATTCGTTTGCGCCGCTAGCGTGACGGATTCCGCTGCTCGTCGTCATGCCAACCAGCCGTGTGCCGCGCGTTCGCGTACACAACAACAACGGCGCGCGCTTGGTCTCCGCTTCCGTCACGACGAGGTCTATGTCGAGTCGTGTCTCATTCGTTCACACACACGGGGGTACACACACACACACACTCTCTCTCTTTCTCTCTCTCTCTCTCGCTCTCTCTCTTTCTCTCACTTTCTTTCACGTCTTTTTGGGTGCTGAGGTTTCCTTTTCTCTGAATCACTCGCGCTGTAATCACACCCATGTCTGGAAACAAGACTGACGTGCC
The DNA here is from genome assembly GCA_026901105.3 of Galaxias olidus. Classification (NCBI taxonomy): domain Eukaryota; kingdom Metazoa; phylum Chordata; class Actinopteri; order Galaxiiformes; family Galaxiidae; genus Galaxias; species Galaxias olidus. Next base: position 287,447 of record JAPMUY010004293.1, read on the forward strand.
GCCTCCTTAGACATTCAGCAGCCACACAGTAACCTGACCCACACTGCCCGCTTAGGAACTTACAAGTGGACCACACACACACACACACACACACACACACACACACACACACACACACACACTAACACACACACCACCACCACCACACCCCTATCACAGCCCGCGTGTGTGAGTGCGAGTGTGTTTTCTACGTGGATGTGTGTGAACCCGTGGCCTGTCGCATACACTCAGGCCGGCCCGTGTTTTAACGGCCGGGGCCCCCATTGGAAACACATGGGGAGCTCTGTGGGGTGACGAGGGGCTCCTGCTCCGCGGGGGGAGGGGGGGGAGGCGCTGGCATGGAGGAGAGGCTTGACCCCCGCTGCCGAGGATCACCCACGCCTGCCTGCCCGTCTGTCTGTCTGCCTGCCTGTCTGTCTGTCTGTCTATCTGTATGCTTGCCTGTCTATCTCCCTGCCTGCCTGCCTCCCTGCCTGCCTGCCTGCCTGCTTGCCTGCCTGTCTGACGGCCTGTCTCCTGTAGCCCACGTCATATCGCTGGCGTTACTATCCTGAGCGCAGCGCGAGCAAGCAGAGGGTGGCTGTTTGGCAGCGCGTCAACTTGCTTTGCTCTGGAAGTGGACGCGCATCGTGGATGCTTGTGACGCGGACGGGTTGGACTTGGTGCACTCGGCTCGTAAACCCCTCGTACGTTTCCCGTTCAAACGTGAAGGAAACCGGAGATTCAGTGGTGAGGCTGGCCGGCTCCAAGTCAAACAATGGATAATCAAAGTGTGTGATTGAGCCCAAACGTCATGTCTTAATGGGATGGGCACTGGCAACATATTATTAAAACAGTCCGTTTGATTTGAATATGGAAATGATCTCGGCGCGCTGTCTGCAGGACCGATGTTGTTAATAAGATCGTGTTTCTCTGGAGGTTTTATTACAGTTTTTCACAATTGCTAAAACACATTTCTTGAAACCTTGCCCCGTTTTTTGAAAATGTTAAACACAAATCCAAATTTTCTAACTACATTCACATAACCCCTAACTCTTCTGGCAGAACTCAAACAATTCTTTCAGATTATAAACACAGCCAGTCAAAATATAACAAACACAGAGCATTTACTAGACACATCATAAAATGGAGAACACAGCGTCCAGGGCATATAGTTAGTTTTTTGTAGTTAGTAAGCTTTTCTTTTTTTTATTGTACATAGTAAACACATTTTGCAAAAACAAAAGTATAATAGTAATGACAACTTAGTGAGGTGAATTTACTGTATTGTATACTGGAAGTACTGCAAGTATGAAATACAGTATTGAATATCTGTATATTCAGCTCTTTCAAAAAATACAGTAAGCCCAAAGAACAAAGAAAACTACAGTAAATGAATAGCACATTACAGTACACTCCAAACTATTTTCCAGCTGCAAAATCAAAGTCAGTGAGAGATTACTGTAATTCTGCCTCAGCATTACATCTTTCAGAGTTGGCCGAATTTCATTAGAAATGATTGTTTTTGAATATTTGGATTTGTGTTTTGAGTTTTGAGAAAATGGGGGAAGGTTTCAAGGAATGTGTTGTAGCACTAGTGAAAAACTGTATTCTGTCTCATACGATTGGCTTGATCACATCATTTGAAACAAGTGTGAAGCATTTTGAGTCGTTGTGTGTGAACGATGAAAACTGTGTTGTACTTGTGTTTAACTTTTGACGCTAGTGTTTACCATTTTGCCACACTAGTGAATCACAGTGTGCATTGTGTTTTAGAGAGTGATGATGGTTTTGCTAATTGTGTCTGACCAGCTAAATGTGTTTAAGGTTTTGACAAAAGGGTTAATGATTTGACAAATGTGTTTAGGCCACTGATGATTTGGTTCAGGGATTTGGTGTTTTAGCAATCGTGAAAAACTGTAACAAGCCTCTCGTTTGGATCGTGGAGGTCCATTCCAGCATTAGGTCGTTGTCTTTACAAAGCTCTGACTGAAGAACAACCAGACTGAAAGCTATTGAACAGAGTTGGTTCCCAAACATCAGTGAAAAATATACCTTTCACAAAAGCTTGACCAAAGTTAATTTGAAAGTCTTACAAGCACCTGGTCCCATTCAAGAACAAAGCGTCAATGCATTTCACACAACGCTACAGAACATGTCTTTGCCTTCCTCATGGCCGTCATTTTCTTCAAAGTACTGAAAGCTTGTCCTTTCGCTAGTAATCAATCGAAGGAATGTTGACACCTTAGATTGGCGTAGCGTTCATTCCACAACCCTCTGAAATGGCTGCTTTGCTTTCCGTCGGGCAACGGGAGCTAGAATGGCAGAGCGTTTCGACGTTTAACGCACCACACCGTGACAACCTGTTTTGGCGGCATGTCACAACTTGTGACAGTAGTGGGTCGGGGCCTAATAGGTGATGAAAAGGCGGCCCGAAGTCCCGGCGGGAAGAGAAACCGGAGAGACATCCAGGCATTAACATGCGCGCTAGCCAGAGGTGGCCCCAGGAGGGTAACCCAAGCCTGGCCGCTGCGTCCCGGAGGAGGCCCTCCTCGTATTTAGCATATCCTTGTTTTGATGGAGGTGCTGAAAGGCCTGTTATTGAAGGAGTGAATTTTAACGACATTTGTCAACTCTAATAGCGGGAGCTGTATGGCCGGAGACACGTATGGGTTTAGTCTGGGCTGAGTCGGTGTTTATTTGAGGGACGCCATGTTTGTCAGAGCTAACACTCATCGGGAGAGGTGGGGCTGGACGGGCGGGCAGAGAGGCCAGGCTCAGGACGAGGGAACCATGGGGATCTTCTCCTGCCGGCCCATCCCAGTCTACTCTCACAGAGCCCAGGGCTCACTCTGTGGCCGGAGGCTGACACTGGTCTTAAGGCTGCCAGGGCCTTTTAATGGGCGGCGCCTCAGCCTGGCTAAGGTTCATGCTCGGGATGAAGGGACTTAGGGGGCTGGAGAGAGAGAGAGAGAGAGAGAGAGAGAAGGGGAGAAGGAAACAGGGAGGGATGGAGTAGAGGAGGTCCTTTGTGCCTTCATGAGTGCAGGCGTGGGGCCGAGAGGCTGGGTGGAGGGAAGGGGGGGGTGATGGAGGAGCGGGGCGGTAGTCGACTTGGCTCCACCGAGTCTACCTACTCCTGGGGTACATATTGGGACGAGGTCCCGCAGGTAATCAAGACTCAAGATGTTCCTTGTGTTGCCGTAGAGGACCTAATAAAGTTAGTTCGTGATTTTATGAGTCCGGGCTAGTTTGTTTAAAGGTGGCCAATGGGATTTGTGAACGGGGTGGTTTTGGCGACCTCCACAGGGTGAGAGTGAAATGCTATTTGGAGTGAAACTGGTTGGGAACGCTGTAACCTGCTTACCCCCATCACATGAGCTATGATGGTACATAGCTGGTGGCAAATCAAAAGGCCTACTAACCACTTGAACATGGGAAGAATTAATAATAGGAACAGCCAATAAACACAGCTTCTCCAATGTTCCAATAATAAAGTAAGATTTTTTGCCAATTCCCAAATTTTACCACTTCCAGAATCCTTGGCAAAAATGATATTGAACCTGCTTATATTAGCTGGTATATCACTGGCATGTAAATGTTAATAGGAGGCTCATAATATCTGTTGTAATGATTAGAATTGGACATAAATTGTATAAGCAAAATATTGCATTCTTGTCCATAATTCAATGCTTACCATCCAGATAAAGGGCAAAGGATCCACTCTTAAATAATATGCAGATTTCTGTCACCAGGGATAAGGAACCAGTAGCACACTTTTCTTCAGCACCCTCTCGACGTCACGATAACATTGTCGAAACACACTGGGCAGTCATGCCGCCGAAACAAAATGGCACACGCAAACTTTACGTGATGGCTTTTGAACGAGCGAGACGTAAATGTAATTTATAACCTGCGGTCATGGCTCAGTGTTCTCAGACGGCCGTACATCAAATGGAGCGCGGCTACAGCGAGCTGTTGTGATTGGCTCATTGGTCCCACTGGACTCTCGCTAGCATGTGTCGCCCGTCAGACGGACACAGTCAGCATTGTCTTCTCGCAGTGCCTAGTGCCTTCTGACAGCGGGGCGGAGCAAAACACAACCAGGACCGTCCACTGTAAAGCCTCTACCGAACGAAAGCACAATCTGCTCCACGCTGGAGTTCTGGGATTAAACGTGCCCAACGAAAGGCCAAAAGGATGACCTGGAAGTGTTCGGAGCAGACACACACGCGTGCCTAGCTAAAAACTGATGTGACATCATGCTCTGATGTTGGGGCTAGCTCGTGTGAGAGGAGAAGAGCCATGGCTACGCTTGTCATGTGACGAGAACAGGACACAGCACATGTACCTCCTGTTTGTTTAACACTCCCGCCAATACGCGGCGCTCCTTTTGAAAGCAGCAAACAGTCGTGAATTAGAGTAGTGACTCATGTTTTCAGTGTGGAGTGGAGGGCCCGTGGTTGGCGAGATCTATCAGGTTCAAGAGACACTCAAGATATTTATTGAACAACTAGGGCCGAACTGTTAGAATCTATGTGGTTGCTGTGTGTGTGTGTGTGTGTGTGTGTGTGTGTGTGTGTGTGTGTGTGTGTGTGTGTGTGTGTGTGTGTGTGTGTGTGTGGCTCTTAAGTATATGAGCGCCGTGTCTGGCCATGCTTCTCCTGCTGTCGGTTGAGGAAGTGAAGAGGGAAGTTGGCCAGTGGCCAATGGAAGCATGTTTTTCCTATCTACCTGCAGACACATGAAGGTTTGGGATAACAAAGCCCTCATCTTGTGTGTGTGTGTGTGTGTGTGTGTGTGTGTGTGTGTGTGTGTGTGTGTGTGTGTGTGTGTGTGTGTGTGTGTGTGTGTGTGTGTTGATGGAGGCATTTATACAAGAAAAATAGTATAGTGTTGGTTTACGTAGTTGGGTTTAGACTTTTGAGTACAGCATAGTATATGTAACACATGTAACATTTGTATGTGTGTGTGTGTGTGTGTGTGTGTCTTTCCCCTTGGCACAGTTAGCGGAGCCCTTTGCTTGCCAAGCCCACTCTCTATATGATCAGATAGCTTGTGCTGTGTGCCAGAAAGGCCCGGCCAGCATCGCCCGGTGAACACACGTAATTACACCCACCCAGTCCAGACCGGCCACAGGGATTATCTGATTGACAGCTAATGAGCCACGTCCTATTCCCTGGCTCGCCCGTCCCCTCTCTCCCTCTCTCTCTCTCTCCGTCCACTCTTACACTACAACCATGGCAGATCAGGCTCAATATATCCTTTTTTTTAGGAGGTTACACATTGAGAGGCTCTTACTGTAAATTGTCGAACAATCGCCCTCCATGTTGATATAAAATAAGCGATGGGGTCATTTAACGTCCATTACGCTCTTCATAAACATGCACAGGCTGTAAACCCAAACAGGTGAGCAGGTGGCGAAAAGCGGTCATGTGTCTGGTAAACATGGGGCACTTAAGGAGCCTAGCAGAATGTCAGATACAGGTTCATTAAACTCCCATAACAGCAGGTCCAGTTAGACCCAGTTAAACTCCCAGTACAGCAGGTCCAGTTAGACCCATTAAACTCCCAGTACAGCAGGTCTAACTTAAACTCCCAGTACGGCAGGTCCAGTTAGGCCCATTAAACTCCCAGCACAGCAGGTCCAGTTAGGCCAGTTAAACTCCCAGTACAGCAGGTCCAGTTAGGCCAGTTAAACTCCCAGTACAGCGGGTCCAGTTAGGCCAGTTAAACTCCCAGTACAGCAGGTCCAGTTAGGCCAGTTAAACTCCCAGTACAGCAGGTCCAGTTAGGCCAGTTAAACTCCCAGTACAGTGGGTCCAGTTAGGCCAGTTAAACTCCCAGTACAGCAGGTCCAGTTAGACCCGTTAAACTCCCAGTACAGTATGTCCAGTTACCCAGTAAACTCCCAGTACAGCGGGTCCAGTTAGACTGGCTAGGGTTTTTCCGACCATCTCTCAACAGCTCGGTACTGCGATTTTTGGGAGGTGCCAAGGAACCCAAACAGGCGTCAATCACAACCAAGTTCAGCCGATGTGCCATTTGTCACCCGGTGGCGCCCTATGATGATGTCACCTGTTCCACTGTTACTCTTGGAGATGGAGGGTCAATTGGTGCTCCCTTTTGCACAAAAAAAACACACAAAATGTTCAGGAAAATAAGAAGCTAAGAGGGCAAAACGTAACGTCCCTCAAATTGTTTAATGCCTCGCCTGATAGGTTTCAGCTTGAACTGCAGACAAAACATCAATTTGGCCTGATTTAATTGCTCAATTTATGGCCCGATGTACAGATATACTGAGTTATGTTCGAAATTAATGCCAAAGTAAGTAGCTTAATCAGATTAAGGGGCACTACTTCTGGCATATTTCTGAAGATAGAGAATTGCGATGTTTATTCCAGTGAATTGATCTTGATATCCTTAGGAGGGCCCTGAACATGACAGACAGACTTACGTTATACACGGCGGTGCGCATGAATGCGTGTGTGTTTTTTCCTACAGCGTGTATATGTGTGGACGTATGCTGGCCCGTGTGGGACTGTGTTTGCCTTATGTTGGGAGCACACGGTGTGTGTGCCTTTCCACATGTTTAACACAGTAAAGCCGAGCGGGCTGAACCATTCCCCTGTGCCAGGTACACAGTGCCCGCCCTTGTGCTATAATAAAACAGAGACAATAGCATCATGGTCGGCGCGCAGAGTTCAGGACCCCTATCATTGGTTTTGGAAGAGTCCTCTAAACTTGTTAAAGTCCCTGGCACATTAAAACGGGGGGCCCCGGCCTGGTGGTAAAACCCTTTGAGCGTCGGGCGGTTGCTGCTCTTGGCGGCGGTCCGGCGGCTGTGGGCGAGCGGGGCGGACGTCGTACCAGCGGGCGGCCTCAGGGGGAGTCACGCACGCGGCCAGGCTGACGGAGGGCCTTCACAGCCCAGGCACGACGCCGTGCGCGGGCTGCTCTGCCGGAAGTCAAAGAAAGGTCTCAAAGAGGGATTAGACACGACAGGTTGTACCATGGTCAAACTCCGAATGGCGGCAGCCACAGAGATGCCCTTCTCATGTTGATCTAGTGATAGTACAACACATATTGGGAGATAGAGTGGAAATAAGTTGAAAGTCTCGTCTAGCCAGGGGAGTCATCATAACACTGTCAAGTGTGGAACACAATGTGCTCTCCAGAGCTGGTTTCTTTCAAACTAAAATAAAGGCAAATTGTGGTAACGGAATGGACAGATTCATGTTGGGTTTTCATCCTTTGCTATGGCTTTCCATTTTCAATGCAGAACTTGGAGTAGCCAGCCTGTTGGCTGAAACCAGCCTGTTGGCTGAAGCCAGCCATCTTACCTATGGCCTACTGCATCCTGAGCCAACTTTAAGACTAGAAGAGACAAACTGCTCTCTGGGCAAAGTGTGGCGGCGTGTGAGGGGGACGCCTACTCTTTTGGGGTGCGGAGCTAAATCCCCTACGACTGCATGTGAAACATAACACCCGTTCAGAGATAATTAAATACCAACCTCCTCTTTAAACATAAAAAGAACCCAGACAAGGTAAGCAGCGGCCCCTATCAGACATTAACCTTAACGGTCACTAGTCCCCCACCAGTAGAAGGTGAGATATCCTATATCCAGGCTGTTAGGTGAAATCTACTCAGGCCCCCTAACTTATTTTGCTTGGAAGGAGTTGGCCCCACTCCCTGTCTTGAAGTGGACTGGGAGTGGGTCTCCGTGGCGGGGCTGCGTTAGACAGGGGCCGTGCTCATTGGATGGGCCTGGAGTCTGGCCCCTGAGGGGGGAACGGAGCGTGATGGACAGGCGCACTGCCCGAGCCAAAGGCAAGCAGGGGGGAAAATGAAATCAAATCAATACTCCCAACATAACGTTTTAAATAAACATTGGTCCTCGGCGGACATTGTTGGCAGCAGGTAGCCTATCCCCATTTTGGGTGTGTGTGTGTAGGGGGGGGGGGGGGCTCGATCCGGAGACATCCGTGGAATACTGGCTTGGCTGCCGCCAAAACCGTGGCTACTGGCGGGATGTGACGTGAGCGCCATGTTCTATTTATTCAAGAGAGTAGAGAGAGAGAGAGAGAGAGAGAGAGAGAGAGAGAGAGAGAGAGAGAGAGAGAGAGAGAGAGAGAGAGAGAGAGAGAGAGAGAGAGAGAGAGAGAGAGAGAGAGAGAGAGAGAGAGTGTGTGTGAGAGAGAGAGAGAGAGAGAGAGAGAGAGAGAGAGAGAGAGAGAGAAAGGAGGGCGCGCTCGAGGGAGCCAGCGTTTTTACGGCCGGTTGATAGTTCTCCTTCGTGTCCCGTGCGTTTTCCCAGCAGCCTTTGGTCCCTAGGGGGAGTTCAAATGATACAAGTGCCTACCATGCTTTGAGGCGGGGTGGGGGGATAGTGACCAACAAACCTGTACATAAGTCTGTTTCAAACTTCATTTCACTGACAGACAGAAATGCAAACTGAAAGGCCTTCAGTGAACGCCCTATCAACATCGGATTTCAAAACACACAGGCCAATGCCTTCCCTTTTTTTTCTGAAGGGGTTTTCCTCGACTTGAGATGGACAGATCTGAAGTGAAATGTACTGATTCTGGCCCCAGCCAGGTTGTGCTGACTCGCGGCCAGACAATGCTGAACTAAGCAGAGGAGGGAGAGTCCCCACACCTGGGGGCTAATAGATCTCATGCTGGGCTGATCCCAACAGCTTAGGGAAGGAGGGGGGCTGGGCCCGCGAGCTGGGTGGAGGGCGCTTATCCTACCCCAGAGCTAGCCCCTGTGCAGCTGACTGCTGTGGAAAAGACCGGCCGCTCCTCACAGCTGTACCCGCGCACACACCCACACATACGCCCCCCCCTCCACACACACACACACACACACACACACACACACACACACGCAGCTGCCTCTGCAGCTGTGACCAACAGAGCTACCGTGGGAGGGGTAGACCGGGTAGCAGTGAAACACCTGGAGCTCGGCTGATGTGCCGCGCTGACGCGTGGTTGAACGAGCCTCCGTAGCACAAGTTTGTCCGGTGTGCTTATCTCGTTCGGAGCGCGGGAGGGTGGGAGGCGGCCGTTTGGAGGTTGGACACAGAGGATTAACTCGGTAGGGGAAAAAAGGGCGTGCAGACACTTAGCAGGCACGGTGCTCCGCTCACAGTGCTGCTTTGAATGGAGTGAGCAGGAGGGACACCTCTGGGGATCTGTGGGCACTCCATACACTCCGAGTCCAAATGTCAAACTCACACGCGCGCACACAGGCGGGCGAGCGAACACTCACCCGTGCACGTCAGCCTTCACTCTCTGGCGTGCGTACACACACACACACGTACGCACAGCACACACACGCACACGCACACACACGCACACGCACACACACAAACCACACACAGTTCCATACACCCCTCTCCTTTTGGCTCCCCCCCCTCCCCTCCCTCTGGTAGCCTGACTACTCTTACTGGAAGTGAGGGCAGGGCGTTTTAACAGGCCCTGGTTGGAGGCCAGGCTCTGTGATTCAGCAATGGTGTGTGTAGATAGATGACACCATGTGGATGGTGTCCATCTGCGGTTGGAACACACACACACACACACACAGGCATACACAGACACAGCGACGCACTCTCTGAATCAGACCATGCACACAACGTTCTTAGCGCAGCCAATCTGAAAGTCTCCAAAACATAGAGCATAAAAATGCACCCAGACACCTCACACACAGACGCACCCTCACACACAGACGCACCCTCGCGCGCGCTCGCCAATACACCTGTTTGGGTGGAACAGTGCGGTTAGTGTGCAAAAACAGTGACTTTAAACACACCCTCCTCATGTATCCAGTTAAAGAGAAAAGGTCCATAAAGTCGCTGTTCTGTAGCCATTAGCTGGCTCACACACCCACCACCATCAACAGGGTGGTGGACGGAGGTAAAAACCACCAAGATACGCAACGTCCCCAAAAGGCACATCATGTACCCAGGACACACAACACCACGGGATTTGACTCAACTCTTCCTTAAGAGGGCACAGATCGCCTGGGATATCTCTCTCATGGCCAAAAGACAAGTTGTCTCGATCGAATTGTAATTTCCAGGATCGTTTGTATTGGAATAAGGAACCATTCAACAGCCAACGCACATGTTACACGTATGTAAAGAAGGGCCGTAGAATGACATGGTACACACATGTGCAGGACATCTGTCCAGGCCTGCTGGCGGCTCCCTGGTAAACCTATCCTCCCCCTCGCTGTCATCTTCCATTACCCGGCGTCCGCCAACACGAAACACACCCCCACCTCCGTCCTGGCACTTGAGCTGCCTGATTGGAGGTAAACATGGGCTAGCCAACGGGCTACCGGGGCGCCTCTGTCAGCCCCTCCCCTCTCTGGCCGACGGGGGGAGGGGAGAGCGTTGGGCACGGGGTGGGTGGGGGGGGGGGGGGTGTGTGTGTGTGTGTGTTGGGGGGGGGGTCGTGTGGCTGGCAGCGTGGCGACGGGGAACCGCAGCCACCTCGCCGAGGCTTATGAAGGCCCCCATTCAGCCAGCCGGCGGGGCGCGTGCGAGGGGGGGATGGCTCCAGCGAAAACAAGCAAGGCTCCGAGAGAGAAAAAAACAATCGGGCGACACTCGACGGGTTCTTCACTAATTCGCCGCAGCGCCAAGTTGGGATGGGATGGACGCTCGCCCGCCCCTGTGTGTGTGTGTGTGTGTGTGTGTGTGTGTGTGTGTGTGTGTGTGTGTGTGTGTGTGTGTGTGTGTGTGTGTGTGTGTGTGTGTGGTGAGGGGTGCCAGCGGTGCGAGCCGCCTCTCCGCGTTGAGACTTCCATGGTACATCCTGTTCTCTGCTGACTGGTGTTTGACTGGTCCCGTTTCCAGCGGCTCCTTCCTCCCAGCGCCGGCCTTGTCGCCCAGCTCAGCCATTTGAGCAGCCAACCATGTTTGCTGTGCCGCGCCAATTACCACTCGCTGTTTTGACATGAACCAGTCTCCTGGAGTTATCAACTGAGGCCTGTACGGACCAACTACGGCATATGTACAGTATCTCTTTTCTGTTTTGACTGTCTGAGCAGCCAAATCAGCGATGTGGAATACACAAGTACTTTGGGGAATGACTGATACATACATATACATGGACACACAGTGTATCTAATGTACTACTGTAACCCAACTATTAGGAATGTCTTCAAAATGTATGGCTTTACATGTGAATTCATCCATTCATAAATGTTAGCACCTAATCACACTTCATTGAATGGAGGGCTATTCTGTGCCACCGGATGAAATCCTATATGAAGCCCGGTATGATTGTAAGTCTCAATATTTGTTTTTCCTACTAATTGAGAGTAGTTCTACTTGTTCAGCGTGACTTTGCTGTAGGAGTGCACTGTACTGTGTAAACACAGTCCATCCTCTGGGAGACACTCTCAGTGCCCACGTGTGCGCCCTTTATGTGTGTGTGTGTATCCCGTATCCGGTGTGCATGTACCCGTCTGTGTGCGAGTCCATCTATGTGTGTGTGTATAACTGAGAGAGAGAGAGAGAGAGAGAGAGAGAGAGAGAGAGAGAGAGAGAGAGAGAGAGAGAGAGAGAGAGAGAGAGAGAGCGAGATAACATCCCTGTGTGTGTGTATCCCATGTGCATGTAACCGTCTGTGTGCGGGTTTATTCGTGTGTGTTTGTGTGTGTGTGTGTGTGTGTGAGAGAGAGAAAGAGAGAGGGAGAGAGATAACATTCCTGTGTGTGTGTAAGTTACCCTGTTACGTGTGTGTGTGTGTGTGTGTGCGTGCAGCTTTGCGTGTGTGTGTGTGTGTGTCAGTGCCTGATCCACAGCCAGACTGTTTGACAGATTGGCAGGTGGAAGCCGTCCTCTGTCCATTTGAATGTGTGTTCACTGACCTCGGAGATGAAGGTGTGAGAATATTGGAGGTGGCAGAGAGCCGATTAGGCCCCTTTTGGAAGGCTGGGTCGGGCCGGAGGCGGTGTGTGTGTGCGTGTGTGTGTGTTAGATGTAGCAGGGGCACCGTGGCCCTACGGAGCGGTCAGTAGCCGGAGAGGAAGGACGGTGAGTGAGTTTCGGCGGTTACTCGGCGTTCACCCCAGCCAGTTCCTCTCCTCATGGTCCAGTCGGCTGGTTCCTAATAGGAGGCCTCTGTGACTCGTGGTGTCTGCCTGTCTGTCTACTTGTCTGTCTGTTTGTGCCTGCCTGCCTGCCTGCCTGCCTGCTTGTCTGTCTGTCTGCCTGCCTGCCTGTCCGTCCGTCTGTCTGCCTGTCTCACACTGCGTGGGGAAGAGAGCACAGTACAGGGCTGTCCCATCGCTCCCCTCCTACGTGCAGCACACCTGAACACAACGACGGCTTCTTTTAATTCAGCCCTCCACACAGCCTACGCCAGGAACACTGCTGCTTATTACAAACACATGCAGTTCATGCAGATCAGGGAATACGTTGTTTTCTTTTTCGTCGACTAGATTCTTAAATTTTTATCCTATTTCACGCCGCAGCCCAATGTGACGGCCTATTCTCTCCCGGCCAAAGCGTCGGTGGCAGACCCCCTGCCGGCCTGAGCCTGCTGCCCGACACCTAATCCAGAGCCGGGCTACCATAACATTTTCATAAGTGTCCGTCGCCGTGGAATAACAGTTCCGCATGAATGGGTGAAACGCTTCTCTATAAGAGAAACGACACAAGCTATTAGTGTTCACTGGTGTTAGCGGCGGCCACCTCTGTTTCTGTATATTTTCACAAGGTTCGGAGGAAAAAGGGGTTCGATTCGATATGTGTTGTGTGTCTGTGCGTGTGTGCGTGTGTGTGTGTGTGGGGGGGGGGGGGGGGGGGGTGCGTGAGTGTGATGGAGAGAGTGACAGTTCGTGCGAGTGTGTGCGCGAGGGACAGAGAGAGGGAGTGTGTGTTGGCTTGGGTCCCCGCTCCCTGGAGGGGCCAGTGATAAGTGAGGCTGTGATGAATGGGGCTGGTCATGGAGGGCTGTCATCTTAAACGGCACCATGTAGCCACACGTGTGGGGGCCTTCTGAGCCCATAGGGCACCAGGCATAGTCTCTCTGTCTCCCTCTCTCTCTTTCTCTCTCTGTCTCTCTCACGCACTCACTCTCTCTTTCTCCTTCTTTCTCTCTCTCTCTCTCTCTCTCTCTCTCTCTCTCTCTCTCTCTCTCTCTCTCTCTCTCTCTCTCTCTCTCTCTCTCTCTCTCTCTCTCTCTCTCTCTCTCTCGAAACATTCACATTGCCAAAGCATAACAACAAGGATAGCAACACAACACACTGTATGCCCATGACAGTACATTTTATACATATAACAGTTATGACAAGAACTACAACTGATCAGATGTTATAAAACTTTGGTCAACTCAGCTTGTTTTACATAAGCGTGTTCTATGAATACAGTTTTTCACGATTGCTAAAACACTAAATCCCATTCTCTGAACCACATCATCAGTGGCCTAAATCCATTTGTCAAATCATTAACCTTTTTGTAAAAACCTTAAACAAGTTTAGGTAGTAAGACACAATTAGCAAAACCCTTATCACTCTCTAAAACACAATTCACGCTGTGATTCACTAGTGTGGCAAAATGGTAAACACTAGTGTCAAAAGTTAAACACAACTTCAACACAGTTGTCATCGTTAAACACAACGAGTCAAAATACTTCACACTTGTTTCCAATTATGTGATCAAGCCAATTGTATAAGACAGAATACAGTTTTTCCCAATTGCAAAACACATTTCTTCAAACCTTCACCCATTTTCTCAAAACGTGCATGTAAGACAAATCCAAATCTTCAAAAACAGTAATTTCTGATAAAATTCAATGGTCTCTTGGAGGATCTCACCCCTACTGGAAATTCGGGCAACTGTGAACGACGTGATGCTGAGGCAGAATTACAGTAATCTTTCATTGACTTTGATTTTGCAGTTGCAAAATTGTTTGGAGTGTACTGTAATGTGCTGTTCATTTACTGTAGTTTTCTTTGTTATTTGGGTTTACTCTATTTTTTAGCAAGAGCTAAATATACAGATATTCAATACTCTATTACGTACTTGCAGTACTTACAGGATACAATACAATAAATTCACTGCACTAAGTTGTGATTACTATTATACTTTTGTTTTAGCAAAATGTATTTACTCAATGCAAAAAAAAAGAGAAAAGCTTACTAACTACAAAAAACTAACTATGTGCCCTGGACGCTGTGCTTCTCCATTTTCTGATGTAGTGTCTAATAAATGCTCTGTGTTTGTTGTATTTTGACTGGCTGTGTTTACGAAATGAAATAATTGTTTGATTTCTGCCAAAAGAGTCAGGGGTTATGTGAATGTAGTTTGAATATTTGGATTTGTGTTTAAAGTTTTGAGAAAATGGGGCAAGGTTTCAAAAAATGAGTTTTAACAATTGTGAAAAACTGTACTATGTAAAGAGTTCGTCTTGTCTTTTCTCTCAGGTATTGGATTGCAATTGAAATCTTTCAGTTGCACTTAAGGCCTACATGTCCAAATTGATATTGTGTATATTTTCCTGACTTCTGTATCTTTTTTGAAAAATATCAAGATTTTTGTCTTTGGTTGACTGTCAGAGCCCAGGTCTGGTAGAACCTACACACAAAATGTAGTTGTTGCTGAAGACCCCGGGCCGTCTGCAAACAGTAGACCCTTTATTTCAGTGTCATGGAGGATGAGGCCAGGTGCCGAGGATCGCTCTAATGCTCTTTCCAATTAGTTTATGTTGGGTTGGGCTGAGGTTGTTTCTTTGTCTTACCCCTCGACCCTGAGTGAAAATGTTCAGTACCCTGAGTGAAAATGTTCAGTACCCTGGTCTCCAATGTTGAACTGCACGCTGACAGTTGTGCACATGGCTTTACAATATCATATGTTTTTCATTCAATGCCTGTCTCTCTCTCTCTCTCTCTCTCGCTCACACACACACACACACACACACACACACACACACACACACACACACACACACACACACACACACACGCAGCAAAACTAAATTCCAAAATGGGAACAATCTGCTCTTTCAATGGGTTCCTCTCTATTCCCTCGAATGGACCGATGGGTGGGCTAATTTGTCCCGAGAGACGCCACACACTCCTGTACGGCCGAGCGGGGCGGCTGCAGTAGATCAGCGTGGGTGAGCGCGCCGCAGACGGTAACGTGGCCCGCTCAGTTAAAGCCGGGGTCTACCGGCACAGCGCCGTGGACCGTTGAGCTGAACGACAGGAGACAGAGTGAGTGAAGGCAGAGGACACTGCAATCACTTGGAGGAGGGACGTTCACCTAAAGGCAGTGCAGCGGGACAAGGCACGTGCAAGTCACTGAAAATGGAGTCAATCGCTAGCAGTGCCAGGTCGCTTTATGAAGGTCGACGCGGCCTGTTCGCTTGCCTCCGTGGAAAAGTAAGATCGGGACACGACATTGGAAAACACGTGGACCTTTTTGTAAGGGCTTTACATTGTTAAGAGGAGGGAATATGATTTAGCCTTTCACATGTATCTGAAATGACACAATGGTTTGTGTGTGTGGCAACACGGCACATCCGTTGTACAGTCACGGAAAAGAGAAGAAGAAGAGGAAGAACGGTTGCCGTCCGATGGGGGGGGGGGGGGGGGGTGCGGAGCCGCCGTACGCTCTGGGCGCGCCTCGTCGCTCAGCGCCTTCCGGCCCCGCACTGTAGTCATCCGTCAGCGCCCCGAGTCGCCCGCCAGCAGAGCGGTAAGACTGTCAGTGTCGGCAGGGGAGACACCGGGGTTACACCCTCTGCCACTGTCTGTCTGCCACCTTGTCCTATAAATCTCTCCCGAGCTGCCGCCTGGCACGCGCCGCCGTGTGGACAGATGGGCCGCGCGTACCGGGGGATGTATGTATGTATGTAGGTGGGTGGGTGGGTGGGTGGGTGGGTGGGAGGGAGAGGGAGAGGGAGAGGGAGAGAGAGAGAGAGAGAGAGAGAGAGAGAGAGAGAGAGAGAGAGAGAGAGAGAGAGAGAGAGAGAAAATGTCAGACGTGGTAAAGAGTGTCTGTGTGTGTCTGTGAGTGTGTGGGAGGGTGCGTGGGTGCGTGCCCGTTTTGTATGCATGTGTCCAGGAACATTCAAACGGCTTATGAAAACACGAGCTACGACTAGCATGCTGGCGTGAAAGAGCTGACATGCCCGCGGTGCCCGTGCTCTGCCTGGCCAAACAAAGGCATATAGAGACAGATCTCACTGTGGACTCAGTGGATACGTTGAGTAGCAAGGCCAGGACAAACACTGCACTCGACTACACAGCCTCTCTAACACTTTACATAGGAATGTTTTGCTCTTACTGTTTCTATTGCTGCGTGTGTGTGCGTGTGTGTGTGTGTGCATGTGTGTGTGTGTGTGTGTGTGTGTGTGTGTGTGTGTGTGTGTGTGTGCGTGTGCTTTAGTATAGTTCTGTGCTAACCTATGTGCTCGTACAGACCAGGGGGATGTTTGTATTGGCTCAACTAGGCAGCAGCAACAGACAAGAAAGAAAGAAAGAAAGAAAGAAAGAGTGAGGCTCTGGCTCTGGCTCTGGCTCGGTCCAGTATTGACATCAAAGGCTTGTAATCCTCCCTCCGTCCCTCCATCCATCCCTTTATCCATCCCTCCTCCCCACTGACCCTCGTACTACGCTGCCCCCCGGCCAGTAGCTTCATGCTGGTGGATAATGCATCAGCAGTATGGACAACAGCTGTGTTCAAAGTATGTGTGTGTGTGTGTGTGTGTGTGTGTGTGTGTGTGTGTGTGTGAGAGAGAGAGAGAGAGAGAGAGAGAGAGAGAGAGAGAGAGAGAGAGCGTGTGAATTGCTGGCAGTTTTGGCTTGACATTACTTTTACAGTGCGTGGAGAACCCACCATTCAGTGCATGGGACAGAAACAGCGTAGGAGAAAGCAAGCAGAGAAAGCCAAGAGGGGATCTAGAACCCAGAGCATCACTCCGGTTCGCTAAGTGGTCATAAAAAAAACCGAACCACGTTGAAACAGAGTTCTGCTGCAGCCATTACGTGTTTGCTAATGTCTTTTTGTCAAGTAGGAGCTAAGCCTCTGTGTGCTTGATGGGGACTTGAAAGCGGACTGCAGATCCCATGGTGCACTGGCGCCAGGGGTCTGCCTCAACTCGATCCTGCCTGGAATGAAGACCAAAGTCTGGGTTTGAGCTAGAGCTCTCCAGACTGTCCTGCTCTGATTTCATCCCTTTATATCGGAAACCGCAAAGAGAGAGAAAAAAACACTAAGTGTCGATGATTTCCTGGTTCGCCGTTGCTTCACATATGTTCAGAGCCTAATGGGATTTTTTTATGGATAGAGTAATGCTACACCAGTTCCACATTGACAGTAACTCCACAGCTTGTTAGGAAGGTCAATTATTGGTAATTGCGTATGTCTGATACACTCCTATCTCCATGGAAAAGTTACGTTTTACTGCCCTGAAGTAAATGACAACTTGGCATCAACACGCCGGCTCGGTCTGTTTTTCTGATGCCTGGGTGGCATCTCTTTCCAGCGCGCAAACACACACACACACACACACACGCACACCAACACACACAAACAGCCATGGCTTTAACAACCTGCCGCTGCTTTCCCGCTGGGCTCCACGTCATTTAAACAAGCTAGTAAATGCGCTTAAAAAAGCCGCGAGCAGTAGCCTGGTCGTCTTAAGGGCCGTAATGAGGCCCGGGCAGACACAATCAGCCACAGAGAGAAAGCACGACAGGCCGCAGCGGCCAGCCAAAACCAGGGCCGGTGACCTCATCAGGAGGAATTTAACCTGACCCCCCCCCTCCAACACACACACACACACACACACACACACACACACACACACACACACACCATGCCGTAAACAAGTGCAGCCGCGGCGTCTGCGAATGCTAAAAAACGCGGCGATGGATGGTGTTGGGACGGTGTTTTTTAGCGGGCTTAGCGCCGCACGCTAACTGGGGGGGCTGCGGCCATCCTCTGACAGGTTTACGGGCGCCCCACGAAGGTGAAGGTGTGCTGCCAGCGCAACAAGGGAGGCCCAGTGTGCAGCCCAGTGTGCAGCCCAGTGTGCAGCCCAGTGTGCAGCCCAGTGTGCAGCCCAGTGTGCAGCCCACGCAGGAGCAAGACACGGAGGTCACCGCCACTGGCTTTGGGGTCCGGGGGGGGGGATACCCGGCCGGCCTGTGCTCCGTGACACGTTCTCTGGGTCTGTCGGTCTGTCCGTCCGTCCGTCCGTCCGTCAGGGAGCCTGTCTCTGGCAGGTAGGAGGTGGAGGAGTACTGGGAGTGAACCAGAGGAGATGAGTGGAAACACGACGTCACCTGGAGAGCGCTGAGAGTGAGGACGGATCGGGGGAAAAGGGTCACATGTCCCACACTGTGGCGTGACACACACACGACATGAAAACACACCTATGACATCATGGTCACAGTCCTGCCGGCACCTCGCCGGTGACACACTGCTGTTTATAGGCCGGCCGTTCCGTGACACGGGGGCACAAAGACGCCCTTCAACACATCACACTCCCCGACACACTCCCTCGCACACACCAACGGCCAACCCACACACACACATACACACACACACACACACAGCGGCCCATGCCTTTGCGCGGTCCACCCAAAAAACTTACCCCCCCTCCGCCCACACCAATTTCCCCACCCAACACACACACCCTCAACCCACCAACCCCACCCTAAAAAAGCGTGTGTGTGTGTGTGTGTGTGTGTGTGTGTGTGTGTGTGTGTGTGTGCGTGCGTGTGTTACGTGCGTCTGGAGTGGAAACGTTAGGTGGCCTGAGAGGCGCCACCTTCCCGACTGACGTCACGTGTTTATTCTCCTGACAGTTACGGGAGAATTCCCCCCCCCCCCCCCCCCAACCCCACCCCCGCTGCTCTCCCCACCTCCGTCCACCTCGCTTTTCCTTCTCTCCCTCTCTCCCTCCCTCTCTCCCTCCCTCTCTATCTCCCTCGGCCATCTCCCCCTTGTAGCCACTCCAGAGAGCAGTCCCCCTGCGCTGGGCTCCTAATGGAGGCGTCCTGGGGGTTTGCTCTGGGGAGTCCAGCGGAGAGTTCACCACAAAGCAGGACCATGTGTTACCTACTGACTGACAGACAGATAGACCTGGAGGCACACTCCACCACAGCCTACAGGCAGACAGGTGAGGAGGCAGAGAGACAGGCACACTCCACCACAGCCTACAGGCAGACAGGTGAGGAGGCAGAGAGACAGGCACACTCCACCACAGCCTACAGGCAGACAGGTGAGGAGGCAGAGAGACAGGCACACTCCACCACAGCCTACAGGCAGACAGGTGAGGAGGCAGAGAGACAGGCACACTCCACCACAGCCTACAGGCAGACAGGTGAGGAGGCAGAGAGACAGGCACACTCCACCACAGCCTACAGGCAGACAGGTGAGGAGGCAGAGAGACAGGCACACTCCACCACAGCCTACAGGCAGACAGGTGAGGAGGCAGAGAGACAGGCACACTCCACCACAGCCTACAGGCAGACAGGTGAGGAGGAGAGAGACAGGCACACTCCACCACCGACTACAGGCATACAGGTGAGGAGGCAGAGAGACAGGCACACTCCACCACAGCCTACAGGCAGACAGGTGAGGAGGCAGAGAGACAGGCACACTCCACCACAGCCTACAGGCAGACAGGTGAGGAGGCAGAGAGACAGGCACACTCCACCACAGCCTACAGGCAGACAGGTGAGGAGGCAGAGAGACAGGCACACTCCACCACAGCCTACAGGCAGACAGGTGAGGAGGCAGAGAGACAGGCACACTCCACCACAGCCTACAGGCAGACAGGTGAGGAGGCAGAGAGAGATAGGCACACTCCAACACAGACAGACAGACAGACAGACAGACAGACAGGCAGGCAGGCAGGCAGGCAGACAGACAGACAGACAGACAGGCAGGCAGGCAGGCAGGCAGGCAGGCAGGCAGGCAGGCAGGCAGGCAGGCAGGCAGGCAGGCAGGCAGGCAGACCGAGATGAAAACGTTGACGACGGCAGCGTCCCTGTCAGAGAGGCGGGTCCCACCAGACCCTGCTGTGAGGTGACATGGGGCCGTGTGAAGGGGACTCGTCCCGGGTGGACGTGGGCTGAGGGCAGAGCCCTGTCTGGAGGTGTCCCTCCACCTCCAGGGGAACGTCTGCTGATCAGCGCACCACACACACACACACCGCAGACCACCGGCGTCTCCCCACTTCACCTCCCCTCTCCTCTCTCCTGTCCATCTCACTCTCTGTCAGTATCTTCCCCTACGCTGCGTCTCCATCTGTTATTTTCCATTCCTTTCTCTCATCCCCCGCTCGCTTCCCTCTCCTCTTTCTGTCCAAGCGTTGTCTTTGCCATTCCACCGTGTTTGCCCATTTTCCGCTCCATCCCGTTTTTGAACCGTTTCTCCCTAATTGGCCTCAGGTCTGGTTTAGTGCTGGAATCAGTCCTCTGATGCTGGCTGACACTGTTAATCAGGATTAACAGGTTAATTCCACTTGGAATTGCACCGCTTACTTACACCGCTCACTGTGTGCGTGCGTGCGTGCGTGTGCGTGTGTGTGAGTGTGCGTGCGTGTGTGTGTGTGCGTGTGTATGTGGCTCCAGTTCACCACTGGGTTAAAGGTGGCCTTCATTGTTGTTGCACACTGCGGGCCAGACAGAAGCAGTAACTCCTTCTATAACCTCAAAATAATCTCCGTAAAACTAAAAGGTTTCTCGTAAAAAAAAAAAACACACACACACACACATCCGCCACAGTGGCGCGGGCGATCGCTCTCCACCTGGCCGTTCTTGTGTGTTTTGGACGTCCTCGAGGCTTCTCCGTTGTTCTGGCTGGGGGGCCCACTCACCTCCCTCGGCCCACCCGGCTCGGCCCCCGTGACCTGCCGGCCTCCGGGGCCGCGACGTGACCGCCAGCGGTCCTCCTTCTGGCTCCTTTTGTTTAACCCTCTCCCTGGGCTTTTCAAAGCCAAAGGTATTTATTTGGACTGGCCTGCTCTTCCGGGCCTTCCAGCCGGCAGAGGAGCAGACCACAGCGACCAGGAGACGTGGGGCCGACGCCAGCGTTTGGAAAGCCCTCTCCAGACCCAAACACGTCTCCGGCGAGATGTTCCGGGGAGATAGCTACGGTGGCGATAGGGCCTCAGAGAGTGAAGGAAGCCCACGGGCCTTCTGCCTCCATCCCATCTGGGGCGTGATGTCTCTGGCTTTGGGGGGGGGGGGGGGGAGTTGAGGGAAAGCAAGCGGAGACGGTAGTAAGCTGGGCCTGGGTAGGAGGCTCACCGCCTGCGGCCGGCCCTGGGAGTCGTGTTTCACCGCGCCAGGCCGCAGTAAAGCCTCCGCAGACTCAGACTAAACACAGCGTCCAAGGCCCATTGTTGTCCTCCTCCTCCTCCCCCCCACCGCAGGGCTTTCACTGGCCCGCTAGGCGCTGCCCCGACACCGGCAGCCAATGGCCTGGCAGGTTACTGCTGACCTGAGACCAGCAGCCAATGGCGTGGCAGGTTACTGCTGACCTGGCCACGCAGGTCAGACCCCGCACGCCTCCACAGCCAATCGGATTGGCCGGCACAGTGTGGCCTGACGTTTGGTCTGTGCTATACTCTTGACAGGGGAAATGTGTCAGCTTGTTTGATACGTGTTTTCTTGGCAGAGGACAAAGGCAATTTTCTTATTGTTTCTGCATTTGTAACAGATGTATCTGGATTTGTTTGTAATTGATACAGTGTGTGTGCATGTGTGTGTGCATGTTTGTGTGTGTGTGTGTGTGTGTGTGTGTGTGTGTGTGTGCGTGCGTGCGAGCGTGCGTGCGTGCGTGCGTGCGTGCGTGCGTGCGTGTATAACCCCCGTGGACTATTGTGTTTCCAGACTATGGCAACACACTCCGTTTCCAGTTAGCCTATGACTGCTAACATATCCTCTAATGAACGTGTCTCTGTCTAAGCCCTGCACACCGTTTAGTGGTTTAAGGAAACACACACACACACACACACACACACACACGTGTTTTACACACCGTGTTCAACTGTTACTGGAAACGCGGGGGAAAGAAAATGCGCTTACTGGTAGAGAGGGGTCTATTATTGAAACCAAAGAGCTTCATTGAAAAGATTGAAGGTCACACGTACACAAACACACACACACACACGCACACACACACTCGCTCACACGGTGTGTGTGTTGGCTCGGTTTCACGTGAGGGAACGCGTGTGTGGACCCTCCGGTTCCTTTGTTCCTCCCTCCCTCTCTCCGACACGGCTCTCTGAGTCATGTGGTCTGCCGTGGGAACGCCGTGATTACCCGTCGTGGCGCTGAGGCCCGGGGGCTTCACCCCCACTCAGAGCCTCTCCCTTCAGCAGCCAAGCCCGACGTTTGGCCCTGGGGGTCACAGGGCGACTTCTGGTTTCCACCGGCCTCTGCTGCCACCGTCCGTTTTCCCCAGCGCTGGGGTGACTCGGGCCGGAGCGCGCTGCTATCAGGAGGGGGATGGATTTCCTTCACCTTGCTGAGGGCAAGTGATAGAAAGATGGCCTGACCTTTGGCTAATGCACTGCAGACGGAGCGACGGCCTCCAATAGCTTAACAAAGCTAACATAGGGAAGTGGCCAGTGGGTAAGTGTCTGCAAAACGCCCTGTGTGTCCCTGCACAGTGTGTGTGTGTGTGTGTGTGTGTGTGTGTGTGTGTGTGTATGTACAGTATGTGTACAGTATGTGTGCGCCCCCCTCACCCCCCCCCGCCCACCCTGGCTCCTCAAATCCAACACGCTTGCTATGAATGGAGCCAGTCGGATTGAGTTAGTGAAATATGAAACACGTGGCAGGGCGCTTAGCGGCGAGGCCGGTGCTCATGCAGTGATCTGGAACATCGCCCTATCCCTCGACCGGCTTTACCCCCACCCCAGCCCCCCAGCCCCACCAAGTCTCCCCCAGCCCCACCAAGTCTCCTGTGCCCCACCCTGCCCCCGGCCCCACCAAGCCCCCCCTAGCCCCACTCTCAAACCTCCTACGGCCTCCTCCCTCTGTGCGCGCTGCCAGGCCCCTCTCTGCGGTCGACCTGCTGAAACCCGGGGCGCTTCTCGCTCATCTCACCCGGGAGCGTGGGCCAGAGACGCCGTGCGCACTTCTTTCCGTTTGTGTGTGTGTGTGTGTGTGTGTGTGTGTGAGGGGGGTTAGGGTTAGGAGCAGCAAGGGAGGTCGGCGATAACTAAAAGCAGGTGCCGCCTCTTTCTCTAAACCCTGCAGTCAAGCGACGTGTCCCTAGTCGTGGCTCCAGCGCCCACGCATGCAGTGTGTGGAGGCCGGGCTCGGATTCCATGTCGCGCCGGGGGTGGTCGCCCGGGGCCATGGAGCCGCCTTTCCACGTGGCACACACACACACACACGCACACGCGCACACACACACACACACACACACACACACACACACACACATACACACGCACACGCGCATCTAATCGCCTGGCTTCGGTGGGCTTAGCGGTTAGTTATCACAGGGGAAACCCATCGGGGGCCACAAAAACACTGCAGAGCGACGCGACGCGAGCGGCGGACATTAGAAGTTTGAAACGGAGCTTCCCAGGAAAAGTGCTCTCGAACAGCGAGAGGGGAGCGAAGCCGGGGATTAGGACGGGAGACGATCCCGGGCGGAGATAGAGGCGACGGGGTCAGCAGCACGCCACAGTCACCAGGCACCACGACCTCGACCCCAGCATGTTTGGAGAGCAATCAGGATTATCTCATGGGGAAGCTGGGCGGCTCTGTGTGTACTCTCTCTCTCTCTCTCTCTCTCTCTCTCTCTCTCTCTAGGTG
>JAPMUY010004296.1:2500-7500 GCA_026901105.3 Galaxias olidus
AACACACACACACCCTCACTCTAACACGCACACACACCTCACTCCCTAACACACCCTCACTCTAACACACACACCCTCACTCTAACACACACACACACACCCTCACTCTAACACACACACACACTCACTCTAACACACACACACACTCACACAAACACACACACACTCACACACAAACACACACACACCCTCACACACACACACCCTCACTCTAACACACCCTCACTCTAACACACACACCCTCACTCTAACACACACACCCTCACTCTAACACACCCTCACTCTAACACACACACCCTCACTCTAACACACACACACCCTCACTCTAACACACCCTCACTCTAACACACACACCCTCACTCTAACACACCCTCACTCTAACACACACACCCTCACTCTAACACACACACACCCTCACTCTAACACACCCTCACTCTAACACACACACCCTCACTCTAACACACACACACCCTCACTCTAACACACACACACACCGTCGTTCTCTCCCGAGTCACTTCCACGTCCGTGCGTCCCGGCGGCGGTCTGTCAGTCCGGGTCCCCTTCAGACAAAGGACAGACCCGACGCTGACTACACCTCAGGTGGAGCCCTGGCTCCTCTCGCCTCTCCCTTCTCCGTCTGCGCTCCCCGTCCCCAGGGTCGAGGTAAGAGCCTGCCTGTTCCTCTCCTCCCTGCAGCCCTCCCCCACCGTTTCCCCCATCCCCTCCCTCCTCACCCCATCCCCTCCCTCCCCCCCTCCCCCCGACGTCAGAGAGGAGTAAGGGTTAATGTATGTGATTGCGGGGGTAATCAGGGTATTCTTCAGCCATAATGTCGGGCCCACAGGGAATCACAGCAGATTAAGGAACTGTACTTGGCAGAATTAACGTAAAAACACTTTAAGCTGTGCTAATTCAACTCAGAAGAGAAAAAAGGTTACCTTCCTCTAAAAAAACACAAAACACCTACGCAGCTTCTCGCTTCTCGCACATTGAGCTCAACCGTACATACACACGCGCATACACACACACACACACACACACACACACACACACACACTCTCACACACACGATCAAAAACACACGAATCTTGCAATCTTAGCGTTCCCGATGAACGCGCCGTAGCCTCCGGCTCAACCGCAATCCCCCCATTCATGGGCGACAGGGTGAAGGTTTAGCTTAGCATAGCTTAGCCTAGCGCTGGCGCTCGGCGCCGGAGTGACGCATGCTGCGGAACACGCCGGGCGGATGCGTTTGTCAGCAGAACCGGAGCGGATGCGTTTGTCAGCAGAACCCCCCCCCCCCGGCTCCCCCCAGCTCGTTCAGCCAGCCAGATGTTGGCGTGGGGAGAACCAAGAACAGGGAGACGTGGCCAGGCCTGAAGGAAGGTGACCCAATCGAAGGAGATAATCCACTGAACGACACGCGCAGACTGGCAGGAACAGAGCGCTGGAGAGGTCTGGTGGGTAGCCGGTGCATGCACACACACAGAGACACACACACACAAACACACACACAGAGACCTGGTTAAGTCATTATCACACACACACACACACACACACACACACACACACACACACACACACACACACACACACACACACACCACTCAGAGGCCCTGCAGCAGGTAGATGGGTCTCATGATGGGATCGCACGGTATGGTCATGGAGTCATGTGGACGTCAACATGTCACATAGGCTGGGCCTTACCTATGGGGTCCTCAAACACACACACACACACACACACACACACACACACAGATGGTCCAAACTGAGGTCACACACTGCTGAGATTGCTATGCACTGTTGAACAGAGGGGCAGAGACACTGCAGACATTACCTGCAGTGAACAAACAGTTCCCATTGTGGAACACAGGGAGAAAACTATTTCTCTCTCTCACACACACACACACACACACACACACACACACACACACACACACACAGATGGTCCATACTGAGGTCACACACTGCTGAGATTGCTATGCACTGTTGAACAGAGGGGCAGAGACACTGCAGACATTACCTGCAGTGAACAAACAGTTCCCATTGTGGAACACAGGGAGAAAACTATTTCTCTCTCTCACACACACACATACACACACACACATACACACACCACACACACACACACAAAACCACAAGCAAGATCACAAAGATGGCGCAGTGCCGGCGCCGCATGCCGTACATAAACAACCTGGCGCAATAAAGCAACAACAACAACAACAACAGCAACAACAGCGGCCATGACAACCAAACACGGTGACACACGTGAACACACAACCAACACCCGTCAGGAACTGCACTACACTGTAGCTCTGCTCCCACCATATCCACCGCTCCGTCTGCCACTCGCTCTCTCTCTCTCTCTCTCTCTCTCTCTCTCTCTCTCTCTCTCTCTCTCTCTCTCTCTCTCTCTCTCTCTCTCTCTCTCTCTCTCTCTCTCTCTCTCTCTCTCTCTCTCTCTCTCTCTCTCTCTCTCTCTCTCTCTCTCTCTCTTGCTCTCTCTCTCCCCACGTTTATCTGTCTCTTACACACGCAGGAGATTGAAAGGGAGCGTGTGGAAAAGTACCAGGGAAGTGGATTCTGAGCGGGAAAGTAAGGGAAGATTTTGGAGGGAGAAAAAGAAGAGGCGTGCCCGGCCGTCGGGAGGATGGTGAGAAAAGAGAGAGAGGGGAGGTGGAGGAGAAGATAAGAGGAGGAGAAGTGGAGGGAACGAGAAAATGGAGGGGAAACGGAATGAGGAGGGTATAAACAAACATGGATTACACTCTACAAATACCAGAACAAACTCCCTGATAAGCAGGGATTTTCTCCCGCATAAACTAACAAATTATTCCTACTGTGCCAACCAAGCTGTCAAACCCAGACCAGCTACTATGTAATCTCCCCCCCCCCGACCCCGAAAAGCACCGCATTCATCTCTCTTGACTGGACTGAAGTGGACTCAGCTCACAGTCCTCCTCCAGCGAGTCCTAAAATAATACCAGACTGGAGCACAAAGAGGAGGCTCCGGCCCAGTGAAAGGCGTCAGCCGTTTCTTTTCTTGTTTACCCACCCCCCGCCCCCCCCCCTCCCTCCCCCACACACACACACCCCCCAGCCGGCTTCCAGACGAGCTCGAGGAGGAGAGAGAGAAAAAAATAAGGCTCAGGAAAAATCCTCGGCAAGTTAACTGAACGCCGCACAGTGGTGTTTACAGTGCTCCTTTAAACCCGGAGAGAATAATGCCTGAATCCATGGCTGGTAATCCAAACAATATTGGAGAAGCACTCGGAGGGGTAGGGCCTCCTCATCAGATAGAGCTTACAAAAGGCACACGCTTTTAAAGGCTACTTCACTTTAGAAATCATTCCCAGTAAGCCACAGCACACGTACACGCGCACACACACACAATCATAGTAGCTCGGTGCGGACCACCCCCTTTGCCTCACACTAGGCAGCGATAGGCCCCCTGCTGTTTCCATGCAGGCTCCGCAAAATGGCTGCGGTGGGCCGCTGAATGGAATAAACATCGGCCCTAACCACTTCCAATGTGATTAGGGAACATTAAACATCGCCCTCTCGGCTCAGCGGCCTCACACACAGCTGCAGCAGGACGGAGGGCCGGGAAGCATGGGAGGGGAGAGGAGCGAGGGGAGGGGAGGCGGGGGGGGGGCTCCCCACTGAGGCACCTTAACAAACACCCACCTAGTCATCACCCACATGATTCACCAGCAGCTCCCTGGCTCCCTCGCCACACGGGGCAGAAGGATTCCGCATCGCCGTGGAAACGGAGCGCACAGAGTTCGGAGCGTCCCACTTAGTTACGAGAGAAGGGGTGAACGAAAGAATGGGACGGAGAGCGTCCGGGACGGAGGAGGAGAGACGCTGTCGAGTCCCGGACCTTCCAGGCAGGAGAGCCAGAGAGGGAGGGAGGGGGAGGGAGCACGGCTGACCGGTGAGGCTGAGGGAGAGCTACAGAGACGGGGACCTTTTCAGAGTCTCCCGCCCCTATCTCTCACTCCACCACCATTCTGCTGTGGAGAGAGGGAGCACTCAGGGAGACAGACCTGCAGGGTCGATTTGGAGGCTGGAACTACGAGCGCCGAGAGAGACTCGTTTTATACAGGAGCGTCCCCGTGAACGAGTGCAGGCTGGAACTACAGTAGAAAGAGCCTTGGCTAGTTCGCCTTCACTTTACCTGACCTTTCAAAGCCAAGCATGTGTTCCCATGTTTTGTGGAAAAAACATGAGCGTTAACAGGGTCCATTAAAAGCGGTCTGAAACGCTGTTTTCCTGTCCAGCTAATGAGAGAAAGTTATGCATACAGTACACAGCAGCGGTAAATCATTAGCCCGGGAAGGTGTGGTGTCCAAATTGCACGCCAGCGGTTACTGAAGAAAACATATCGTTTGAGCGTCACTCCTCCCTCCCACCTGCTTCCTCCCTACTTCCCCATCAGCCCCCGATACACTTTTTAAAATCTCTCTTCCACTTCCTCCTCCTCCTCCTCATCCTCCTGCTCCTCCTCTGTAGTCCGTACATTACTATGAGGATTAGGGGATTGTAATTTGGTGTGACCGAGCCCTCATTGTAAACACCTCCTGAGATAAATCCTACCTCAGTGGGAGCGTGACGGAGACGGGCTGGCTGGGAGTCTCAAGGGACACACTATATATCCAGACCACACACACACACACACTCGCAGACACACACACACACACGCGCACGCAAACACATACACACACTCACACACACACACACATATAGACACACACACGCAGACACACGCACGCACGAGGACACATACACACACACACACACACACACACATATAGAGACACACACACACACGCGCACACGCGCACATGCACGCACGCAGACACACACACACACACATATACAGACACACACACACCCGCAGACACACACACAAACACACACACACACACACACAAACACACACACACACACACACACACACAAACACACGCACACAAAGCCACAGCCAAGGTTTGATA
>JAPMUY010004296.1:10000-15000 GCA_026901105.3 Galaxias olidus
GGTGTCGAGCAACTTCTCGTTCATTGCGAACAGTTTAGGAATTCTCGCGGCATGGGAAAACAATTCCTAAATCAGAATAAATAACCGGAGGCTACGCATGAAATATGTTTGTTGCTGCTTCTTAGTTAACAGCGCAGAAGTTGTTTCCATGTCCATGCTTTTGGTTTTCGCATCAGCGCATCTCATGAATTAGAGAATACAACAAATATGAAATTTGCTGTATCCAATGCTTGCAACATGGTCCCTCTTTCCCAGTGACTAAGGGAGCATATTGGATGCATTCATAACCAATCTCTTTCGGCAGCCCTCATTGTGGCACGGCACTTCCTGTATTAGGGAGGAAATAGGGTTGAGATCGCGCCCGGGGAAACAGGTAATTGTGAGAGTCCCGTCCCTACTCTAACATGCATGAGGTCCGTGCACACACGACGGACTGCGCCTGCACCCCCCCCCCGCCCGCTGTGGCACTCGCCAGGGAAAAAACATGATCATCCCCGGTGCAATCTCCGTCGCCAGAGAAACGCCAGCCGCACGGCGAAATGGGAAACCGAGTCGAACATACGAACGCAATTACCCACGGAGAATAGCACGGCCCCTGGAAAGGAGGTCTCCATCCACAGCGCTGCCTCGCCACTCCTCACCACCCCGTCCCTTCCCGGCCTCTATCCCCCCGGGGTGGCCTTTCCCAAAGCAGGCCTCCGCCTCCGACTCCACCACGTCCCCCCATCCGTGTTTCCCCCGCCCGGGTGAAGCCCCCGTGCCCCCCCCCCCCCCCCCACCCCCTCACGGCAGGCCCGGTCTAGAAGCGCCCGAGGGGGGCTCTGCCACGCTGGCTGACAGTCTGAACGGGCGCCGACACTCTCGTCTCCTCGCCCCGCGTCACTCTGGTGTCGGCCGGCTGCGGCTGTGGAGGCGCAGAGTGTGACCCTGTCAGGGCCCCTGTCAGAGGCAAGCGTCCTCCAAAGACTTAAGATGGGAGGCCAGGAGGTTGGCCGGGGGTGGGCCGGAGGGGGACTGGGGGGGCCGGGGGGGGGCCGGGGACTTGGGTCTCACTATAGGAAATCAATGGATTCTGACAGCTGCCTTTTTCATTGTTCATTTAACCATCCAATATTGAGTTAACCAAAGGTGAACCAATGGCAGACATGGCTTATGGATGCAGCAATTATACGAGGGGTTTTGATGCATCGTACGTCATCATGTTCCCTCCATTGGTATTCACCACCCCCCCCAGCCGCGACCAGTCACCCACAAAAAAAGGCCAAAAACGTCGATAGCAGAGCAATGGAGAACTGAACAAAAAACAGGAACGGCCATCCATCAAACGTTCCTCCAGGAACGACAGAGCAGTCGTCTGAAACGGAGGCGTCGACTTTGAGGCTAAAAGCCCGGCCGGCGGCACCCCCCCCTCCCACCACATTGTTTTATTAACTTCAACGTGCGCCGGTCCCCCCCCCCATCCCCTCTCGCCCGGCGTCAGTCCCCGAAGTCCCAGGAATGGCTGACAGGAATTAAGAGCAGGAGAGAGCGAGCCCCCCCCCCCCACCACCACCACCGCCCCTCCCCCGCTCGCCTCCTCGCCTCTTAAGCAATGATCAAAGGCAGCGTGCTTCCCGGGATTGGGCCCTCCGCCGCCTCCGGACCCGAGGATTGAAACAAGAGCCATTTTAGACTTGAAGAGGGGCCGTGCCTCGTCAAGCAGCGAGCACCACGCCACTCTCTCTTTCTTTCTCTCTTTCTTTTTTCTTTCTTTCCATTTCTTTTTTCTTTTTTTTGACGTAATGGTGCCTGTTATGTATATATCCCACCGCGGGGGGGGAGGGGGGGAACATCCCGTCGGAGCCTCCTGTTTCTCCCCGGTCCCTTTGAGGGCCACTTGGAAGCTGCCTCGCAGGCAGCCACATGAAAGGGAGATAAAAACAAGATATTCATTTGGGGGTGAGTGACAGAGAGAGTGGAGAGGCGGAGGGGTGGGAGGGAAAGAGAGAGTGGGGGGGGGGGGGGGAGTGGAGGGGGGAGAAAGAAAGAGAGTGCCGTTTCCTTTGCCTACAAAGGGCGAGGATCCGCACCCTGCCTGTGACAAATCCTCCCTTTTCCCGTCCTCACTCTGAGTAAGTGTCAGAGATTACTGAGTCCGGAACCTACAGTGTGTGTGGGTGTGTGTGTGGGTGGGTGTGTGCAAGCGCGTGTGTGTGTGTGCGTAAGTGTGTGTGTGTCGGTGACTTAGGTTCGGCTTCAGCTGGGCAGATCCGTCAGCTCTTTGCCTCTCCACGGCACCATTGACGTCTTTATGACCTCAGAACACACACACACACACACACACACACACACACACACACACACTGTATTTGCCCGTTGCTCATGGACCCACGGTGATTCTGAAGCCGCTTCCTGGCCGTCCTCCTCTCCTCTCATGCTCGTGGTGTGTATGGGGCCAGCTGGGAGAGGCAGATAAGGCCGCGTTTGGCTCCAGAACGCCGTGGCGCTGCTGAGGGACGCAGCCGGGCTTTTTCGAGAACACTTCTATTGATTCCTCCTCGGGCCTGGGGGTGCGAGTCGGCTGTGTCTTTCCCCATAACGAGTCTTCCATTTCCAAAGTACGCTCACAAACAGATGGAACAACTTGTAAGGTGAAGAGAGAGAAAGAGTGAGAGAGAGAGAGAGAGAGAGAGAGAGAGAGAGAGAGAGTGAGAGAGAGAGAGAAGTAGAGCGATGGCCAACTCTTCGACGCCCACTCGCTGGCCCGTCGACTCGGAGGCGTCCATGTTTTCCCGGCGAGGCGCTCCCTGTCCGCTCCCTTCACAGTTGGGTGTAAAATTCCTCGCGGTGCTGCGGAGTCCAGAGCCCAGCTCCCTCCATGAGGAGGAGAAGGAGGCACGCCGCCGTCACATTTCATGGTTCTCTTTAAAGGACAGAGGTCGTCCACCCCTCTTGCGCCGCTACCGTTCGTCCGCCCCTCGAGGCGTGAGCACAAAGGAGCGCTCCTCGTCCGTGGGAACAGCCATCACAGAGGGTGGCTCAGTCCGCTGTGATGGGAGAGGCCGTCTTTGAGCTGGGGGAAGGGCTCGTGGAGGACGCTCGCTTTGTGGAGCTCAACCAATCAACAAGACAGAGGCTGAGGGGGGAGGCCATATTCATCCGGTGTCCATGTTGAAGCAGGGCGTGAAGGGAGAGACGGAGGTCAGGGAGAACCATGAGAGTGACAGACTGTAAGACTCAGAATGTGTGCGTTTTATTTTCGTTTCCATGTACGTATGCATGTACGTATGGATGTTTGTATGTGTGTTTGTACGTCTGCATGTACACGTGTATGGGTGCATGTATGTCAAAATAACACTACGATAGGCACAAAGAGTTAATTGTTCCACCGTGTTTCATAAGAGCAGACCTGCGGCTGACACTCGAAAGGGCTACAGTGGGAGTGTGTTTCCAGAGAAGGAACGACAGATAAACAGAGGGCAAGAGAGAGAGGGATAGAGAGAGAGAGGGAGACAGAGAGAGAGGGAGAGAGGGGGAGAGAGATACCAGGCCTGCCTGGGGCCTCTGCCAGGGGTGAAGAACCAAAGAGAACGTAGGAGAGTCATGTCTTTGAAAGTACAGATGAGGCACCGTCAGAGTGGAACAACTATCTTAACCATGGTGAGTTCACTTAGAGACAGCGTCTGTGTGTGTGTGTGTGTGTGTGTGTGTGTGTGGTTGGTGTGTGTGTTGGTGAGAGTGAGTGAGAGTGTGTGAGTATGACTGTGTGTGTGTGTGTGTGTGTGTTGTCTCGGAACTCGGAGCAGACACCTTCAATCCATCAATCCGGACAAGATTTACCCCCTCTCGTTCGTATGTATGCCACCGCACGCACCAGCACACACCTTGTCCTCTCCTCCTTACTCTTCCCTCTCTTCGGAGGAGGGCAGGGTGAAGAGGATCAGCCCTCGGGGGCCGTGTGCGACCCTGATTTACGCCCCCCTGTAAAAGTGCCAGCCATTTTAGTGCCCCCTCTTTCACTGGCAGCCTCCCCCTCACGCCCTCCCCATCTCCAACTAAGCCGGGAAAATAGGAAGACAGGAAGGTAAGGGTTGGAAGAGGGCGGCTGGGATGGGGGAGTGGGGGGGGGGGGGGGTGGCAGAGTAGTGTGTGTGTGTGTGTGTGTGTGTGTGTGTGTGTGTGTGTGTGTGTGTGTGTGTGTGTGTGTGTGTGTGTGTGTGTGAGTGAGTGAGTGTGTAAGTAAGTGAGTGAGTAGCATGTTATGCGTGAGCAGAAAAGCCCATTCAAGGACACCAGTGTCGAACGTACACAAACACACACACACACACACACACACACTCACAGCCGAATTACCTCCCGGGGAAATGAGCTACAACTGAAATAAGTCGCTCATTAATCTATTCATAAATGCATGATGAAAATCTTAATAAAAACTGAAAGAAGGCAAAATTGCGAATCCAAACCATTTTTTTTCTTCATTTTGCTTTCTGCAACACATATCTAGATACACTGCACACAACGGATATCCTTCACGTCAGCTAAATAAATTGCCAGTTTCGAGAAATATAGAACGCCATCACAGAACAGATCCAGAAATGCGATCGACTGATTTTTTGCGTCCATTTACGGCTGGAGATCCACATTTGGTGTGAATAGTAAGCCCACCAGCTGACTTCAGAGTCGGACGCTGAGGAGAGGCAGACACTGAGACCCCACATGTCCTGGATGATTCATCACCGCTCCATACGGGCCTATGCGTTTTTATCATGGCCCCTCCAGACGAGGCAGAAAGGGAGGGATGGCTGGATTCATTGGCCTTGACGTCTGTGTTTTGGGGCTCCCAGATTAGGCCCCGTGTCAGGGGCCTGCTGTGCCCATTGTGTCTGTCTGCGAGGAGTGTGTGTGTGTGTGTGTGTGTGTGTGTGTGTGTGTGTGTGTGTGAAACCGGGTGCAGCAGAAACAATGGGCTGGGCCACCTTGATTAATGCATCCTCTGGACACCAGGGCAAAGCCGGAAAACA
>JAPMUY010004296.1:22500-172500 GCA_026901105.3 Galaxias olidus
AGAGTTAGCTGGGTTACATAACATTGCAAAGGCCAGCCATCTGCTTCACCCTCGGGTGAGCGCCATAGCCTAATCCCACTACAGTGTGTGTGTGTGTGTGTGTGTGTGTGTGTGTGTGTGTGTGTGTGTGTGTGTGTGTGTGTGTGTGTGTGTGTGTGTGTGTGTGTGTGTGTGTGTGCATAATCCAAGTGCATTCTAACAGACCTGGAGTGGGCGGGTGGGTAATCCCACAGGGCCAGAGTGAGATTTAATCCTAGTAGCCAGGCCTCTCTTTGACTCTCTCCTCTCTCCCTCTCTCCCTCTCTCCGTCTCTCTCTCTCTTTTTCTCCGTCCCTCCCAGAGCCATGTCCCTATTTCTCCCACACGGCACGGCTGACAGATCCACACACTCGGCCTCTGGGATGACTCACACGAGCCACACACTGGACAGAGCAGCATCACAGCCTGTCCTCTCTGTGTGGCCACCATCCCTCTCTCTCTGTCTCCTCGCACACACACGGGTTTATGGCCCAGGCCCCTGCCGGCGGGTGGAGTCAAAGGGCTCTCCATCTCCGTCTCTCTCTCATCGAGGCTACAAGGACGGACACGTCCCCTTCATCTCCTGGAGAGATTGAA
Source organism: Galaxias olidus (assembly GCA_026901105.3). Taxonomy (NCBI): domain Eukaryota; kingdom Metazoa; phylum Chordata; class Actinopteri; order Galaxiiformes; family Galaxiidae; genus Galaxias; species Galaxias olidus. Next base: position 23,116 of record JAPMUY010004296.1, read on the forward strand.
GGGACGAGGAGGCAGAGACAACGCCTGAGGAAAAAATAAGAGAGAGAGAGGGCAGAGAGAAGATGGAGGGGGAGCTGAGTCCGGAAGAAAGGATATAGGAAAAACGGAAAGATGGAGAGAATGTAGGAAAACAACCCCCCCCCCCCCCCAAAAAAAAGCCAGGGGGCAGCGAGGGAGAACATGTGCATATAAATGGCATCTGGGTAATTATCGATGGAATCATACTCCCCACACATTATTATGGTGGTTGCTATGGTAACGCGTACCTGTGGGCTATTTTGAGCCAAGCAAACAGGTGCCAGAACTCGTTAAACACAGTCCCTCACTTTGCTACACACACACACATTCCCACACAAAACCTGCATCACAACCATATAACTGTACACTTATATTGACGTGCACGACACACTCTCTCTCTCTCTCTCTCTCTCTCCCTCTCTCTCTCTCTCCCTCTCTCTCCCTCTCTCTCTCTCTCTCTCACACACACACACACACACACACACACACACACACACACACAATGGCTGTATAAATAGCTGTTGGCCTGTCGCCTGCCCCCCTGTAGATAGCGGGCGGGCTCACACAGACAGACTGTTCTTGCACCGCATGAATATACATCAAGGTGTCGGTGTGTGTGTGTGTGTGTGTGTGTGTGTGTGTGTGTGTATGTTGGTGCTCTCGCCTCCCGCATCTCAGTCTGGATGGGAACTGCATGCTGTGCGACGCTGACGCGCTGTCTGAACTCGCCAGGTGTATGTGTGTGTGTGTGTGTGTGTGTGTGTGTGTGTGTGTGGCTCCATTCTGGGGCAGTAATGGGGTGCTGTGACAGACAGACTCCCCGGAGGATTAGAGATATTCCCCTTAATGACTAGCCAACGGGCCAGCCCCAAGCCAGCGCTCCCTGGCTCACTCTATTATGCGGAGCACCCGGACATGTCACACACACACACACACACATACACACACACACACACACACACACACACACACACACACACACACACACACACCGTGACACACACACGCAGGTCATTCAAAGACAGCGCAGAAACACATGCACAGCTCAGTGACCACAGTCCATATGCGCGGACCACCCGAAGCGTGACATTGTAAGGATCAAAGCACACGCGGGCATGCGAGTCTGACGCACGCACACACACACACGCACACACACGCACACACACGCACACGCACACACTCACACACACTGTTCAAGTCAAACACGCACAGTCTGTACAGGAGACTCAGGCAAATGACAATAACCGCGGTTCACCGGTGATGCCCTGCTTCTGCCTGAGAAAGTAACAGACAGGTAGAGAGGAGGTGGGGGAGGGAGGGAGGGAAGGAGGGAGGGAGGGAGGTGAGAACTCTGTTTGTGCGTACTGAGCACACAGCATCATTTGCATTAGGTTCATTCCCGCGAGGCGGCCCGTCAGGATTACCGAGAGGTGAACGGTGAAGTCTCCCGGAGCTCCCTGTGAAAACACACAACCACTACGACCGACGTCTGGCACCGCGGTGACCGTGGCAGCGAGACCAGGAGACGAAGTGAGCAGGAGGATTGGGATGGAGCGAAGGGGTCCGAGTGGGGAGGCTGGAAGACCCCTCTAAACCTTCTCTTTGTGGCTCACCTGAAAACCCCCCGGTGCTCCAATTCCTTCCAATTCTGGACCACAGCAAGAAGATCCAGTGGGAGAAGGCAGGCAGGGGGAGAGAAAGATGGAGAGGAGGAGAAAGAGAATGAACAGGGGGAGAGAGAGAATGAACAGGGGGAGAGAGAGAGTGAACAGGGGGGGAGAGAGAATGAATAGAGGGAGAGAGAGAATGAATAGGGGGAGAGAGAGAGCAAGAGGCATGTTCACCTGTGATCCTATTAGAGTAATGGGGACCAGGAGCCAAAGAGCAAACGGAGGGTACGGTGCGGGGGGGGGGGGGGGTGGCAGAGAGAAGTGGAGCAGGAAACAAAGGGAACAGGGAAGAGGAAGCAGAGGGAGTAAGAAGTGGAGAATGGGGGCTCCGAAACGTGAAATGGAGGAGTGGGGGGGGTGCGTTGAAAATGGAGGAGATTGGCATAAAATAACCCACTACTGCATATCCCTCGTCTCCAGGCTTGGGTTAAGGACGTGGCGTCACCGAGCACCAGGGCGGCGTGCTGGGATATTAACCTGGAGCGAGGGGACTTTGGAGGGCGGAGGGAAGGGAGGGATGGGGGGGGGGGGGGGCGGACGGAGGAGTAAGGGGGTTAAACGGGGGGCGAGGGACGGGGTACGCACAGAGTCCCTATCGAGGGGAACAGATGTGTGAGCCCCCCGCTGGCTGAGCACTGGACAGCGATAAGGTCACCGGAGACACCGGGAAGGTAGGAAACTCATGAAGGTTAAACCCCGACGGAGCCAAGATGGCTCCCACCAGCCCTATCTTAATCACTGCCATTAGCCCCTGCTAGAGCCGCCATGGCGATCCAGCGACATCCCCGGACTCCTCGGGGATCATTCACGGGCACGCGCACGTGCACAGAAAACGATCCATCACCTCATCACTATGGACACTATTGTCCTCCCTTTGGCTCTCTCTCACACACACACACACACACACACACACACACACACACACACACACACACGGTCTCTCTTTATCTCCCAGACTGGTAGAGACTTAAACAGCAGCAGATCCATGGCAGTCTTATGCGGTCTGTGAGACCTCTTATCACTGCATAATCAACCTTCAATTGATCCACAGGAGGAGCTAAGTGTTACGTGCACGAGGAAGTCTGTGTGTGGTTGTACAAGAAGCTCTCTGCGCGTGTGTGTGTGTGTGTGTGTGTGTGTGTGTGTGTGTGTGTGTGTGTGTGTGGGTGTCCGCGTGCGTGCGTGCATGCGTGAGTGTGTGTGTGTGTGTGTTTGTGTGTGTGTGGGAGCCTTTTTCAGTGTGCTCAGCAAAGGCCTGTATGTCCAACCTGACGCGCGGGTTTGAGGTTAAAACCCAATTCGTGTCTGGTTGTGCTGACAACAGAGGTACCACAGGCATACAAACAAACACACACACACACACACACACACAAACACACACACACACACACACACACACACACACACAGTACACACACAGATATCAAAACACACCGCCCTCTCTCTCTATTTCCACAACACATTCAGCATCTGGAAATAACCAGCCACACACACACACACACACACACACACACACACATAGACACACACACACACACACACACACACACACACACACAGCCACTTGAAACCTTAAATGAAAACATCTAAAATCAGCGGCGGACTCTAAAAGCATAAATCACTTCAGAGGAGCAGACCGGAGGAGTCAGGAGACCAATAACCTGCCCCCGCAGAGAGACACTCAATCTGCGGCCAATGGACAGAGAGCCCTTTGCCTCCCCTCCACCAATCCCAGTCCGCCTTGTTATGGGCCCGGGGAAGAGGGCAGCCCAACGGAGAGGAGCATGGAAACGTGCCTGCGAAGGTCGAGCCAAGCCCCAGCTGAGTGCAGCCGGAGAGGCCTAACGCGAAGCCTGGGACTCGCCTAATGAATCTCTCCGCAGTCGGGGCACACCGCCTGGGGGCCCCGGGTGTGGGGGTGGGTGGGGGGGGGGGGGGGCACGAGCATTTGCTTCCAGGCCCTCACGCGCGGGCAAGGTGACATGCGCAGCAGAAGAGAACTTTGCAGAGTGGGAGTGCACTTCATTAAAAAGGGGGTCTACAAATGGTACAAGGGGCAGGAGGAGGCGCAGGCGGCAATGGGCTAACCCCCCCCCCCCCCCCCCCCCCCACTCCAAGCCAAAAGGGGCGCCTGGACGAAAATGAACGTTCGCTCCAGGGACTCCCCTGAGGGGCTTTTGGACGACGTGCTCTGAGGTTTCCGCCGTTGGTTGGCCGCACGGCTCTGGGTCTATTGGGTCGCGTTACAGAGACGTTGCCCCCCGGCAGAAACACCGTGCTGGGGGTTTGGTGTCCTGAAGGCGGGGGGAGCTGGGAGACCTGCGCTTTAATTAAAGTCGATCCTGGTTCAGCGTCCTCTCAAACAGACAGCGGAGAGACCAGTGGAGGGAGGGAGTGAGGGAGGGAGGGGAGGAGGGAGGGAGGGAGGGAGTGGCGAAGGGAAGGATGGAAGAAATAAAAAGAGAGGCGTGAGTAAGAAACCGAAGAAGCTCATATCGTCCTGGTTTAATGAACCTGATATGTGCTCATAACCTCTAAAAGAAGACATGCAGTCACCGCTTACCTTACGTGTCTGCCTGTCTGTCTGCCTGTCTGTCTGTCTGTCTGTCTATTTATCTACCTGCCTGTCTGCCTACCTGCCTGTCTGCCTGTCTATCTATCTACCTGCCTGTCTGCCTACCTGCCTGTCTGCCTGTCTATCTATCTACCTGCCTGTCTGCCTACCTGCCCGTCTGCCTGCTGACCTATCTACCTGCCTGTCTGTCTGTCTGCCTGCCTGTCTGTCTACCTGCCTATCTATCTATCTATCTATCTATCTATCTATCTATCTATCTATCTATCTATCTATCTATCTATCTATCTATCTATCTATCTATCTATATCTATCTATCTATCTATATCTATCTATCTTTCTACCTGCCGGCCTACCTATCTACATGCCTGTCTGGATACCTGCCTGTCTGGATACCTGCCTGTCTCTCTGGGACAAACAATACCGTAGCTGCAAAGGCAGAGATAGACTGGCAGGCCCCGATCCAAACAAGACCCTGTAAACTCCTACATGTAAAAGGATTGAATATCTCATCGCATCTCATTACAAAGTGGCTATAAAGGGGTGAGGTTGCGTTCTAATGAGGTTACACAGAGTCGGAGAACAGGTACTTCTGCTACAGGACCCAGCTGTTCCTGTCCATGGGTAAAGACCGGATCACTGACCAGAAGCTTTCCAAAGCCACAGCCCGAAGGAAAAAAAACACACACACACACACCCCCTCCCCCTCTCTCCGAGGACTCTCTCTCTCTGGCCTTGGTTAAAGGAGATCTTTCCGTTCTGCTGTGTCCAATCCCGTAGCCTCTAAATCCAGCCGTTAGAAGGAGCAGCGGACTGCCCGCAGGGAAGGGAGTGAATTAATGAGAGGAATGACGCACGGTGAAACTTAAAGAGAAAATGTAAATTGCCCGAGCATCTTCCCCGTCCTCTTTCATAGTGCTCTTTAAAAGACGTCGCCCCGTGTTCAATTAGCTGTGCCTCCATTTCCCTTGGTTTGGAACTCGTGCCCGTTGTTTTTTTTCTTGTTTTTTTACACTCCGATACGATTTTTTTTACAAGCAATTACCAGGGCCAGTCCAGAACGGCTGGAGTAAGCAACCCGATCCGGCTACACAATAAGAGACTCACGCTCCGCAGCAAAGCGACTTCTCCGCACACACACACACGCACACACACAAAAGACCCAGTTTGAGATGTTTTTAACGGCTCTATTTTACAAACGTCTCGTGTTGTGTCTACACTCTCAGACAGACACGGCGAAAGGTCAGGCAGATTCAACTCGACAACCGCGCGGGGCGGGGAGGAAAAGGCAGGCTTTGAACGAGAGACGTGAGGGGCATCTCACTATGAGCCGTGGCACCCCGTGGCCAGCCGGAGCCAATGGCCTGGAGGCGGAAACGCCATGCCCAGCAGCGTGCCACCAAGGTGGGATAAGCACTATTCTCCAGTCCCGTCCCGTCCCGTCCCCCTCCATGGGGGTAAAATTGAAAAATGAAGCCCAGTCCTGTGGCTTTACACACAACCCCCCCCCCCCCCCCCCTTTTGTGTATCCTCAGGCATAGGATCCAACTCTTCCGGCATTTTGCAAAACAATCGACGGCAGTTATCACCGAAAACATTTTCACAAATATATTAAAGCCTGTACAAAAGCCACTAAGATAGCCATCTCAAGGAAAGACATTATATTGCAAACACATCCCCAAGCGTTGTTTTGGAAATACGTTTGGCGTGGGCTTGTGTGTGTGTGTTTGTGTGTGTGGGTGGGTGCCTTGATGTGTTATTCCGGTCAGCGTGCGTTCTGTGTGCGAGCAGAGAGTGCCCATACGTGCATGCATGCGTCTAGGTGGAGGATTTAATTGAATCTGTGCCATTGTGCAGGCCCAGGACACGTCTGCTCGGCTCGGCTCTGAAAATCCCATTTACTGCCAGGGAGATCTAATCGTGCTCCCTGAAATGAGGCCTACCTGAGCGGAATGACTACTGCGACTAGGGGTCTGAGGCAGGGGCTCCCGCTCCAGGGGGATACCTCCATCAGGACGGGGAGGAAGGGAGGGAGAGGGGGAGGGAGGGAGGTAGGGAGAGAATCGCAGAAAATGATCCTAAGTCAGTTTGGCTGTCATTTCACGTCTCCGCCGCACCGCGAGGAGGAAAATTGCTTCAGCCACGTTGCTAACGCTTTGCGGTGACAGACCCAGGAAATGAAAGCCAGCCACATGCTGTCCACGGCATCCTTAAAAACAGGTCCACTTAGTTCCCTCAGACAGTTTAACTCGTAATTCCACAGTATGACCCCGCAAAGACGGGCAGAACACGCCAGCGGTACCATTACCAACGTGTGAGGGCGGCGCGCGCAAAATGAAAACAACATGTCACCGCGTTGCCACGGTTACAGACACCCCCTTTACGAGAGAGGCAAGACAATAAGGATCGCACGCCGCCCGCGCTGCCTCTCGCGTCACCTCGGATCTCAGGTTGGTCAAGGCTCCGTCCGACGGCCGAGTGCAATAGAGTGGACGGGGCCGCAGAGAGCACTGTGTCATTGGACATTGAAAAAAGCTGGTAATAGAGAGAGCGAGAGAGAGAGAGAGAGAGAGAGAGAGAGAGAGAGAGAGAGAGAGAGAGAGAAAGAGAGAGAGACACAGAGAATTTGAATTAAAGAGGCTCTTTAATGAACAATGCGATGTTACATGTTATCACATGTAGTCCCAAAGACAAAAAGCGTCAATGATTTCAAACCCCTTGACTAACATACAAACTGAAGAAAAAACAAACAAACTACACAACAGAATAAATAAATTAATAAAACCACCACACACACACCCTCATACGTGTGTGTAGAGTGAGTTAGAGAGAGAGAGAGAGAGAGAGAGAGAGAGAGAGAGAGAGAGAGAGAGAGAGAGAGAGAGAGAGAGAGAGAGAGAGAGAGAGAGAGAGAGAGAGAGAGAGAGAGAGAGAGAGAGAGAGAGAGAGAGAGCTTGGCCTACACTGAAAAGAGCCTATCCTGCTGTGGCTGCATTTCCCACAGTGATGACGTCAAAGCAATGCTGCAGTCAAGCCAGGGATTCCAGCAGAAACCAGAAATCAACAACATTGCTGCACAGCACATTCCTCTCTGTGTGCGTGTGTGTGTGTGTGTGTGTGTGTGTGTGTGTGTGTGTGTGTGTGTGTGTGTGTGTGTGTGGTTCATTATTTGAATGATAATAGAGGATCTGACCCTGAGTGTTGCTTTACTGCCGTGACTCTTTCCCTCACTCAGCAACTCCTCGTTTGCCTCCGTCTCTATCTCTCTCTGAACTGTCCCACAAGCTACGGCTCTACGGACTGTGTTAAGGTATCAACGCCAAGCCCCTGAAACAGCAGCCCAAAGTGCACACACACACACACACACACACACACACACACACACACAGAGAGAGACTGCACAACACAAACCAACACTAGCATACACACAAACAAACCGGAGAGCACAAACCAACACACACACACACACACACACACACACACACAAACCGGGACACATTTCCGGGCCAAAAACACAGCAGCAGCATCAGCAGCCACTTCATAAATAAGCAGCTTTCAGGGCTGAGTAAAAAAGCCAACCATCTGGGGTAGAGAGATGAAATGTTCCCTCACTCCCTCATTTCATCACTCCATCAAACCCCTCCATTTTGAATTTTTCTTTTTTTCAAATGGCATATTAAAGAAAAATGCACTGAATAATGTGTTCCCAAACAGACCAGAACAAATAGTCACACCATAGGCTTTTCAACAGGTTTTTTTTTTTTTACATTGATGCTTACAGCAGAAAGCCCAGTCGGTAGGTTAGTTTTCGATTTTCACTCAAAGATGCTACGTCGCAAGTCAGTTTAACCAAGGGGAATTGCAGCTCCTTCTCCCAGTGAATGTTCTGGCTGTGAGGAAAATCGTTTCACTCCGGACTGACCACTTTCTTTATCACAACTCATACATATAATCTGCCAGCACTCAGGCTGTTATACTGAAACTCCTATTGTATGCTGCATACCCTCAAAAGACATCTGCAATGTTTTCATATATATATATATATATATATATATATATATATATATATATATATATATATATATATATATATATATAAACATATAGTTTGGCATGACAGGCTAACCAACAAGGAAAAGTAAATCATACTTTCTGATGTTTACCTATTTTAAAATGTTCATCAAATCAGCAGTAACAGACTATGTGTAACTTTCCACTATTCCGCATATGTAAATTCAGTTTGAAAACAGTAAGGATAAAATCAACAAATCCATGATGTTGGTTGGCACTTGAAAGAACTCCAACCAATACAAATAGGGCAAACGTCACCGGGGAGTACATGCCTTGCGCATTAAAAGATTTAGCATATGCACTAAATCCCAAACATAAGATCGGATATTTAAAGTAAAGTAGCCCCGACTGAGCCCGGGAGCATATCTATGTCCCCAGGGTCCTAAATTCCCAGCGTGCTATGTCCCCAGGGTCCCATGTTCCAAAAGCCCAATATTCAACTCCATGCTGTGTTCCCTGGACATGCCCTCACATACAAACACCCATTCTGATATTGTGATATAAGTTAATAATATCTGTAATTATGTTTGTGTTAAAAAAAAAAAGGTTTAAGGTGTTCCAGCTGTACGTGAATGCAGACAGAATGTACTAGCATATGCTATTTGGAGTCTAAATCTTTTTCAGGTCCCCATTATGTGTCATATACATCTGGGGAACAGGACCCTGGAAACATAGGAATGACTGCCTGAGGGTTAAGGAAAATCAACACAAGTGGTCACATTGTCCTTTATCCCTCAAGAATGTCCAGTCCACATGATCTGGATATATAATCCACCAGTAGACACTCGTGTGACTGGGCGCGCTGACCCAACTGGGATGGAGCGGTAGGAACAGAAAACGAAAACAAGTACAACGGTTTGTTGTGGCCGCTTAAAGCCAATAGGTCTATGCAGCAACAGCTGTCAGCCTAGTTGAGCCCAGCCCGCGGGGCAACCTCTTTCAAACGCCGTGGGAACAACAAGCAGATGCAACAGCCCCGCGTTTGATCTACCTGGAGGTTCCAAGTTAACGCGAGCTAGCGAGCTAACACCGCTAGCCGCTCCAGTCTAGCCAAGCCTCTGATGTCACGGTCCACAGACGGACAGTGCAGGTTGGTTTTGAGACAGTAATCAAGCAGGCTGCCTACTTCAGTTCTGACGCCAAGCGTCATCTCTCTAGTGTTTCAGGCATGAGCAATGCTTTATATTGCGGCCAAAGCACCTGGACATTGCTATGTAATGCATCATGATTACCACAGATTTTCAGCCGACATAATTATCATCAAAAAGTGATACACTGCACAAGTTCTCGCTACGATTTTACTTACTACAAAACTTGCTGAAGTGCACATGAACATTGCCACATGCATGAACGTTTGCCTCAAATCCCTAATTGTGACAAATAGAAAACCTCTCAATTTGAGTTGCTATTTTATAAATAATACATTATCCTAGAATGGTCTACTGTGAGCAGACTAGACATGTCTAAGTCCTTCAAAGGAATCAGGTTTATTCCCAAATAGTTTAACACAGAAATAATTTGACTTATTCATGATTTCAATATCATGCCCTAGCTAATCATTTATCAAGGTCATACACCTACTGGTGTGTGGGTTGGTACATAAGGTGCTGCGGTTAAGGCTCAGGCCAGGGCTAACCTCTGATCCGGGGACAGTTTGCTAACACTATAGCTAAGCTGACAGTCAGGAGGCAAAGCCTGGGCTCCCTCCATGGGCTAATCTGGGGGCTTTAAAGGAAACAAGCATCAGTGCACAGAGAGCAGGGCAAGCCTGTCTGATCCATGACCACACACACACACACACACACATATGCCGCACACACAAAGTCAACGACAAGCAGCAACGCAAAATCGAGACAGACCCATTCAGACTTGCACACAAACCAACAGAGGGGATTTCACAGTCTGCCTGTCTCCATGCTAACTTCAGAGAGAGAGAGAGAGAGAGAGAGAGAGAGAGAGAGAGAGAGAGAGAGAGAGAGAGAGAGAGAGCTTTGTCTTTGTCAGGCCAGACTGGGAACCAGCGAGAAGCAAGGAAACCATGACAACCAGACAACCAGCCTTTGCAACCAACCCAGCATTAGCCAGCTTCCAGAGCCAGTCAGACAAGCAGGCAGGCAGGCAGGCAGGCAACCACGCAGGCAGAGGGGTAAGAGTGAAGCAGAGCTGGACCGGGAGAGGGAGGGAGAGGTGAAGGGTCTTTCGGAGGCAGAACAAGGGGCCACTGATTAAACCCAGACCCAAGTAAACATATTTATCATGGAAGGTATCCAAAGCACCCCCAAATGTCAACCGACTGACTGACTGACTGACTGACTTACTGACTGACAGGCTGCCTAAATGCCTGGTTGGCTAACTGGTTGTCTTCCAGCCACAGAGCGGGACTGATACAGAGATGTCTAAAGGCGTCACACCAGGAATGTTTTACTGAAGCAACAGTATGTGGTCCTAAATAAATGTAGCAATTTGGGCAGCCAAGGAAAAGAGAAATAGTGTGTTTCGGTCGTCATTTTCTCTGCTGAGCCCAACAGTAGTACCGGGAAATTCAGAATAACATGAGGGGATAAGACAAAAACAGACAATGCTAGCAAGGCAGCAGTGTGTGTGTGTGTGTGTGTGTGTGTGACTGAGGGAAAATGGAGCGTGGCGCAGATTCTCCCCGCTTTCGACCAGGTGAGAGAAAACAAAGGTTGTCTTTGCCACGTTACTTAAGGCCCAAATCCAACCAGATGGAACCTGTCCAGAAGCAGGCACACACACACACACACACACACACACACACACAAACACACGCACACATACAAACAGCATATTTGGTACCTCCACAAAGGAATATTTCTCAACACACACCTCAGGAATGCAGGGATGAAAACGTTGCTTAGAAGGAGGAGTAAATAATGGAGAGAATGATCAATAACAGGCCTTTAAGTAATAACCCCCTCATGCAGTCAAGACGGCCAGGACCACTTTGCGGTTTCCCGCCCTAAGTTTTTTTTTTCTTTCTCCTCTCCCTCCCTCCCTCCCTCTCTCCCTCTCTCCGTCCCACTCCACTCTGGTCCGCTTTTCTCCACCATTAATCTCTGAAAATCATTGGCTACATACGTTCCCCGCAATCGATGCAATTCCAGAGTTCCTGTCTGATGATACACATGGCTGAATCCCTGTAGGAATCTTGGCTGCAGAGGTAGGAGGCGGTGGGGGTTGGGGGGGGGGGGGGGGGGGCAAAGTGAAGAGGAAGGCAGCGGTAAACGGACCACAGCTTCATTAAACGTATAACATCAGCTAAAGTGACAGACAGAGAAAAAGGCTACAGGCTCCTTCGTGCTCCGTTTTACTGCAGGCCTGTGTGCTATTGTATGTGTGCGTGTGTGTGTGTGTGTGTGTGTGCCTGTATGTGTGTGTCTGTGTGAGTGTGTGTATATGTGTGTGTGTGTGTGTGAGTGTATGTGTGTGTGTGTGTGCCTGCGTGTGCCTGTGTGTGTGTGTGTGTGCGTGTGCCTGTGTGTGTTGCAGTCTGGGTAGCTCCTGTCGCGGTTTGCCAGCCTGGCCAAGAGAAAAACGACCAGAACAGTGGAATTATGAAACAGGGGCCACAGCTTCAACAACAGCAGTGGCAGGTGCACACTTGTATAAATAAGCTGGTGCACATAATACCCATATTATGTGCACCACCAGACACATGCACACGTACAAGCCTCGCACCACTTAGGATTCATTTCAGGGCTGAGGGAGTTGGGGGTTTGCCCCTAGCCAGATCGGCTTACAGCTGAGACCGGGCCGTTTGTAGCTCCTCTGCCCCCCACCTCCATGGAGTTGCTAGTGGGGGTGAAGAGCCACAGCTAGCTCAGCCTAGATGTTCATCTGGCTGAGAAAGATGAGTGCTGGGTCAACGGTTCCCTGACAACGAGTTCACGAGTAAAGTGGAGGTTAAAAAAGGCGCGATTTACATGTAGTTTTCCACAAGATTACTCTCACATACACACGCACACACACACAAACCTCACACATGCACTCTAAAATAACACACACAATCACACACACGCACACACAAATACAAAGAGAAACCAACCATTAGGTATCTGCATGGTGTCCACCGACAGCATCGACTGGGCTTGCCCTGCTCACTTGTCATCATCAGTGATATCATGGGCTGTGAAACACTATGGATTCCTTCCGGGAAAGTACATTGATCTGCCTCACCTATTACCAGCTATCAATCAACGTCAAATTAACAGTTTTACCCTGCCCTGTGCTGTACCGGGTCCTCAGTGCTGTCAATAAGTGAGTGTGTGTGTGTGTGTGTGTGTGTGTGTCTGTCAGGAGAGGAGGCAGAGAGATGAAATAAAGAGTACTCTGCGAGGGGCATGAAACGGACATCTCTCTGACACGACAAAAACTTCTGGAGCCGGGGCCCAAACGCCTCGCAGCCAGACCGTCCACCAACAACAAAAAAAGAGATAGAGAGATCAACAAAGAGAGAGAGAGAGAGAGAGAGAGAGAGAGAGAGAGAGAGAGAGAGAGAGAGAGAGAGAGAGAGAGAGAGAGAGAGAGAGAGAGGGAGGGCATTATAGCTGTCAGATGAAAAGTCTATATTTTAAAGGCCCTGTAACACGTTGCATTTTTACATTTTTCCGACAGGGGAACTCCCAAGACTGGAAAAGCACAAGCCGGATCCCACCTCCTCCCTCCCCAGCCGAGGGCTCCGATCGGCTTACCTGGCTCCGCCACAACAGCCCTCCCATTGTTTCCCACAGCCCCCTTCAGGACAGGAGGAAAACCGCGGCGCGTTCCGAGGTGCATCACCTTGCCGCAACGACCGCCAGAACGTGAACACCTTCGTCCCAGCCAGACCTTTGTATTCGCCGACTTTAAAAAAATCCTGTTACCTGAAACAAGGCGTGCTGTAATGAAGGCACATAAAGCACGTATGTGGGGGGGGGGGGGGGGGCATTCGTCTTAATAACGGCGGCCCAAGCTGACGGGTTACCATAGCGAAGTGCCATCAATTAGCCCTCTTCCACGGCGGAGGCGGCCTTTAAGGAGCGACAGACGACTCACCAGGCTATTACACCGTCTGATGGAAAACCACGTCGATAGCAATGTCATGGGGAGAGGCTGGGGGGAAAGGGGTGTGTGTGTGTGTGTGTGTGTGTGTGTGTGTGTGTGAAGACTACTGCAGACACACACACAGACAGTCGAGGTACAGACACCTGGGGAGTTCCGCGAACCGTGACACCGTCCACGTGGGCCGAGCAAACGGTTCCAGCACTCGAGCACGACAACTGTATCAGCCGCCTCAAAATGGCCTCCGTGCCCGCGTGGCCGCAGCCCCAATCAGAAAGCAGCCATGCAGGAAGTGGGTGTCCACGGAGCCGCCCGCGGGCCCCAGTGTGCACCGGACAGAGGACGAGCGGATAGGGCCCCGAGCAACTGGAGGGGACGGAGCCGGAATGGGCCGTGCTCGGGAGACGGAAAAGCAATGAACCTGGAAAGGAGCTCGCAGGCAGCTGATCAGAAAGAGGGGAAAAGAAAGAGAGCACGGGGATGGTGGGAGGAAACAGAGACGGGAGACATATACGGGACATAGTGTGTGTGTGTGTGTGTGTGTGTGTGTGTGAGTGAGGGAGAAATTACAATTACGAAACAATACCCCAACATGTATCAGTGTGAGGGAACAATCTGAACCTTACATGTAACAAGAGTATAGTGTATGCTGCAGCTCGGCCAGACCAGACCAGGCCAGACCAGACCTGACCAGGCCAGACCAGACCAGACCAGGCCAGGCCCAGCCAGGCTACTCTCCACTGGGCCACGTGAGTGAGTGTGTGAGTGACAGCCCAGAGGACTTTGGCTGTGTGAGGGATTAAAGCAGGAGGCCAAGCGGGGGCAGTGGCCATGTGTGTGAGCGTGTGTGTGTGTGTGTGTGCCCGGCATAATCACTTAATGAACATGAAACAGCCCCGCTCCTCTGAGCAGGACAGCCAGATCAACTTAGGACCATCCGTTTTCCTCCTCTATTAATACCGGCCAATCGGAGCCTGGGAGAGTTCGGCCGAGGGGCGGAGCTCACTGGACGGAGCCGGCTGCCACTCAAGCGGGGGCCTCACCCCATTGGCTGAGTGGAGCCACCGGGCCAGTGAGGTCAGCTCCTCCTGGGCCTGGGAACGCCAGGAGCCAGCTTAGTGAGGGCTTGACGGACACGTGGAGATCATGCACAGTCATGAATCCGAGGGAGGCTGGCAGGGAACCCTTCGGCATGCGCACTCACACGTCTGCGCCCTGACACCCAGCGCCGACCGCACCGACACGGACGCAGACACCCCGCGCAATTACTAGGCGCACCGTCGCACGCCTTAACATTATGATAGGCCGCGTCCACAAACATACATTTCCCAGACACCAGGCGATTAGGGCCCGCCACGGCTGCGGAGTTAGGCTTGACATTCCCTTCCGTAAACAGCCATTAGAATGATGCTAAGTGCTATCTAGTGAGACGCTCCGGCCCGCCGCTGTAAACACAGGTGATTAACTGTGAACACAGGGCGCGCGCACAGTGAGCCAAGATGTTCCTATAAACTGTGTTATATTTAACGGCACTCTTATGGAATCCTTCCTGGATGCTTACAACGGCCGTTTAAACACGGCGGCATTAAAAATGCATGTGTGGTTTTCATTGCCTGTAATCGTGCTGTGACTGCGTTGGCTTTTGTATGATGCGCCGCGCAAATAATTGACGTGTGAGCTGGACGGACTTCCCTGGCATACTGAGACACAGTAGCAGGTGCCCCCCTGCAGGCAAGCCTCCAACACACAGTCAGGTGAAGGTAAAGATCGAGACCACATAGCATATGAATCATCCACAGCGAGGCCTCTCGTCATCAGCATCATCTCTCTCTCTCTCTCTCTCTCTCTCTCTCTCTCTCTCTCTCTCTCTCTCTCTCTCACACACACACACACACACACACACACACACACACAAATACACTCACTATCGCTCCACGGAGGCCAGGCAGCACAGCATGACCAGCTGGACTGGGTAGGGGAAGCAACGCCTATTGTAGCCGTTTTAGATACCAGATGGGAAAAAAATCTCTCTCTCTCTCCCTCCGTCTCTCTCTGTACAGGAGGAGAGGAGAGGAGTATTTTTCGGGGGCAGCTAGCGCGTGTTGCATCATTCCCACTCTCATCTTGGCCGACACAGGGCTGCACCTGCTTCTGTCTTTCCCCCAGGGCCATCAGTTGCCTGTGGCTGACACACAGCACACTGGCAAAATGCATCTAAAAAATGTGTCATCATCAGTTCCATTTAAATCCTTGACTTAAATATACATGTTTCTGTTTACACACCATTTTAAAAAAAAATAGAAATAAAAATATAACATTAAAGAAACATTTCTCCGTATGTCCGTCTGCACATCCACCAGTAAGATATTTGCCAAATGATTATAGTAGGTGAGCAAACCCACCAACAGCCCAGGAAGACAAACTATGTCAAGGTACCACGGTCTGCCTGGGCAGGAGAGGCATGCACGCACAACCCAAAGACTAGCGGCAGACTAAGAATAGATCAAGGTATCAGGCAAATCAGGATTAGCACGGCGTTGTGCTCAAATCACAGGGCACGCACGCACGCACGCACGCACGCACTCAAAACACACACTCAAGACACGAGCGATGCAAGGAGTGTCATCGCAAGGATACCAGAATAAGTTCGTGTTTTCTCCCACCTATAGGACACCAACACAAGCCCAGATTTCGCATCAAGACTGCTTTGCTGCTCTGATACAGAACACACACCCAGTCCCGATCAAGCGCACACAGGCTCAACACCATAAACATCATCCTCCAAATCCCCCGTCCCACAGAACCGGCCAATATCACAATAACAATTGTGGGATCCGGGCAACACAACCCCACATGTTTGAACGGGTGACTGTTTATGATCATGACAGGGACTTCTACATTATCTGAGATTACTACACAGATTAGATATTAACTACTGTAGCAGCAGAGTCCCCGAAAATGATGGGCGAGAAAAGGGCATGCGGTAAGGGAGTTGACAAACCTGTCTGTCCTTTGCCGAGCGTCTTTTCCAAACGATAGGGTCCCACGTAATTGGCATGTTGGGCACCGCTGTTGTCTTTCCCAGACGATGACATTTCGATTAGTCAAATAATAAGACTTTGTATTAGACTAAGCACAGTAGCGGTTATTCAGAGAATAACGCACCCCTCTCTCTTCCAGTCCAGCCGTTCTTTCTACTCCACAAGCTCTTCCCGTCGTTCTCTTGAGCTCTCGCTCCTCTATTTCCCTCCCTCACTGTTTGAGGAGGTACGGGGTTCTCTCCCTGCTCTTCTTTTTCTGCTGCAGATGAACCGCAAGAGCCTCAGAATCCGAATATCATTGTTAGTGGAGGGAGGCTGCGCTGCCTGTGAGTGTCTGAGGGAGTGCTGTAGAGGCGCACGGACAGCAGCGACTAAGAATGATTGACACGGAATCCAGCCAAACAGATAGAGCATACACCCATCGCACCACCCAGCTTGTTGCTGGAGCAACTTCTAGGCTTGAGCCACAGTTTGTGACACCCAGAGTTAACATCACGCAGGTGCTGCTAAATTGTGCGCATGTTTTCTCGTCCAATGAGTGCTTATATTCGATTTTACGTCCGAACATTAATCTGCATGTTTAAATGTGTCCTCTTTGTCCATTTGTCTTTCTGTCTAATTATGCATTTGTCAAACTATGTCCACATCGTGTTTTTATCACGTTACGTGCATGCATTTGCGTGAGCACACAGACGGTGCTCTAACACCCGAGGGACCATTGCTAACACTGGTCTGACATTGTGTGCAGAGAGAGTGTATGCTGGCCCTCACCTTAATTTCCCACCCCGCTGGTTCGAGACTTAGAGCCCTGGCCTGTGCGTGTGTGTCCTCTACCCTGAGAGGGTACAGGTGTCTGGGGACGCCTGTCCAATGTCATGCTCTCCAGGTCTGATAGCACACTGCTCACACACACACACACACACACACACACACACACAGACACACACACTCACACACACACACACGCGCACAGGCACAGGCACACCAAAACACAGGCATGCACACACCCAACCACAGTGTGGAAACAAGGTTAAGCCAAGAAACAAACACCTGCAGATATTATGCTGAAGGAATTGTAGTTAGTATGCAGGCCACTAAATGCATCCCTTTACCGTTAGCAAATATTTAATCACCCTATTGAATTAAGGCTATTTCGCTCCTTTTAGGCAATAACTCAATAGACAAGGAACCTACCAAACTGTTCCGCTGTGCAACAACACAGCATCTCATTTGTATTTGTTTTCCCCAGGCAAGCAAGATAGAACACAACTGTATTAACTGCATATACATTACTGTATTATGTTAGGTGGTAAACACGCAAGTGAGCAATGGCCACATACTTATGCAAATAAAACATCTCATTAAAATCAGCTGCTATGAAAAAGGCAGAAAAGAAAACGTGTCTGTTCCGTCTCAATCCACTTCGGATGTTGCCGACGGCCACGTGTAATTGACGTGGACCTTTTTCCAGCTAACATGTATCCTTGTTGGGGTCCATCCATATACAGCATGACCGTCTTCCAAATCTGTCTGGTTTTAATATGCTCCGCTCTCTGGGACGGCGGAGCTAACGCGTGCCCTAGTTCAATGTGCCCCGGGGTGTATAATGAGCATGTGTTCTGACTCCTTCTCCATGCCCGCGTTTCCGCCTCCCAGTGGGGCCAGGTGATTGGCCAGGTGTTCTGTCGGGGGAGAGAGTGACCCTAAGCGTGTGCCCGTGTGACTGCCAGGTGGAATGGGCATGTGATGTCAGCGCCAGCCAGGTACCAGGTGGGCACTGTCTCAAAAATGCATGGCCCACGCTGGCAGAGCCGGAGTACTTTGAAGTTTCCGGAAACATCTGTAGCCCGGGATTTTAATCACCTACGCCCGCACCTCCCGACCCCCCCCCCCCCCGCCCTCCCGTCACCCCCTCTTCTCCCCCTGTCCTCTCGCTCATTCCATCCCTGCTCTCTCTACCCACTGCGGTGGAATTAATCAGTCTCACAGTACGTACGCGTATGTATGTGTGCGCACGTATGTGTGTGTGCGCATGTGTGTGTGTGTGTGTGTGTGTGTGTGTGTGTGTGTGTGTGTGTGTGTGTGTGTGTGTGTGTGTGTGTGTGTGTGTGTGTGTGCGTTTGTGTGTGTCGATGACGGTGTTTACACACTGCCACCAGACTGCAAAACTAAATCAACAGGGTGAACAAAATTCAAAACAGCTCCTTTCGTCTTGGTGTTTGGGGGCACAGCCGAGGTGTTAGATAACAAAAATACAGCTACCTCCCAGATAGCACATCATGAAGCAGATCCAAAGGAACTCTGATGAAGGTTTCCAATGGTTCAAGATAGACATCTAATTGCCCCCCCCCCACAAAAAAAAAAACGTTTTAACTTTAAGTAAATCCACAACGTTATACTACATCATCTAAACATCTTACTAGCATCAGCAATGACCTTGGAAAGTACAGCGCTAGCGATGCAAGGTGGTGTTTCACACTAAATGGATATTATGTCGTCGGGTGGCATAACAGTGATCGCTGATAAAATATTTGTGTTTTATGAAATATCCTTTTTGAGAGCGGATGTTGCCAGAGAGCCGCACTGGAAGATTGTTAGAGAGAGGAAGGCATGGAACGCTGGGACGCGAGAATGAGCTGCTGAGGAACAAATGGAACATACTTGATGCCTGGCAACCAACTAACTAACCATGGAGACGAGTGTATGTCAACCAAGACTCTCAAATATAACTCCAGCGGACCTAATACATACAATCACACACACACACACACACACACACACACACACACACACACACACACACACACACACACACACACACACACACACACTCACACACACACCTTAATGCAGAAATAATAAAAGGTACCTGAATTGAATGAAGACTGGTGTTCATAAAGAACATGCCAGAAGAAGACACTGAGACTTCCTATCACGAATCACTGAATACAATACACACACACACACACACACACACACACACACACACACACACACACACACACACACACACACACACAGACACACACACACACACACACACACACACACACACACACACACACACACACATATCCCTTGTCTGCATTGTGCAAACTGGTCAACCCAAGCTGGTGTTGCTGTGTGAAGCAGTGGGCTGCAGCTTTCTGGCCCCTCTCGATGATTCATTAGAGTGTGTCATCGTCAGACAGAGGAGCCTACCGGTGCCCATCTGTAAACGTTTAAACGCTGGAGGAGAGCCGGGTGGACAGCGCAGGGTTGAAGGGGTGCTCCGAGCCAAAAGAGGGTTGTTCTTGACCCGTGTCCCATCCAGGCGGGCGGTCTACGGCTGGTACTCGCTGAAGAACCGGAGCTGACTGGCACGCCGCTGGGAGGAGATGAGAGGGGAGAGAGGGAGCCGGGGAGGACTGGGACAGGGGGGGCGAAGTGAGCGGCCAAGGTGTCCTGCTGCCACCTGTTTCAATCACTGTTGTGGTGAGGGAGTGAGTGAGTGAGTAAGTGAGTGAGTGAGTGAGAGAGAGTGAGTGAGTGAGTTACGCATTAAGAGAGACAAAGTGTTTGTCTAAGTGTTTCATTGTTTGTTTGTGTGTTTAGAACCTAGGTGACATAAAATGGAAAACGAGGGCAAAAGAGAAATCGCAGCCAAAATATGAAAGTTCAAACTGATAATGGGTCCTGGTTCAACTGTATTTTACATGCTGATTCATATTCCACAATGACACATAGCTGGTGACACTTGAATTGAACACTTACCTGTGCATGGATTAAGACATTTATCCAGCCACTCCTCAAAGGGCCCTTACACCTGTTTCCACGGCCACAGCTTCTGCCACTGACTAATATGGAAATTCACAATAATGCAAATCAGTAGACATAAACACTCTCCTACACACACACACACACACACGCACACACGCACTGCGACCCACGGTGAACAGCGGCGTGCTGATGAGTGTTTATGTACGGAATGGTTGCTGCTGTACAGTAAATCTATACGAACGTTCTCCATGGGTGAGACGGCATGGGGTTTACACGCCACGGGAGAAGGAACTGCTGCTGTTCTCACACTCCATCTCTCTTTTCTTCTAACTTACTGTCTCTCTCGCTCTCTCTCTCTCTCTCTCTCTCTCTCTCTCTCTCTCTCTCTCTCTCTCTCTCTCTCTCTCCATTAACATACACACGCACAGAGACACATACAGACCCTGCAGCTCCACTGCCCCCTGCTGGTTCCTTAAAGAACAGAGTGACACATGAATCTAGAAGCTTTGACACGGCTCCAGAAGGAGGTCGATGGTAAAACTCCATCATAGCACGGCTAGAGAAGCCGCTGCTGCAGGAACACAGCGTTGGCGTTCTAGGAATGAGTCGTTAGACTGATCTATGTTGGTTGTAGTAATCTTCGGCTATGCCAGTGAGGCTACGAGAGCACAGCGTTCAGACCTTGAACATCAGACTATTTGGAGCTGGTAAAAACCCATAAACGTTTCTGATTCAAGGCGCTGAAAGGGAGATTTCTCAATCCGATACCAGGCCTCAAAGAATGCCTCTCCGTCCCTGAACGGCACAAAGCAAAACACCCGTGGCGAGTCCCACAAATTACAAAGCAATTCATTAAGATAATAACGTACTACGCTCAAGGGGAAAATATATTAAACACACACATTGGGTTAAGAATGGTAATGCATACCCAATCATGCACACACACGCAAGTGGGCACATATACAAACACACATGCAAGTGTTTCTAATCAAAACTGTTGGTAGTTGTTATGTAAACACTTTAAATGTTGTATAAGAAGAAAATTGGTAGCAATCACGCGGAGGGTTTTGCACTGGTGTGGCGGGTAATTAGTAGCTCTGTTTAGCCCAGTAATTACACAAAGACCCCGCTAATGGACGGCGAAGCACAAAGGAGCAAAAGCCAGAGTCGGAAACGGAAAACAGAATCCCTCAGGTTTTTCCTAAAAGAACTCAGTGGTTGAATGGGCATTAGCACTCACCCACTGGTGGCGTGTGCGCAGTTTGTGACGTAAACCAAAGTGAGGTATGAATTAAGATTTTGTATTTTGTACAGTTTCTTGTGAGCGGGGGTTAGGGTTAGGGTTAGGGTTAGGGGTTCAGGGTTCAGGGTTCAGCCGGTGGTAGAGGAGTGGTCATTTCAGTATCATCCAAGCGAGTATGAAAAACAACACTTGTTTTGGTTTCCAGCATATACTGTAACTGGACCAAGTCAGCCGGCAGTATGGTACATCTAAAACATCCACACTACTGAAGGGTATTTCAATGAGAAAGACCAATGAAGCCCTGGGGCTTCAGTCGCTATTTCACACAAACAGGGACACAGTAAGGGATCAGTAAGGCCAATGCCTCTGTTTTAAGCACATGCTCTGATGCAATCACCATGGCATCACACATAGCACAGTTTCATCTCTGTGGAAGAAAGCATGGCTCTACATGGTTTATGAAACCACACAATCCTATTTCTGGGGGACAATTATTTCTACAGCCAATGTAACAACCTCTGCCCTAATCATTTTTCGTGTTTTTACAATTACAGTGCGATAAACAACACCTTCTTTAACCCTCCAACTCTGTTACGATAAAATGTGACCTAAGTCTATTATTTTTACCTGATTGGAACAGAATTAAAAAAATTGCTGCTTCAAAACAAATGTCCTGGCTAAACTTTGACACAAATTACTCTATGATAAATAGCAAATGACATTACCGGCTGCAACCACTATATTGAAAATGATTTGTACTGTTCCAACTCAGAACCTTGGTTAAGATGAGGTCAATAAGGTCTACAGGTCAACATTTTCAAATAGAAGTGAAAATCCTATGATACATACTGGAAATACAATTGATAAAAGCATGTAACACAATATCACGTGACATTGTTTTCTGTCATTTGATTTAAAAACATTTATAATGGGTCGGCCATTTTGGACCAGGAACATGAAACGAACAGGGCAGAGTTAACAGAGCTAACAGAGTTAACATAACCCTCTAACAGCCTCAGTACCACACAGTGGCGTGTGGCCATGTTAAATCATTATCTCACACCAGGCAAAGCCTTTCCCTTGTCCAACACCCACTCCATCCCAGTCCAAAACATGTGGCGTACCACAGTGACATTACCATGGCTGGCTACATGCATGACCTTTCCATAATGGCGTGCCCTACACTGGTCAAGCACAAAGCAGTTACCCTTGAAAAAGAATCATAACTCCACAGTCCAAGCCAAGCGCTCCTCTCTGGCCAATTGGAGATTGGCTCCTGGCAATGTCCTTCCCTGCCCGCTGTAACAAAGCCAAAAAGTCATTTCATAAAACGCGCGCGTCTGTGTGCTGCCTTGCACGTATGTATGTGTATGTGTGTGTGTGTGTGTGTGTGTGTGTGTGTGTGTGTGTACGTGTGTGTACGTGTGTGCGTACGTGTGTGCGTACGTGTGTGTGCACGTGTGTGTGTACGTGTGTGTGTGTGTGTGTGTGTGTGTGTGTGTGTGTTTGTAGTGGTAGTGTGCGGATGCCTTTGCACATGTGATAAACCTCCCCCATTGAACACCACTGTGCGGTCAAGGTCACTTCACCTCTGGCTGGCCGCGGCAGTAAAAGTGATTAGAGTCTGGGAGAATCATCCGGTCCCTTGTAAACACATATCCTCCGTCCTGGGCTGGGTTTTTTTATTGAACCCTGGCGGGGTTGTTGGTTCAAGTGGCCGAGTGCTCCGCGGAGTCCACTAAAGCCCCATCAATCCATAGAGATAAATAGGGGAGCCCCGCTGTCTTCCGACAGGGTTGAAGGATATCTATAATCCCTCGCTTTTGTGGGAATGTCCAACCAAGATTTCTGGTGATAACGGCAGCCGTTTTATAAACACAGTCATCCAGTAGGTGTCCGGGATCCTCTCAGATTGGGAAATTAAGAAATGGACTCGTTGCGTCCGGGAGATGAGTTCTTGATTGCCTGTGTTTCATATTCCAGCGGCAGGGAAGAATTTTGACTTCTAACTCAAGAACCCATGGATGGATGTAAAAAGTGTAATGTTCCTTTAATGGAGGGTAATCTCTGAATGTTGGAAAGCACAGATAATGGAAAACTGAAGATGAGGGTTATTGTTTATGGTGCACTTTGTTCTTGACCAATGGTAAGAAAGTATGGCTTGAATCATGTTACGATGACCAATTATTAAACTTGTATTGAATGATGAATCAAGTCTTTTTTCCTTTATTCAAAGAAAACATTTCCACATGAACCTATATGTTATTCATGATGGCTATTTGTGACTAATCAGTCATTGAGACTGACAGCAAAAAAAGAAATAAAAAGAACAACATATCAGGAATCAGAGTGTTCTTTGAAAAGCAGCTCTGGCACCCTTTGCTGTTGCCTGGCTCCCTTTGTCTTTGGCTTAAACAGGGGGGGGGGGGGGGGGGGGGGGGGGAGCAGAGTGAGCAATCAAGGCTGGGAGCGCGGGTGCAGGAGCGAGATGGATGGGGTGAAGGAGGGAGGCAACAGACACGCGCTGGGCCAGAGTGGCTGGGGCGATCGAGAGCGAGCGGCAGTGGCAGACGCATTACCACCGACGTCTTCATCCCTGCTGACACTCGTCTGTGCCTCCCTCACACACACACACACACACACACACACACACACACACAAGTCCTCTGTGACTGTGACCATGTCCATCCTTACTATAGCCAGCGCTTCAAACACTGGCATGCCCAGCACAAACGTACTCACACACACACTCACACACAGTTACTGACCATGATCATTCTTACTGTAGCCAGCGTTTCACACACACACACACACACACACACACACACACACACACACACACACACACACACACACACACACACACACACACACACACACACACACAATCACACAATCTGATTGAAACTTGCAGTTTGGACCCTGCTGGGCACAGGGGGTAATGACAGGCCCCCTTTTTCCATCAGACCCCTGCCTTGACCCACTCTCTTTTTTTTTCTATGAAACACACACACACACACACACACACACACACACACACACACACACACACACACACACACACACACACACACACACACACACACACAGACAGACACACACAAAGACCCACACAAAGCCTATCCTATCTGTCTCTGTTCCTCCCCCTCGCCCCCTGAAAACTGGGGAAATGTCAGGCTGGCAGGGGGTTGGCGCTGGGTTCCTCCGAAGAGCAATAAAAGCTGATTGGAGTTATAACAGTTGGTCAGGCCTCCCCGCCCAAGCATCTGCAGGATTACAGACAGCCAGCCTGTCATCTGTGAAATGAAGGGAGGGCCAGGAGAAAGGGGGAAAGGCCACAGGAGGGAGAGCAAGGGAGGGAGGGAGGGAGGGAGGGAGGAAGGGAGGGAGAAAGGCCACAGGAGGGAGAGCGAGGGGCGGGCAGGTGGAGGGACGGAGGGAGGGAGACGAGCACAGGGCGCAGCCTAGCCTAAACCTGTCCCTAAAAATAGAGACAGGAAGAAAGAAAGAAAGAAAGAAAGAAAGAAAGAAAGAAAGAAAGAAAGAAAGAAAGAAAGAAAGAAAGAAAAAAGAAAGAAAGAAAGAAAGAAAGAAAGAACGAAAGAAAGAAAGAAAGAGAAATAAGCAGTGGTGAGGCGACGGCACGGACCGACGGACCGACAAACATGAAAACGGACGGAAGGGTGAAAGAAGCGAGGGATCAAACGGCACTCACGGAGAGAGAAACCGCGGGGGCACGGGTCAGAGGGAGGAGGGGGGAGGGGGTTGAAGAACGGACACACGCGACCTTTAGGCGAGTCGTTTCATCTCAGCCCGGCCGTGAATCACTGCCACCGAGGACCACGGGTTGGGGGGCAATCCGTTCAGCCCCCACCCCCTTAGCGCCGTCTCCCCCCCCCCCCCTTTCTTTCTCTCTCTGTCTCTCTCTCTCTCTCTCTCTCTCTCTCTCTCTCTCTCTCTCTCTCTCTCTGTCTCTCTCTCTCTTCTCTCTCTCTCTCTCTATATATATATATCTCGCTCCCCCCCCCCCCCCCCCCCCCCCCTCTCTCTCTCTCTCTCTGTTCCAAGCGGCTCAGCACACCTCTGCCTCCGTTCGCCCAAGGGAATCATTTTCACTCTATCAACTTCAATTAACCCAACCCTTTCAAACACACACACACACACACACACACACACACACACGCCAAGGCATCCGTGTACCTCATGCAGCCCACGTCACTCGTAGGTGGAAACACGGCGGGTGTGTGTGTGTCCACCCCCGTCAGTGTGTAAGCATGTCACAACACAGACATGGAATATGGTTCTGACACTATGGCACAGTGACACAGACACAGCATCCCCTGCCGTCAAAGATAGCATACGAGGAAAAAACATAGTCCGTGAGTTTCTTTAGCGAGAGGGAATGATTTCTGAGACCACGCCGACCTTGACAAGCAGTAAATGGGCAGCAACACGACATGAGGATGCCAAACCTTCACGATGCACTTGAAAGCTCTGAAGAAAACCAGTCTGATTTTTAGCTCTTGCCTTACCGCTTTAGGGGGACAGATACAAAAAAAACACATCAGGATTAGCCCACATTTAGACAGCTACTGTGGATGCTTAGAGTTTAAATGGCTCAACTGAGATGAGACACGCAAAAAGCTAAAACTGTTGGTAACCGTCTGGATGTGTGTGTGTGTGTGTGTGTGTGTGTGTGTGTGTGTGTGTGTGTGTGTGTGTGTGTGTGTGTGTGTGTGTGTGTGTGTGTGTGTGTGTATGTGTGTGTGCCTGGGTGTGTTTAAATGAAGGTTCATTCATCACTCTCATTCAAACCTGGTCCCCTCAGGATCTTTTTATCCACACTTCCATCAGAATGTACTGCTGTCTCCTCAGCATATCCTTCTGGTCGACATGCACACAGCCACATTTGCAAAGTCAGACAGGCACACACACACACACACACACACACACACACACGCACACGTAGACACACACACACACACACACACACACACACACAGGGTTTGGCAGCAAAGACTTCGAGTCTAAAGCAAATCTGGAACTGGAAGATTAGTGGGCTTCCCAGTTGCAAACAGTAAACAGCTTCCAGGGTCTATGATCTCACATAAAAACAGCCGTTCCAGTGGTAGAGCGACGGTGTGTGTGTGTGTGTGTGTGTGTGTGAGAGAGAGAGAGAGAGAGAGGGTGATGCGAGGTAGTAACTTTGCACAGATGCTCTTAAAATAACACTTGGTAGGTCTGTGTATGGCTACAGGCAGCAAACAGGCCAAACCCAGTTTGCTGTCATGGAGGAGGTTATTCATGTACTCACAGGAGACGAGTGGTGACAGATTCAACTCTATCATTCACTCACATACTGTAGAATATGTTTGTGTAGGGCTATTTCAACCTTCTGGGTATGGTTGTGAGGTTCACATTCCCTTTTTTTGAAATCGTACTACAGAAAAGTGTGAATAATGGCGTAAAGGGTTTCTGGGTGGTTGTGTCCATAGAGATAGAACGCCATCACCATGGTTGTGTCTGAGCCGAGCAGGGGCTGATGGTGCCAATCCAGACCGAAGCAGAGGGCACACGATGATGATGTCACCGCCTTTCCTTTAGCACCTGATTAGGGCTTGGGGACTTGATGACTGATATCTCATGTGTTTAGCATAATGGGCCAGATGAAGGGGATTAAGATGGTAAGAGACCGCCAAAAAAACACACACACACGCACATGCACACACGCACGCACGCACGCGCACGCACGCGCACGCACACACACACACACACACACACACACACACACACACACACACACACACAAACACGCACGCACGCACGCACACACACGCGTGCACACACACACACACACACACACGGGCTGATCCTGAGCAAGGTGACAAAGCTCAAACGATAAGGGCATCCAGGAGGTCCCTCCAGCCCAGCTCTCCCTGAGCTTATCAGCGTTTAATTGCAGCTGATTGGGCCATTATTGTACTGCTTAATCTGCCCGTGGGTGTCTAATGAAGCAGCTCCATCAGGAACACTATCGGCCGACCACAGAAGGCGAGCACGGGGAGACTCTGGATCGGAGGAGAGGAGGGAGGGCCGGAGTTTTGGACAAGGCTTGAAGAGGGGGGGGGGGGACGGGGACGAGAGAGGCTGGGAGACGGTGAAAGGAAAAGGAGAAACCAGAGGAGAGGGGGGAGTTTGACGTGCGGCCTTTAGGTTTGCTGGGCCGGGGAGGGGGGTCTCTGAAGGGGAGCGAGGTCACGGCGAGGTCACGGCGAGGTCACGGCGAGGTCACGGCGAGGTCACGCGCCACGTTTCTCTGACAAGGCGCTCGCGGCAGAACCGTACGCGGCCCCAGTGATTGATGGGGGCCCCCTCTGTTCCGCCGCCTCGGCTCTGTTTCCAAACGGGGCCGGAGGAAGCGGTGCTGGTGGGACAAAGGTGATTCGATCTGCGTCCATTACGCGACTGGGGAAGGTGGGGTATCGCCCACGGACGCCGCGCACAGCAGGTCCCAATGCCCCGCGCAATAACACAGTGCTGGCAACGGACCCCGCAGAGCCGCAGGAAGTCAACATGACAAAGTAGTGTTGCCTTCGCTCCACGGAGGGACGCCGCTGATTGGATTGGGCCTTGCTAGGAGGCCCGGGACCAGAGGGAGTCGTGGGAGGGGGGGAGGGGGGGGGGGGGGGAGAGGAGGAGGAGTAATTCAATGAAGCGGCATGGAGGAAGTTGTTTGCTCCGAGTTTGGGAAGAAGTTTGGGGTTGTCTTCGGCTGTTGCCTGGAAACAGCGGACGTTAGCCGTCGGGAAACGATTAACGGTCCGGCAAGGGAGAAAAACACGAGTCTCTCTCTCTCTCTCTCCCTCTCTCTCTCTCTCCCCCCCAGCACTATGTCCACCTGTCAGTGGAGCAGGAGCGGGTCTACTACACATGTCCCTGTTTCCTGTTTACATCAGAGGCTGATAAGCAGCGCGTGAGGCCGTAGCGGAGCCTGATAAGAGCAGGGGGGGAGATCATGGGTCACCTTGGCTCTGTCTACCTCTCATTCTCTTCCACGCTGAAGTAAACCATACACCGTCGTGACCTTGATGCATGAGGCTGATGTCCTGGACTCCGGGGGGAGAGAGAGAGAGGGGGGGGCTGGAGTGGAAATAATGTTGGGGTCATGCAATGCGAACACGGGGATGGCTTCAATGCACTACAGCCGGAACGTGACCTTATGGCGGATAAATATTAAACGAGATCATATTCCGCAAGATCTGATTTTTTTCTTATCATCAGATTACACAGTATCAGTTTTTAAGAGGTGATGGTCTTCAGAGCTTTATGATAGCGCCTCATTGTGGTCAAGTCTATGACTTACACCATATTGAAAAAAATCTATTAAATTGACCAAATGGCAATGTGCGATCAATTTAACACAGTCCACATAGCAGACTCATTGAGATTAACATTGTGTTGTGATGGATTACTCTGATACAAAAAAAGGACAACAATTTGGACAAGTAGAGGTGTCGGCGGATTAGCAAATTACTTATACACCAACACCATATCTTATCTAGAATGAAGAAAGAGGCCATACGTTTCCAAGGCTTTGCATCACTGCCAATAGCTAAGTGTTAATAGCTCTAACATTATCACACTGATCTGTATCATAGCCTTTGAAGCGTAGCTTCCCTCAGCAAATCAGCAACCCTTGAACCAAAATAAGTAGGGTAGTCGTGTGGTTCCATGAATTGACTTAATCTTAATAATAAATCAAACTGTTGGAATAAACAAGCAACTGTTAATAAACTATTGTACCTCCTGTACCCAGTTCTTGACCCTCTATTACTTCCTGGCGGTCGAGCTGTAATTTCATGCAAACGTATTGCCCTGAGGCCTAATACTGCTCTACAAGTGAAGTCTTCCCCCACAAAAGAAGATCACAATAATTGCATAGAAGACTTATAAAGAGATCTACTATTGAACTGGTAGACATTTCAGATTAATTTGTGATGTTGGTTGGGTATACATGAAAATAGGTAACTTCAGCCAAAGGCAAATTTACCATTCTTTTTAGCACATGATATGAAAAGCTGAGAATTTGTGCAGGACGTTGGCTCATCCATGTATTAATCCCCAAAGAAACCCACTCATATCAGTCAATAACTTTCTACATAGATTAAGAGTCCAATGTCAGGGTGAAAGTGCGCCCTAAACAGACAATAATTACAGCGGTATGGTCAAACTAGACCCGTTGCATGTTATCAACTGGAAGAGATGACCAAGGAGATAACTACTGTGTATTGCCTGCTCAGGTGAATGAGTGTGCGCCAGGGGTGTAGTGGTCTTTCTGAAACACTGTTCCCAACCTGTTTGGAATAGCGACTGGCAAACGCGGACTAAATATGCAGGGATTCAGCCGCAGTGTCTTGCTGCTCCAAACGTGTGGTCGGGTTCTCCGAGCGGAGCGAACGGGATTGCACAGGGGACATGTCAAGCTGTTTTCCCTGACAGCTCACAGGACCATCACTTACCAATGGAATATTGTGAGTATGATTCACGTGAGTGCATTTCAACAAACACATCAATTGGAAAACTGCTGCTCTGATTTTTATCTTTGCTTTGAAATGAGGGCCATATAATTGAACAAAAACAAAAATGTGCTAATTTATGGTTCACAAAAGTTTATGATATCATGGAGGTTGCAACAGACAGCATATCTTTATACAATGTAAATAGTTTAATATTTATTATTATTTAAAGAGGGAGCAAAATTGAGTAAAAAAATAAAATCATTGCAGCATCCGAAAACAGTTCAAACACATATTAAAAACAATTAACCAGAACAGAAAAATAATTTACAACATATATCACACATTTTTAAAACATATATTGAGTTCTTTAAAAAATACAACGGCACATGTATCTATACCGGACTTTGTATGCTTGTAGAACATTTGGTTAGAAAGGTCTGATTATTGTCAATCTCTTATGCTGCTGTGGGTCATCATACCTGACCAATCAACTCAGACTGCATTGACACAAGGTGCTCTAATAATAATAACTTTGATTAAGGATCCCGTTCTAGAAACCCAATGACACTTTACAACTAAAGGAAGCAGTTTGACAAATAAAGGGAAGAATTATAGTTAAAACAATTAAAAGTAAGAGACAAATAAGCCGATTAAGAACATTAAAAATCAAGGACAATCATAGGTCAGATAGAGCATATACGTTTTTAGCAGTCTTTCAACAGTTCTGCTCTCCGGATCTCCATGGGGAGAGAGGTCCAGAGCAGGGGCAGCCACGCTGAATGCTCACTCCCCAGAAGTCCGCAATCTGGTGTGGGGGGCGAAGAGCAGTCCCATGTCAGCAGACCCGAGGTTAAAGGAGTGGATGCAGGGCTGTAGGAGGTCAGAAAGATAGTCTGGTGCTTGGGTGTGGACTCGGAGGGACTTGTATGTGAGAAGTGACACAGGACTTGACTGGGAGCCACTGCAGGTGCAGGAGTGTGGTGGTGATGAGCTGCCAGGGTCTGGTGTTTGTGAAAACTGTGGCAGCTGAGTTCTGAACATACGGAAGCCTACCCAGGCACCAGGGCACCCCAAATAGGACTCTGTTACAGTAGTTACAGATGAGGGTAGGGTCTCAGGCATTCAGTCTGGGAGTGATGGTCGGAGTCTGGCAGTGTTTCTGAGATGTTTGAAGGCCAGTTTGGTGATGGATTATGACAGGGTGGAATAGAGAGGGACCCCCAGGTTGCGGACGTCTGTGGAGGGGCAGATGGCGCAGCCGTCGACGAAGAGGAGAAATTCCCAAACCTGTTATGAACCAGGTTGCATTGAATACAAACAGACACAAGGGGGAGACTTTGGGACGCTTTTGATTTGGTGACGTGCCTAGCCCGATTCCATCACTGTTAGACATCTTTCACTTTCGCGGGCTAGTTCGTTTGTATTAAGCAAAGTACATTTCCAAACTTAGTTTAGCCCTGTTGCCCACTCCGTAAACTGGATTTAAAAACTACTTTCCTTTCCTAAATCAGTTAAATGGAAACAGTTTACATGTTATACAGCACGAACTACTGATGAAACTAGAACAGAATTGGAAGTTAAGACAAAAAGTGTTAATAACTGGACGATAGACAATACAACATTAATGATTGACGCGGAAAAATTCAAAGATACCAGTAATTGTTAACTTTCACATAGTAGCCTACATAGCTAACATACAAAATGTCGATGCGCACTGACGCATCCACCTCACAGTCGTCCGCAGTGGTCACGATTCCTTATCGTGGACGTGACATTTTACACGAGATGCCGAAGACCCGCCCGGTTTGATATGTAATCACGTTGCGCCTAGCGCCCACTTATATACTGGGATCCGTCTACCACGATCTACTGCTGCAGTCAGAACAGCTTCGCGGTCTAAGGAAGAGCCCGGTTAAAGACATTCCAATTCAACCTTAGTGTATTTTACATCACTATTAAAACCTAAAGGTAAGACATTTGCATGAATTATATAATTTTTTTGTTTGTATTGTTTTGTTTTTTTACATTTCCACGACAAAAAATGTATTGGCAAAGATTGTACTTTAATGGATCTGTGTGCTGAATTTAAACGCACATCAGTTGCGCCTTTCGAGCACATGCATCTGGAGCGATTGTCAGATCTAAATAATCTCGAAGAAATAAATGCGTATTTGAGGAAATGCAGGCCTACGTGCGATGAAAGGCAGCAGCAGGTCGCCTAGCGGTCAGACTCGTGAAGAGATGAACCAAGCCCTCCCTTTCGTTGAGGCTTGCAGAAAGAAATCGAAGGATTTAGTTGAGTCCGAAATGTCTCCCCTTGCTAATCTGGGTAAACAGTGGGCAATTTAAAACCAAAATATGCTATAATCATTTATATATTTGTGCAAAATGTCCCAACTAGCATTTCCTGATTTATACAGCGGCGTTGTTGAATACTGAATTCTGATAGGCTGGAGCGAGATGCAATTGTTTTTTTGTTTTTTTTCGTGAAATGTTCTGACGTATTTCTGACCAAAGTCCTATTCACGATCAAAATACCCCTTGCCGTTTGCCTCAAACTGCCGGCCATATAGATCCCAAAATGCCCAGCCCATTGTACAGTTCCCTTACGAAATTTATGCAACAGGATGTAATTTTTTCGAGTACAGAGTAGGCTGCCAGACGGTTAAAGGTTATAATGCATTCGGATGTAAATAATAAAAAGACACTCCGTTTTCTGAGCAGCCTCACCTTGTAATGTCAGCATGCGACATATTCCTACGCTAAAACGTGATTTACTGAGCCAAATCATGTGAAGGGTTTTAGTACATTTTTCGAACATGTTGTCCTATTTACTCACTGGCCAGTTTATTTTGAGTTTATGTAGGTTGGTGCCAGTTATTAATTTAATCTGCACAGTGCTGACTTGGTGCAAATTATTTGTTTATTTTTGTAATTCATTGCGTCATGCACAAAAAAACAGTTGTTAGGTCTTCCTTCATGCAGCCATTTTGGCGTTCTTCAAACACCTGTGGCATATGGCACTGGGTCGGCTAAATCATTTATTTATTTACGTCTGTCCAGCTCCAGGCCTCCAACAGGGAGGAGTTCTGAAGGCTGTCTCTCTTATCCTCTGGTCCACTCTAAACAACCAATGTGCTATTAGACTGGCAGGGTGAATTTACAACAGACTTATCTATGTCAAAAGGCAGATGGGGATAAGGGATTGCTCAAACCTCACAGTCCTAGGCACTATGCCTATTATCGAGCAGCTGCAGACCAACCGAGCCATGCAAAGATGACCTATGGTCTATAGTCAACATTACCAACACATGACACCCTGTTGGAGCCCAGTGGAGTTCATCGCCCTCTCATTTGGCTTTTAGGTCGAGCCATGCAAATGTCACCTCCTGCTCCTCTGAGTTATTCGATACTTCTGAGCGTTGGACCAAAAGAGGGTCCTCCTCACACTGTAGTGGTAGCTTCAGGTTGTGTGCATAACCACGGTTCTAAACCAATGCTATGAAAGAGAAGGGACGCCGTGGACGACCAAATAAAAGTTGCAGCACACAAGTGAGAACTTCAAAACTCCGCAGCAGCAGTGCCAAAGTACCCTGGCCCGCGGTGTGCTCACTGTGCCTCCCCCCCTCTGCACGAAGGCCAATCCTCCAGCTCCCCCACGTGGTCGCACGCGCCATAATCCCGCCAATCCTCTTTAGGGTCCATAGATAACTGGATGATGGGTGTGAGTGACGGTTTGGCCCACTTCACTTAGCCCTGGACCATTGTGTGCCAACAGCTTTGGTAGAGGGCTCTTAAATAGTCCTTTCCCAGGAGGCATACCGATGCTTCAATCCGCCTGGCTGCCCCACTACGTGCTTGAGTCCACGCAGCTGGAGTAGGCCAGTTAGTCCGGGCTACGGGGTATCTGCCGCGCCCACTCAGCAGGGAGGTAAAAATAGCGGTGCCTCGGTGTCTTTCTCCCAGCACGGTAACAGACCCGAGGGGCCTGGCAAGAGGAGTGGGAGATGGGAGGTTGCCATGGGGAAGTGATAAGGCCTGGATAGCTGGCTGTCGGGGAGGAGTGGAAAATTCCGACGGTGCGGGTGCACATCGGTTGTCTCACGGGCGTTGGGTGGGAAGTGTGAACCGGGCAGCGCTGTGATGCACGTCCTGTTTGCAGAGGGTGACACAGCGGTGAGTCACTGGCTTTGAAGAGGCTTTGCTAATGCAGTCACGGTTATGTAACACGGGATTCTCCTTCTCCTCTTCCTGTTTGTTCTTCCTCCTGCCCCCCCCCCCCCCTTTTTGTTTTCCGTGTCACATGGTGCCCTTTACCTCTCCCCTCTCGTCCTCAGATGTCCACCAAGGAGAAGCTGATCACCCACGTGATGGCTGGGGAGCCCGTGGGCTGCCAGAACAAGGTGACCGTGGTGGGCGTGGGCATGGTGGGCATGGCCGCCGCCATCAGCGTCCTGCTCAAGGTAAGACAGGAGGGGGAGGGGGGAGGGGAGGGGGGGGGGGGGGCGGGCGGGCGGGAAGGAAGGAAGGAAGGAAGAGGTGGTTTGAGGGATGATGCATGAACACGATAACCAGAGGACTGATGGAGGAATAGGGTGCCCCGAGCAGGCAAAGAGACATAAAGAAAGGGAGCATAAAGATGAAGGGAATGGAATTTAAAACGTTCAAAGCTTCAAGTTGAGGCTATGAGATGACTAGGATTAGGCTAAAGAATACTTAGGCTGTCCTGCAGTCCATCCCCCCCCCCCCCCCCCCCCCCGGAAGCAGGGAAAACAAACTTTTCATGGTTGATTTAAAGTAAAGTGGAGGTGGGGCTCCTCCATTCATTGTGAATGCATTTTGTATTCCAGTCATGTTCCCAGAGGGCTCTGTGGGTGTTTTTCAGATCTCTGCAGTATAGACTGCTCGGTGCCAGAGAGTGCATACAACAAACGTCAGCCGTTGATGTTAAAATCACTGGGGTTCGCTCAGTTGTCAGCAATTGGCTGAAATTTTAAGAAACACTGGAAAACAATATGTTCAAATCCTTTTGTTTTTGGCACAATATAATGTTCATAAAAAGTCAGTTTAAGGGAGACCGTTTTTGATTTGGGAGGGTCAGTGGTCAAGGTTACAGAGAGAGTGTGTGTGTGTGTGTGTGTGTGTGTGTGTGTGTGTGTGTGTGTGTGTGTGTGTGTGTGTGTGTGTGTGTGTGTGTGTGTGTGTGTGTGTGTGTTTGGTGTTAGGACCTGTGTGACGAGCTGGCCCTGGTTGATGTCATGGAGGACAAGCTGAAGGGTGAAGTCATGGACCTGCAGCACGGCTCCCTCTTCCTTAAGACCCACAAGATTGTAGCAGACAAAGGTGGGCAGCTAGCCAGGACACTGGTTCCTGTAACACATGCATGCAAAGTCAATAACTACAGGATGAAACGTGCCGAAATAAAAAATCTGACATTAAAGTGATTGCTTTATATATAAATGAGCATGCAGTACAGTTTCCATTTGTTATTTTAAAGATCCTTTTTAATTTTGAGTAGGAGTAGTAATGTGACGTGTCTTCTTGCAGACTACAGCGTGACGGCCAACTCCAAGGTGGTAGTGGTGACCGCCGGGGCCCGCCAGAACGAGGGCGAGAGCCGTCTCAACCTGGTGCAGCGCAACGTCAACATCTTCAAGTTCATCATCCCCAACATCGTCAAGTACAGCCCCAACTGCATCCTGCTGGTGGTCTCCAACCCAGGTGTGTGTGTGTGTGTGTGTGTTGTGTGGTGTGTGGTGTGTGTCTGACATGGTGCTAAACAATCCCGTAGCTGGTAATTATGGAGGTTTATGGCTCACGCCCCTCTCTCTCCCTTCCCAGTGGACATCCTGACCTACGTGGCCTGGAAGCTGAGCGGCTTCCCCCGCCACCGCGTCATCGGCTCCGGCACCAACCTGGACTCGGCCCGCTTCCGCCACCTGATGGGCGAGAAGCTCCACCTGCACCCCTCCAGCTGTCACGGCTGGGTGGTGGGAGAGCACGGAGACTCCAGTGGTACGGCGCGCTCCCTAAAAGGCCGCAGTTGAATGTCACGCTGAACACCGTTTGGTTCATCGCCTCGGTTCTTTTGATCTGCTCGATGACGTTGTTTGTACGCGGTCCATTTGTTTC
The DNA here is from genome assembly GCA_026901105.3 of Galaxias olidus. Taxonomy (NCBI): domain Eukaryota; kingdom Metazoa; phylum Chordata; class Actinopteri; order Galaxiiformes; family Galaxiidae; genus Galaxias; species Galaxias olidus. Next base: position 59,202 of record JAPMUY010004296.1, read on the forward strand.
GCTGTCCCGATTGACTGCCCTTCCCCGTCCCTCCCGCAGTGCCTGTGTGGAGTGGCGTCAACGTGGCCGGCGTTTCCCTGCAGGGGCTCAACCCAGAGATGGGAACTGATGGCGACAAGGAGCACTGGAAGGACGTCCACAAGATGGTGGTCGACAGGTCCGTCTGATATTACTGCTCAAGCACTACTATGGTCGATAAACCTTTTTTTTTTAAGATTTGTTTTTATAGCTGTACTTAAACATTTCTGGGCCAAAAAAACGTTAGTTACATAATTGCGAATTCCCTGGGGAATACTATACTCCCGCAGACCGTTGGCCTACTAACCTTTCTCATGACATGGCATTGCAGCATAGACAGACATGGTTCGGATCTTTAGCAATTCAGCATCCAACCGTTATGGGACAACACACCAAGCCAATGGAGCGAGCTGATGCGGCTGGTATTTAGGCCATGGCAGAATTCCAGCTAGCCTGTTGCCACCTGCACACACTGTCCTTCTGTGGTGAGAGCCTGTCGGAGCCTGGCAACCACGTCTTAATTCAGGGGTTTGACATTCAGGCAACCAGGCAACCGTTCACACCCCGCGGTTGGCCTCGTCTGCAGAGGAGTTCGTTAAGGCAGGTTGTCTGTGGCTTTTCTCGGCACAGCTGTGTCAGTGTTTTTTCATGCCAGCTGTTTGAACAAACAGGCTGTCAAAACGGGGTCAGTTTATTGGTGCTGTACCATGTGATCAAGTGCCCGGTTTGAGATTGTGCCGTCGCGCTGGAACTCTTGATATTGCATCTTTATTTCACATCATAAAATAGCCTTGGTACCTGTCTCCCTGTGATGTGGAACCTTTTGAAGGAGAGATAAAGCAGCCGGGTGTATAGGTCACATTGTATAATGTGTGTGTGTGTGTGTGTGTGTGTGTGTGTGCGTGTGTGTTGCAGTGCCTACGAGGTGATCAAACTGAAGGGCTACACCTCCTGGGCCATCGGCATGTCCGTAGCCGACCTGGTGGAGAGCATCCTGAAGAACCTGCACAAGGTCCACCCCGTCTCCACCCTGGTCCAGGTACGCCCTCCACACCGCCAGGACACTGTGTTCCCCCCACTCTGCGGGAGCCATGTGTGGAATGCACTTACTGCCGAACTCCTCTGACCAGCTCCATATGTGCACATCCAGCAGGGCTATAACTGTGGTCAGAGTACCCGCCGGCCAGCTGTTTCTCCTTATTTTGACTCCCTCTTTTTCTCTCTCCGTCCGTTCCTCACCCCCCTCCCCAGGGCATGCACGGAGTGAAGGACGAAGTCTTCCTGAGCGTGCCCTGCGTCCTGGGCAACAGCGGCCTGACGGACGTCATCCACCTGACCCTGAAGTCCGACGAGGAGAAGCAAGTGATCAAGAGCGCCGAGACCCTGTGGGACGTCCAGAAGGAGCTGACTCTTTGAAGGGCTCTCCTGTGAATCTTTCCCCCCCTCCCCTGCGCCACCACCCACTCCCTTCTCCTCTGTGGCTTCCCTCCCGGTCCTCGTAATGTAGTACCCCTACTCCCCCTGTTAGTGATGGGCGAATGAAGCCTTGTGGGTGTCTACGTGGGCGGGTGTCAGTCATGTGGGTTTCGACCTATGGGAGCTGGATGTTGGCTCTGAGGGGGAACTCCGTGATTGGTAGAAGATTCACAGGCATCATTTTCCCTTCCTTCCCCCTCCCTCCCTCTGAGACGAAAGGAAACATACCTCTGATCTGTAATCTGAGCTCAGTCAGTCTGTTGGGGGGAGTGGGGGTTGGGGTTCCCCGTTCTGTCCCTCCTAAAAAAGACCGCAAGGCCTTCAGTAATCAATGTAAAGTTTCCCCGCAACTCTACATGTACGTGTCTGTGTTACCTTGGTGCTTTCCGTCTTCCTCACACTCCACGTGTATGTAGTGTTCCATGTCGTCGATGTTTAGTGACCGTCGTCTCGGCCGTCTCGGAACGCTGTTTCTCGTACGGTTCTCGGCTTAACTTCCGCTCGGAGTTGAGAGGGAGCCGTTCTGTTAAAACACGCACAAGGCTTCTCCCACTCACGTCGAGCCACGAGCTTCAGACCGACGCCCTGCAGTGCCAAAGTACTCCAGTCTAGTCCCTTCGACAGATTAGCGATGCTATGCGGCTACAGGCCAGCTGCAAGGCGCACGGTGTGTGTGTGTGTGTGTGTGTCGATCGTACAGGTTGTCACCTGTCCATATGAGGCGGCACAGAAAAATGGCTGACCAGCGAGACGCTGTCACTAAACACGACGCTTTCAATTGTAGGGGACAATCCTGGTCTGGGTTCTGTTATGCTCGTGCACCTTGTATGTCTTTAAAGGATTTTTTAAAAACCATTTCTTCATGTCTGGAAAGGCCTCTCATTCTAGTGAGATGGTAAACCAAGGGAGTGCAGCATCCCTCTTTGGACGTTTGGCTGACAGAAATAGGAGGCAGGAAGGTTTTGTCTGAAGCAATTTGCTGTCGCTTATGATGTACTTCACCAAATAAAAACTACCAGGATGATCAATGATACATGTTTCTCTTGTCGTGTGTGTGGTAACACTGATAAAAGCTAGTTTTGTCTACATAATTATTTGTGCAGACTGAAGTTGCCAATGCATAGGCCTGATCCCACAGATAAAAATAAAAGAATCAAACAGAGCATATCTTCATAGATAAGCTATGGCCAATATAAGTAAACCTGAACATAATCTTTGATAAGATATCAGTCCGTTCAATGCACAGTTTACACCACGAACCAACACAAAACAAACCACATCTCAAATCAGACATTTTAATTCGACCAATTTACATAGAATCTACTGATTTAAAAAATAAAGGGTTTAAAATGTGGAAACTAAAACTAAACCAGGAGGGAAAAACTCAACAGTAAACATCCTATCCTATCATACAATTCAAAGTGCATTTAGTAAAAAGCTAATTTAAAGAACACCTATGTACTTGATATAAGTTAACTTTCGATTAGTACAATATCCCCTCCTTCACTGTATCCACAGACATCTTACAAAGTCCAAATCTTTCTATATATTAACTGAAAGAAAGTTTAATGTCTCAGAACATCTGAGAAGTTGGAGTGGATAGTAAAAGGCAAAAATACAAGAAAAAAAAAGAATTACTTTATGCCTTACATATGGGTGCACCAAGATTGAAATCCTTCAGCCTTGGCCCGGAACAAAGATCCACTGTACAGCAGTGTGAGCGCTCCTGTACATGATTGACAGACCAATACCTCAGGCCAGCAAAGTCTGAAGAGTTAAACCTGCAGCAGCCGAGGCACCAGAAGAACTGACCCAGACCACGGAGGAGGCCGGAGGAGACAGGACAGATGGATAAGGAGTGCGGGGAGGTGTAGGGGCGTGTGTGTGTGTGTGTGTCAAAGGAACAGGGTAGCCAAGGTTAATGTCTGTGGCCACAAACAGAAGATTAAGAAACTGAAAACAAGCTCTGGGGGGGGAAAGTCCGTGACTGCAGACAGAGGGTCTCAAAACTGTCCTGTCGGGAGGTATATCAACATAGCAAGTGGTAGGTAGTAGGTGTAGGGTGTTTTAATACCCACATTCTACCATTATAGGGGCTGGGAGATCTGGGAAATCTTGCATAAGGGTTTGCCAGGGAAGCCATCTTAACCTTCCAGGACAATGAGACTACACATAGCCATCTATGCCAGTATGGAAGGAAGATAATAGTGCTTTTTCATGAAGGTTTCAGCTCTTGAATTCCACACCAGTTAATGCTATACCAAGGGCATCCAGTTCATTAGCTGCATAATATTTTAAAGAAGAAAAAAGGCTGGTCTGAGTAATCTAAAATTTTTTTGAAACTATAATATGTATATGGTATTGAAGCATGATACAGCAATGCAAAGCAAATTATACATTTACATTTGGATAAGTGGTCTTAAATGTTTCCCGTTGTAAAAACGAAAATCCACTGTATCCAGACGGGGGGGGGGGGGACAACAACAACAAAAACAAACGAGGGACAAAGAGAAGGAAGAGGAAGTCGTCCAGCTGACAGGAGACAGCAGAGAACAGATGGCCAGGCAGACAAGGACAGGGATTAAAAAGAGAAAGTGACAGGGGTGTGTGTGTGTGTGCTTCCAGAAGGGTCAGCGAAGCTCAGTAGAGGTCACTCAGGCCGGCGGTCTTGCGAGCTTTCTGCATGAGGGCGCGCAGCTGGAACTGCTTCCTGGACAGGAGACGCACGTGCTGCAACCAGGAGAAGGAGGAGGAGGAGGAGAGTACGGTCAGTGAGGGAGGACAGAGGAGAATAAACACAGACTCCAACATGAAAAACTCACATTCATTAAAATTCATCGTAATAAGAATTAGCTCCACTGTGTGTGTCTATCTGTGTGGGTTCACCTTGAGGAAGGCCTCCAGGTCAACGAATTGGAAAATTCCTCATATACTTCCATCTTGGTACTTGACATGAGTAAGCTGTGTGTGTGTGTGTGTGTGTGTGTGTGTGTGTGTGTGTGTGTGTGTGTGTGTGTGTGTGTGCGCGTGTGCGCGGACGTGTTCACCTTGAGGAAGACCTCCAGGTCGATGACACCCCGGCGCAGGGCCTCGCCCAGGTAGAAGATGGTGTCCTCGATGGCGTTCTCCTCGGCGTACAGGTTCAGGATCTGCTTGTAGAGCGGCGCCGTAGGCACGATGACGTCGTCGATGTCGCTGTTCTCCGACTGGCTCTCCATCTTCTCCAGCGCCTCGCTCAGCTCCTCGTCCTTCCTCTTCAGGAGGTCGATGTTACGGTCCACCTCAGACTGGGGAGACACACAGAGAGAGGGATGGGGGAATGGCAGAGACCGAGCGAGACAAAGAGATAGAAAGAGAAAAGGAGAAAGAGAGCACACGAGAGATTGAAAAGACGATGAGAGCGAGAGAGAGAGAGAGAGAGAGAGAGAACAGGCGGAATGAGACAACCTCAGATGCAGGCAGCAGGGATGACAGACGTAGGCCACAGACCCATCAAACGAGACCCCCCCCCCCGCCCCCCCCGGGTCCTCACCACTTCCTGGTCCAGGCGGGACACCATGTCCTCCAGCTTCTGGTGGCCCTTCTTCAGGTCCTCCTCGGTCCTCTTCAGGGCGTCCAGCTCGGCCTGCGCCCGGTCCATCTCCTCCTTCATCCGCCAGCGCAGCTTGTCGCTCACCGCCGAGATCAGCGAGGCGCGGATGGTGTCCTCGCCGATGGTGCCGTCTCTGCTGGGGCCTGGCGGGAGGGAGGGAGTGAGGGACGGGAGAGACAGGAGACAATTTGGATAAACAAGCATTGGATAAAACTCCCAAAAAAAAGTGTCTTCGAAAAAGGTGGCCACCGTAATAGGAGTGTCTACTGATGTATGCAGACGCTATACAACTGATCCCAGGTCTGTATGAAATAGCATAGCAACTATGTAGCTGTCACCTATCAGCCGGTCGTGTTAAAAAACAAAAACCATCTCTAGTGTAGTGGTGGAGGCCAGGGAGAGGAAAGGGCTGTCTGGAGTGCCGTGTCTGGCCCACTCTCCTGTCAGCATGGGGCTGCTGTCAGCAATGGAAATGTCACGGTTAATCTAAGCCCCCCCAACCCTTCCCAGGCAACCGTGTCTCTTCCCTACCAACCAGCTCCGTTTGGCTAAATATAGGACACGGATCTCACTGGCCCCAACTCATTGATCCTTTCCAGGGTGAGCTCTAATACACTGCATTCCCATACACTCTGACCCTTTTAAAACGGGTGAGCTGGTCCTCTTAAATCTGTGCTAAATGGCCAGTTTTACCCAGGTCCTATATATATAGCGCTGGGTGTGTTGGGGGGCAGTCGACAGTCTCTTTCACCCTGGATCCACCGTGCCCTTTGGCCTTTCACAAGCCCATATCTGGTTATATAAACGACCTTTAAGGTGCCAGCTAGCGCTGCAGCCAAGTCACATGGAGTGAACAGACACACAGACAGAAGGTCAAGGGTCGTGGGCGAGGGTCAACAAAAGGCCACAGCATGCTTAGTTTAAAGTCCCCCCACCTTACCATGGAAATCTTCTATGGTTACTTTATAAGGTTATAATGACTGGCATTTACAGAAGGGAATGATATACAAAGTGCAGAGAACACACTTGGGAACACTTTAGTGTAGAGTATCATTCAAAGATGTGAACGTAAAGTTTGTCTATTTAAGCTCTAACGCTGGTTCTTAAATGGTGGTGATATCAACAGAGGATTGAAAGAGTGCACATTTGAAGCTACATAATTACAACATAATTCCTGGCATTGAATCTAAGAATTCCTACACATAAAAAAATCTTCTTAAGCAATTGAAAAAAAAATTATTCAGTAAAAAAACAGGCCTTCTTGCGAAAGAACTACAATAACTAGACAGCGGTGGAAGGTAATGCATACCAACTGTAGAGACGGGAGTCTGGGAGGGGTAGTGTGCAGGGCCACCTGCTGCAGGGTAGGAGTTTCCGCCAGGGTACTGATATGTCGGATAGCCACTGGAGAGAAGAGAAAAATAACTATCCGCATATAGCCACCATAGAAAGCACTTTGTGGTCAATTATGCATTCATATTTAAGGACAGCACAATGACTGCTGCCAGAGGCATGGTCCCCATTCACACAGAAGGGGTTATTTAAGTTATTTAATAAAATCTGTAGTATTTGTCAGGGCTAGAAATTTGCAGTAGCTATGGTAGCAAAATCTTGCTTGCCTACCACTTTTTTCACTGCAAAATACAGCTTAGGGGCCGTGATCATTGTACGCGTTTTTTTACTTCCAGCGCCTCTTCACCATTATATAAAGACAAGACTGGCGTGCTCCTTTTTCGATGAGGCGCGCCTTGCGTCTTGTTGAAAGTAGTTCCACTTTTACAAAAGCGCAGCGCTCATAAATGTCACTCTCTGTCAGCTGGCCAATCAAAATTAAAGGCGGGACAAAAAATCTAAACACACAAACACCTCCATTGAAGAAAAATGTAGGCAATTTAGCGATCTCAGATTTCTCGGTTGCATTGCAACAAAAAGACGTTGATGATGCGCGTTTCAAAACTGCCATCACTAAATAAGTGCATTCCAAGCCCTGATATTCACTAAAGTGGCATAGGCCTATAGTAAATAGATTTGTGAAACTGTGCCCCTCAATAAAAGTGGGTGCATGACGCCTCTGCCTGCTGCATACTTCTACACAGTCCAGACGAACATGACAAGAGCGGTTTGTTCAGAAAACGTGTGGCAAGCGAGGCGCAAACAGAAAGGGTTGTGTGCAAGGCAGACATCTTACCCGGGGTTAGGGTTTGGTCCGTAGGGGGAGACAGCAGGCATACCGGGCATGTAGGATGCTGAAAGAGGAGACAAATGAGAGAAGGATTTTGAAAAGAAAAACACATGCTTGTGAGCAAGTGACATCTGGAGTCCTGAGATGGAACTGCATACATACATTCAAACTATGGAACTCTCTCCCTCCTCTAATTCACAATTCTTACTGTCAATCTTTCAATCCCGCCTTAAAACCTTTTCACTCTAGCCTACCCTTAATTTGCTCTGTGAATAATACCCTGTTAAATCCTTCAACTGACATTCTGTTCTTTTAGTTTAACAATTTTGAAATTAAATTATTTAACTGATGTTGCCTGTCTGTTCTCCCTACTTTTGGGTCATTGTCTGTTACAATGTTTACTGTTTACAATGTGAAGCATCTTTACATTTCAGAAAAGCGCTATATAAATAATGTATTATTATTATATGAATGTGTGATTAGGGATGGGAACTGAAACGATTTTATTGATACTGACGGCATTATCGATACTGCGATTATCAATCGGTCCGATTCTTTAACGATTCTTAATAAATTGTGTTGAAAAAAATGTGTTTTATGTTGTTGATGTTTTAAGCATCAACGCAGGCTGCCAACTCTCACGCATTGAGCATGAGTCACGCAAATTACCCTTTTCACACGCTCTTACGCCACATCTCATATTTCTCAGCATTCACACATTTGCTTTTGGGGAACGTAAACTGCTATTGCAGACCATTTGAAAATAACTCTAAAATGCCGTGTTGCATGGCGCCTATATGCACCAACAGAACTTGATCCGAAGAGCAAAAAATCGGACAGTGCTCTATTTTATCTTTTTTACTCCTGCAAAGCGGCAATCCATGAGTGCCTGCAGTCAGAGCAAAGCGGCGATCCGATAAGAACATTCAAGGAAGTTGTGTTCCTATGTTTATTTTGTATAGCTTGGTGTAAGGATTAGAAGTTATGAAACTGGGGAAATGGCTGTAAAAAGACGAATAAATGTCTGTCGTGTGCGGGGACAACGGCGAGCAACAAAAATAATTGCCACGCATGCACACACGTCTCTCACGCAGAGGTTTTTGGAAAAGTTGGCAGCCCTGCGCAGATGTTTTTACAATATGAACATTTGAACAACAAAATAAGAAAATTAACAAAATGTGTTTGCCCACTGAAGCATGCGCTCTATGCCAGAAACATTGACTGGTGACCTTACATTTAAAACTGTATGAATGTAAACTATTATGAGGTTGAAAATACGTTACAGTATATGGGACCTCATTATCTTCCAGTCTAATTGCATATATGATATGATGATATATGATACAGTTAGGCCAAAATTATTCATACCCATGCCAAATCTTGAGTTATAGTGATTTTTATTTGACATATAGTTTTTTTTTGGGTGGAAATGCTATAATGGTGACAAAGGATGGTAAAACATTGTGTTAGGGATATTAATGAAAATGTCCACATATCTTTACCTTTACATTTTAACAAAAAACACCAAATGTCCAAACATTTTAATACCCCTTGAAATTGTCAGAAATTTGAGAAAATGCAAGCTTCTACACCATTTCTAATGATCTAGAATATTATATTAATATGTTATAGTTGATCACAGTATAAAAAGCAACCGACTACGGATCAGGATGCAAGTTTTGATGTATGAACGTGAGCATGTATGGTTATTGAGATACAGCTTAAAAAAAATTTTTTTATTATAGTAAAAAGTATGCGAGAGTACATGCATGGCAGGGAACTGCTCAAGGAATCTCTCCATCATCAAATAGAGGGAATTCCACTGTGTCTTCACATCTAGAATGAGATTTTGCTGGGGAAGGTCTGAAAAACAAAGTTAAAACGCATTTATATGAGCACATCACAAATAACAATAAACAACATTATATAATCATTATTTGTTTGTTTCTCATATATATAAATAGGCCATATCATCTTCATTTATATTAGAATCTAATAAAAGTAGGATTTAATGTATTCTTACTGAGGAGTAGCTGCTTCTCCGTGAGGACCTTTGCCGTGTCGGATCTCCTCATCCAGACAACCACTCTGCGTATTCTTGCGACCCAGTTGGAAACAGTGTTGCACTTCTGAACTTTTTGCACTGCCAGGTTTAATGTGTGTGCAAAGCAGCCTATCTTCACAATCTGCAGCTCTTTAACAGCCACGTCCATGTTGCTTGCATTGTCTACAGTGGCTGCCACAACCTTCCCTTTAACTCCGAACTCATCCAGGATACTGTTGATTTCTTCTGCCACAGCTGCTCCTGTTTGTGCTTCGTAGGCTGCTTTTGTTTTGAGGACCTTCCCTATGATCCTACCATGCTTGATGTAATGCACTGTTACTGTTAGGTAGTGGTCCTGAGCCAAGCTTGTCCATCTGTCGGCTGTGATGCTTACCCTTGAAACTTGCTCTAGATCATATATTAAATGTTCCTTTTCCACGTTGTACCAGGCAGGGATCAGGCGGTTGGTTATACTCTCTCTTGATGGTGGTTTATACTTTAAGTTCAGAGTATTTGTCATCTCCCTACAGATTATTTATGTGAATGAAATACAACACTGATTACAATAGAATATTACAGTCAACTTCACAATTAAGGTTTCATTTTTGCACCCATCTCAGAAAAACGCATACTGTATTTTTGTAAACATTAATATATATATATATATATATATTTATAAAATCTATAAATAATAGGCAATACCAAGAATGCATCGCTGTCTACTCTATCTGCCTTAAGCTGTGCATTAACTAACACATAAATAACTTAGCAGGTAACCTACCAAAATTCTGGTTGTTCAACCGTTGAGAAAGGGTGCAAACCTTTAACTACAAATCTGGTGACTGCACGATCACACTCTTTCATCCTTTCATCCTTTCATCACTAATTTTCCCTCCCTTTGCAGCAAGTGTGAAAGGGTTTTTGTGGGTGGGAGAGGATGGGTGAGAAGAGGAGTGGGAGCAGCTAGCTGTAGCCGCAGAGCTAGCTGTAGCCTCTGTAGCAGGCTGGCTGTCATCTAAAATGGAATAATGAGAATATTTTTACAGCGTTTTACTTAAGTTTTCTTAGCAAATTTTGTATTCGACCAAGCCTGCCTGCGTGGCACTAATATTATTAGAACATAGGATTAAGATATCAAAAAGAAAAAAGAATTACCATAATGATATTTACCCTCTGGATCCATGGCACTCTTGCGCCGTAGATTTTCAAATGCATGGCATTCCTGATATTTCAACCCGTGTTGCGACGAAAATATGTTTTAACATACTGCTGGTGTTTCCACCCTTACAAGAAATAACTATTTGACATATTATAAACAGCACTTATATCTTCAGTGCTCTTTGTAAAATGGAGCCACGCTTTAGAATGTTTTCTCCTCTCTGCCATGGTGACTTATGTTCAGCAGCGAGTTTGATGTTATGACACGAGTTATTGCACCGCGCAACTTAAAAAAAAAAAGACAAAAAAATTTCATGAATTGACAACTTCAAAGGCGTACGATTACGATGGCCCGGACAATTTGGAACAGGTTCCCAACTGGAACCAGTTCTCGATTCCCATCCCTATGTGTGATGCAACATGCACTGTGATTCAGTGCAGCTCAGTTGTGAGAGCATAGCACTGCCAACGGCATGGTTAGCCACATTCAAAAAATTTGTCAACCAAACCAAAAACCTTCTCCTAACGAACCAAATTGGATTCAAAACGGACTAAATGTGGGCTTGGCTGGGTGATGGCTGACAGATGGCTAAACAATGGGTGGACTCACGGTTGGGGGGTCCAGCAGCCTGGAAGGCCTGGTATGGGGCCTGCGTGGTGGGCCGGGAGAACACCGGGGGCTCCTCCCCAAACACCACAATCATCACCTGGATCAGCCCGTACAGCTCCGACGAAGGCTGGAACACGCACGGGATAACAGTTAACTTCCAAGGTCGACGTGTAAATATACTTTTTATCATGTGTCGATACGTTCTCTATTTTTATGTGAATGGCAATGCCTTTTGGAGAATCCAGTGGATGGTGAAACAGAGAGAGTGACTCACATGTTTCCACTCATGGAGGTAGGGCAGGTAGATCTTGCCATTGGCGTCAATGTGTTTTCCAGTCTTGATCATCATTGCACTGGTTGGCTTCACAAAGCATATGGGAGGGTTGTAAGGGTATGTGTCCAGCAGCCATAAGCACACTGGGATGTTGTAAACATTTCCTAGAAAAATATAAATAAGGGATTGATAGTCATTTGTACATACAATTGAGACAGAAATTTACAGTGACTATTTTTGTCATTTGAGGTTTTGTCTTAGAGAGCCTTACCTCTGTAGCTGACTGGCACGGTTCCTGTCAAACTCATTAGGTCTCTTGTGGAGCCATCATTGAACACTGAGAGGAAAAAATAATGGCCGGCAATATGTAAATATTTTCCAAACCAGAATCTGGCACCAAATTAAATTATGACAATATAGTGTATTAACAGTATTAACTCAAACTTACCATAGGCATCCATAACAGGTTTCAGATCCTTGTACTGTGAGATGACATTGGTTATTTCACGCACCGTCAGGTCTCTGTATTTATATTGCTGGACAATGGAAAAACGAAGATACAATTAGACACTTATTATTCGAGGTCAGTTGGTTTCCACATTATATTCACCTTATTTTCACAAAATAACTGAAATAGAACGTTGCCCACATTTTAGTTCCAAAATAAGGTGAATAAAATAAGAAGCTGTCCACTGTGCAGACAAGGATATTTTTTCCCATTGGCATTGCCAATGGCATTTGCTAGCCTAAAAAAATATTTAAAATATTACAACTACTTTATACTACTTTTTATTCCAAAGTGTTTTTCAGTGGTTGAAGGATTTACATTTGCGACAAGGCCGTATTGACACTACATATCATCACAAAGATGAAAATCAACAGTATTAGTTCCAGGATATACCTTAGGCTTAGTTCAAGTTGTGTTTACGTTAGCTATTAGCATTTTGTGAATCTGGGTGACCCACCTTTAGCATTTTCTTTAATGCGCCTTCGTTGACAACTGCCATGGCTGCCGATAGACACGTCTTGTTATGTAGCCTGTGAAAGAGCTTACTATTTGATTGAGTTGAACAAGGTAAAACTGTTATTTAGCTAATGCTAAATAGCTACTTGCGTAAACTGGCCCTCGGTAATGCTAAGCTAACGTTAGCCCAGCCCAGGGCCAGAAACTAGTAGAGCAAGGTTTGTAAAACAAAATCTCTTCTGAGATCTGAGTAAGAAAATATACGCTTGTCCAACGTTAAGCCTAAAGTGTTTTTATAAATGGACATATAGTATATTCGCCTGTAACAAAACACAATAAAACTGAAACAAGGCAATAGCCAACCAATATCTTTTCCGGTATCGCAATCGGCTGCATCCGACAGGAACGCCTGTAACTATACCGCTGACGAGTATTCCAGAGAATTAAAAATTAAAGGTTCCGCCCAGTTAGATTTATAGGCCTTCAGTATCGAAAACAAGAGCACAGTTTAAACGCATTCATATTTATTGCAATTTTTACAATTACAACTAGATAAAACATGTCATGCAAATATACATAAAGAGCTTTCTAAAATCTTGCAATTTAAATAATACTTTACATTCTTCATAATATATTATAATCTTCATATTGTGCACGCTGGGATGCATATATTTTACAAGTGATGATAATGAGCTCCAAGGCAGTAGATATTACTTGCAGGAGCATAGGAAATGATGCAGAAAATATATGAAACATGTATTTTTCACTTTAGCTAGCTAACAGTTTGTTTCATTTATCTGCTGAGAAGGTTGACCATCTTCTCTTGTCAGAACCAGTTTGCAATTGCTGTCAGTTTCTAAAAGGTAATCTGTTCTTTGGAATTCTTTAGAACCTGAAACAAAAATCATCCTTTATGATATATATATATATATATATATATATATATATATATATATATATATATATATATATATATATATATATATACATACAGTACTGTGCATACGTTTTAGGCACGGGATGCTGTTTTGAAGGCGAATGGTGGTAACACCAAATGTTGATTTGATACAGATTTGCTTTGCCCTCACTTTGTATTTTAAGAATTGAATTATGAATACAATTAACATTTATATTTTTATATATATATATTTTTTTTTTTCTCCGAACTTTAAAGACTTCACACCTGCTTAAATGTTTTGCACAGTACTGTATATATATATATATATATATACACATATACATATAGATATATATATATATATATATATATATATATATATATATATATATATATATATAAGAGCAGAAGATGGAAGAGGCTATGGAAGAGCGGCTGAGAAATCAAAGTCTGATGAACTTTGCCTTCACTTAAGTCTCATGATATTGCCTTGCCCCAGATCACAATCATGCATACGTCTTATCATTTCTCATCTGAGCCAGATACATTAATATTGGTTTAGAACTAAAGGACATCGACTTGACAATGTTTTAAAAAGATAAAGAACACGTATGATTCTTACACAAGGTTTGTTCCAATTCTGGACCGGGCCGAACACACACAGGAGGAGACTCTCCAAACACTGCAACCATCACCCCAAGCAGGCTCACCAGGTCACACTCAGTCTGTGAACAGACAAGTTGAACCATATAAGCTATGCTTTCCACATCCTGTTCTTAAACGGGATGGAAAATGTCGTAATTGAAATAAATGCAAGATTGACTGTACGTTGTCAACAAGGTTTTATGCATTATACCGACACTCAAATTTGGACTTATTTAATTGTTGGAGCACTGCTGGTATACATTTAAATACCCGGTATGGCTTAAAACGCTCTGTAGATAACAGTAGGTTACCTTATGATCACATTCAACAACTTCTGTCACCAATTGCACAGTGCCTTCTCTCAATAAAAGTTTCTCTCACATGTCTCCACTCTTGTAGATAGGGAAGCAACACTTCTCCGTTGCTGTTGATATGCCGTCCTTTTAAAATCATCATCTCAGGGCTGGGCGTCACGTAGCAAATAGGAGCAGACCGGGGGTAGGTCTCCTCAAGCCATAGGCACACAGGGATGTTGTAAGGGTTATCTGGGTTTTGGGGGAGTTTTGATTACATTTTGGGGTGACTGAAGACTGTGCTTTTATTTTGTGTGACAATTGTTTTTATACTCATATGTAGTGATGCGTTGTTTGTTACCATCAAAGAGGACATTAATAGTTCCTGATATACTCATCAACTCTTTCGCTGAGCCATCATTGAAAACTGGTGAATAGGAAAGGAAAACGCTGATAATATGCTATGTTCAGTGATAAACTGGGATAAGATATTTACACATATGGTTGTGCCACTTACCATATGTGTCAATCATAGGGTAAAGGTTCTTGTAGTGTGTCAGGGCTACATAGATTTCATAAGCAACATGTTTCCTGTATTGATATGTCTGAAAGAAAAAAAGGCACAATCAACAACAAAGTACTTTAATGCTTACAATTATAGTATGTTCTCATCGATTTTAAGGGTGAGCAATCCTTAGCTGTCCAAAAAACAACTCTTATAGTTGCTTGCAATTGCTTACCTTAGGTAACATTTTCTTAAATGGATGCATTCCCTCATACGCCATGGCTTTAGGTAATTTGAGAAATATCCAATCCTAAAGACAAAAATCCCACCAGTCTAAATTTTTTAGGTTATAACAACCTAGCAAAAGGAGTTTAGTCTAGTACTGTTTCCTGGGCGTTTTATGGATAACCAACCATATATTTAATCACCAGGTTTTATGTGAGCCAATGAGTAAGCGGCTTCATGGCCACGCAAAAGAAGCAGACCACTACAAATTTGCAGATGATAACGGTTTGCTTGAAACAGAAAAGATTTCATGTAAGTAAAAAATACAACTAAATCTCTTACAGCCTATGATTATCATCCGCCCAATCTCAAAACAAGTTCTAACTCTAGACTCAAGTCTAACTCTGCAGTAAATATGTAAGGCACTACTGGTTAGTGTCAAGATTATTATTTTAATTTTTTTTATTTTATTAATACAGGGTTAACCGACTGAGACCAGGTCTCTTTTACAGCAGTGCCCTGTTTAAAGGCAGAATATATAAATTACAACAACAAAAAAAAAAGAATAACAAATATGCAAAAAATAAATAAAAATGTTAAAAAATATATTGTTATCTTTAGATTTACTTTCCATTTCGTCACACAAATTATTTAACTGAAAGAAAATTTGAAAGACATAAATCGAGAGGTCTGTTAAGCTTGGAAGTAAACAAATAAAACTAATAGTTTTTAGTCTCAGGCAGACCTTATCTTTTAAAAGACTTTGCCCTTGTTTGCTTCAGTTGTGTGTCCATTACTAGCACGGGTTGTGTCATCCAGGCCCAAACAACACCCTTGTGGGAAATGCTATTATGGTTTATGTGTGGTCTTTGACCTTGCCACACCTGACAATAGTCTTGGTAAATTAAACGTATTCTAGAGTAACACAGGGGAATAAAAAGTAAGCGATGAAGAGTATACAGTAGTTGAGAAGAGATGAGAGAAATGCATACTTTCATACACTATTATATGTTAAAGCCCTGTTGATGACAATTTCTGAAGGATGCCACATGTAATAGTCAGAAAACACGTTTTTGCCTGACTGTTGAAATGTATGTGTGCATATGGAATAAAAATAATCTAAAATATATCAATACAACAGTAATTTAATTGAAATGTCTAATTGCCTGTATGGATCCACCAGTTGAAAAAACTTGACAGTAGAGGGCAGCACTTATCTCATTGCCGACAGAGAAGTGAAAGAGCTACAGTTAGGCCCAAAAATATTTGGACAGTGACACAAGTTTTGTTATTTTAGCTGTTTACGAAAACATATTCAGGATACAATTATAAAATCAATATGGGCTTAAAGTGCAGACTCTCAGCTGTAATTTGAGAGTATTCACATCCAAATTGGAGCAAGGGTTTAGGAATTACAGCTCTTTAATACGTTGCCGCCTCTTTTTGAAGGGACCAAAAGTAAATGGACAATTGACTCAGAAGGCTGCAAAAAAAAAATAACAACGCTGCATGGGCTCTTCCCTCATCAACCTGTCATCAATTAAGCAGTTAAAAGATCTGGAGTTGATTCCAGGTGTGGCGTTTGCATTTGGAAGCTGTTGCTGTGAACACACAACATGCGGTCAAAGGAGCTCTCAATGGAGGTGAAACAGACCATCCTGAGGCTGAAAAAAAAGAAGAAATCCATCAGAGAGATAGCAGAAATGTTAGGAGTGGCCAAATCAACAGTTTGGTACATTCTGAGAAAAAAGAGTGCACTGGTGAGCTTGGGAACTCAAAAAGGCCTGGACGTCCACGGAAGACAACAGTGGTGGATGATCGCAGAATCCTTTCCATGGTGAAGAAAAACCCCTTCACAACATCCACTCAAGTGAAGAACACTCTCCAGGAAGTAGGTGTATCAGTATCTAAGTCTACCATAAAGAGAAGACTTCATGAGAGTAAATACAAAGGATTCACCACAAGGTGCAAAACATTAATCAGCCTCAAAAATGGAAAGGCCAGAATTGACTTTGCCAAAAAACACCTGAAGAAGCCAACCCAGTTCTGGAACAGCATTCTTTGGACAGATGAGACTAAGATCAACCTGTACCAGAATGATGGGAAGAAGAAAGTTTGAAAGAGAATTGGAACAGCTCATGATCCAAAGCACACCACATCTTCTGTAAAACATGGTGGAGGCAGTGTGATGGCATGGGCATGCATGGCTTCCAATGGCACTGGGTCACTTGTGTTTATTGATGATGTGACAAAAGACAGAAGCAGCCGGATGAATTCTGAAGTGTATAGGGATATACTTTCTGCTCAGATTCAGCCAAATGCAGCAAAGTTGATTGGACGGCGCTTCACAGTACAGATGGACAATGACCCAAAACATACTGCAAAAGCAACCCAGGAGTTTTTTAAAGCAAAGAAGTGGAATATTCTGCAATGGCCGAGTCAATCACCAGATCTCAACCCAATCGAGCATGCATTTCACTTGCTCAAGACAAAACTTAAGGCAGAAAGACCCACAAACAAGCAACAACTGAAGACCGCTGCAGTAAAGGCCTGGCAAAGCATCACAAAGGAGGAAACCCAGCGTTTGGTGATGTCCATGGGTTCCAGACTTCAGGCAGTCATTGCCTGCAAAGGATTCTCAACAAAATATTGAAAAGTAACATTTTACTTGGGGTTATGTTTATTTGTCCAATTACTTTTGAGCCCCTGAAATGAGGAGCGTTTGTATAAAAATAGCTACAATTCCTACATGTTTAATCATATATTTTTGTTCAACCCCTTGAATTAAACCTTAAAGTCTGCACTTCAATTCCGTTGTAGTTGTTTCATTTCAAATCCAATGTGGTGGCATGCAGAGCCCAAATCATGAAGATTGTGTCACTGTCCAAATATTTTTGGGCCTAACTGTATATATTCAAAAATAATTGGTAATCCTGACAACTTTATTTCTGTCCGGCTATACAATTGATAGTTGGATCATACAATTAATACATCTTACAGGATACATCTTGAGATAAAACAGCGGAAATCTTTACAATAAATGCTCTGTCTTTCTTTCCTAATTCCAGTTATCTTAAATAAGATATTATTGTGGATATAATTTATGCCAGGCATATGTCCTTCTGCAACGTTTTTCATATTTTGCACTCTAATTCAGACAAGAAAACCACACATTCATAGTCTTGTGAAACTAGTACCTATGAAAACAGATGCTATTTCTGCAACAGGAGTTCATTGGTTGCATTACTTTGAGGTGTGTTGAAGCACAGGACTGGAGAAACGTTAGGGTTATCAAGGCTGCAAGCAATTTATCAGACCACCACACCTTTTCCCATAAAGAAGCTAAGCCTGTTTTTTGAAGCTAAATGAATAAATCTGCAGCTAAATGATCAAAGCAAGGATTTGACCAGGTCAAATAAGTTTTTAAACGGGAAAGGATTTCGGAACAAGAAACGTTAACGTCAATTAACCCACCTGAGAAGCACATATTTGTAATTTATTTCAATATAGTGATATCTATATTGATTGAGAGGATATGATACATAAAACGATGTCTGCAATAACAAAAGATTGTGTCACAAACATAAAGACACAATACAGTTAGAGAAAACCCCATTATCCTAATACATTTTCCAAACTTATTTTTTTAGGGCAACTCGTAACACAACTATGTTAACAAATCTTTGCTAACTCATTTAAAAAAAAAAAGCAATAATTATAATTCTTGTCCATTTGTCCTCAGTACTCAAAGCTTAAATATTACCTCTCGATCAAAAAAAGATGCACGTTTGGCGGAAAGGTGTTTAAATTGTCGGGCATCTTGTTTTAGGGCTTCAAAACCAGTTTTATTACATAACCGTGAACACTGTGGATCCAGAGGGAGCCCACATACGCATAAGCATGATGTAGATGTAAAGAAGGTTTAGAAAAGTGAGGGGTTCAGGTCTTTCACTCATAAAGATAATCTTTTAAAGGTTCACACTTGAGCATATACATACAACTGTACAAATATTAAATAGCAACTGGTATAAAGGTTGATCTTTTATAGACAGATAATCCATTTGTTTCATTGCTATAGTTAATATGCTTGAGCTAAAAGCAATGCAAGGTTGGCTTACAAACAAAGTGCAAAAAAACATCTAATTCAACCAATTTTATAATGTGAACAGTGATGATCAGAAGGTACCTTAAAAACAAAAAGTAATCATGGGCCCTGCAAAAAAAAAAAACAACGATCAGCACAGGAAACAAATTCATCAGACAGGGACATGCTGTGAAGAATATTTCTCACAACGTAGTGTTTTCACTGGCATAGATCCCTGTCTCTGTCTGTGGTCAACAACAGATAAAGGTCAGCAAGCCTCATTTCAGTCCAACGTACTTAGCCATTCTCACAGAACAAAATGCTGCAGATCATCAAGAAATGTGCTTTTGAACACATATTCACACTGTCTACATTAGGCACAGACCAACAAACAGGTAGGATAGAGTTCAAACACACCAGTCTCGTTCATATTACTTTGGCTGCCAATAACACCCATTTCAATTTGCAAAGAAAACACGGGCCTGACCAAAGCCTAGCTAGTGAATACTTATGTATGGATCCCCTATTTAAAGAGGCTACGGCAGGCGAGCACAGCATTGAAAAGTATATAAGCTGCCACAAATAGAGGCAACCTACAAGCTAGTAGTGGGGGGGAAAAAAGTTGTTTTGTATTAGCAAATAGCAAAACAAAGGGTTGGTCCCACTTGCAGCCCATTTTTTAAAGAGGTATTGTGTATCAAAATCTGACTTTGAAATCTGGCCTTCCTTCTGCTGTTTTAGGTTAAAAAAGGTGAGACACTGCAACTACCCCCTTTTCTGGGCCTTAGTAAAAACAAAGTGAAGAACAAAGATGACTTTTTACGGGAAAAAAATGGTTGCTACTCTCCAAGCAAAGCAAAAAGCCTGTTATTCAAAGGGAAGTCAATGCAGTCACCATCTTATAAATTGCCACTGAATCAAATCTAGAAAGGTAGGCTATGATGTTTCAACACTCTACAAGCCAGGTCTCCCTGGAGTCTTTAAAAGCAGCCTTGTGTTATGACAGGCTAGATAATAGCGCTGCATGGAGCTACAGGGATGACGTGGGACTCCTGTACTAAGATTCAGCCTTGGCAGCCCTGGATACGACAGCAAGCACACCTCCGTCATGTCCCCCACCCACCCCCCTCTCCCAAGAAATACAAGCAAGAAAATCGGCATGAGAGATGGTTTATTCCAAATCCTTTACCTAGTAAGATAGTAAACAATCCTAATGCAACAGAGCCTACACTAGCCATTACTATCATCAGTCCACAAGGAGAACCTTTAAAACACACATCTGAGTTTTGAAGGAGGCTTGGGGTTGGGGCAGTGGCACCCTGGGGGAGAGATGAGTCCTCCATATTTTTCTTTAAGCAAAACCCCCCTTCACATCCAAATAACAACTTTCTAACATTAACAGGTCTTCAAAATAGCAACAGCCTGTCGCACAAACGACCATCCTCATTTGCCTACTGCCCTGATTATGATCATATTTCATAATCAATCAATCACAGAAAACAGTCTCATATCAAAACATCATCATCATCATCATCGTCATTTACAAGATAAAACAACTTTCTAACGGCTAGAACTAACCGTTAAAACAACAAAAAGAAATCATTCTGTTGTGGCGTCTCGTTTTATACTTGGCCCCGTATCCACGGAGCTTCCAAAGAGCCACGGTAGAGAAGCAACAGGCAGGGTTATATGGTGGGTGGTGGGGTTACTACTGTCCAGTCATTTCCTTGCAGAGGGACAGGAGTGGGTGGTTGAGGGGGGTCGTTTTCGACCTCCCCCTTTTTAAGACCAGTGTTGAGACTGTAAAACAATAAGTTAGTAGGACGTCGCGGAGCAGCCCAGCGTGACCGCACTGGAGAACACAGAGTCATTAGTGGTGTTCGCTCTGGCAGACATGGACTCAAAGAGGGGGGGTGGGTGGGGGGGTGGTGGCGGGCTACACAGCTCGTCCCAGGCCGGGCTAGCCAGGAGGACCACGGGCCAGGGTCCGGGTTCAAGCCCCCTCTTCACTCCGCCGGGCTGGTTTCCTTTTTCCCTGCTCGTCTTTTTTTTTTTTTTTTGACTGCCCTCGTGAAGTTCTTTTTTTTAAAAATGTTTTGTGTTGCTTCGTCGTTCAATCTTCAAGTCCATGCTGCCGCCACGCGCCGTAGGTCCTCTCCTCACTCCGAAGCAGTGAGCTGGTGGGGGAACAGAGAGCACAGGTGGGAATGAGGGAAAAGAAACACACTGGGACTGATCCTCACGTACAGTACATTCTGACAACCTCTAGGGAGAAAACAGACGGAGAAAATGTTTCGAGTCACACTGCTATCCACGTTAGCTTCGCTGAGAACTCTGCTCCTGTTTACAGTAACCACATGCCAGGCGGAGTTAACTGCAAGGAACTCACACAAAGGTAACTGTAAATATCCTTATGCTGACACACTCTTAAGCCCAGTTCGGTGACATTCCATTCCAAAATATTTGTGCAGGGTACTAGGGTGTATGTGCGAGTGTAGGGTACTGGTGTGTTTGTGGTGTGCAGGGTACTGGGGTGTTTGTGGTGTGCAGGGTACTGGGGTGCATGTACGAGTGCATGGTACTGGGGTGTTTGTGGTGTCCAGGGTACTGGGGTGTTTGTGGTGTCCAGGGTACTGGGGTGTTTGTGGTGTGCAGGGTACTAGGGTGTATGTGGTGGATAGAGTACTAGGGTGTATGTGGTGGACAGGGTACTAGGGTGTTGGTGGTGTGTAGGGTTCTAGGGGATATGTGTGAATGGTATGCAGGGTGCCAGGGTGTATGTGGTGGATAGGGTACTAGGGTGTTGGTGGTGTGTAGGGTTCTAGGGGATATGTGTGAATGGTATGCAGGGTGCCAGGGTGTATGTGGTGGATAGGGTACTAGGGTGTTGGTGGTGTGTAGGGTTCTAGGGGATATGTGTGAATGGTGTACAGGGTGCCAGGGTGTCTGACCTGCATCACGACACAACACAGCGACAGCTCATACAGTCCTCCCCGCTCTCATCTGGAGGGTTCAGCTTTCGCAGCTTGTGCTGCCTGATCTCCCGCACCAGCGTGTAGAAGGCGTCCTCCACTCCCTGGACACGGACAAAGAAAGGGAGAAATGGAGAAGGAGAGGAAGAAATAAGAGATTGATAAAAGGAGAGAGAAGAATGGCGGCGCGTACAATGCGCCGTGACACCGAAAACCTCGCAGGCTTACTCGGCGGGCGCACCATTCAAAAGGCCGCTAGCCGTCACCATGGAAACCACAATCGCTGCTCTGATGATGAGACAGAAAAAAAAAAAAAGAAAAAAAAAAAAACACGGGGCAGGACAGTCATCGAAGGTAAAATGTCCTAACTAAGACGGTAGTATTCCACCAGTCAGGGTTTCTGTGGTGCGACGTGGTGCTCTGGTAACCACCTGTGAGCCAGCGGCGAGTCACAGGGGGAGAAGGAGTGGTGACTCGCCCCTGGGAGGCCTCTCTCACTGAGCTCCTCAAGGCAGGGCTACCTGCCAGTGACTCATCGCCTGCAGTGTTGAGAGGAAGAAAAAAAAAATCCTTCCCCGGCACCGCTAACCACAGCATCACGCTGACGGACACTCTCTACTCTTTGTGTTTGAATGTGTGCGTGTGTGTGTGTGAGTGGGGGGTGGGTTATGTAAGAGAGGGAAAGTGCAGATGTGTTGCAGATAGAGAAAGAACATGCTATGAAAGAGAGATCCTGTTAAGCCGGTGAATTTCCATATCACTGTTCTCCATTATCTTTTCTGTGTGTGTGTGTGTGTGTGTGTGTGTGCGCGTGTGTACCTGTCGTGTTTTGGCCGAGGTCTCGATGTATGGGATGCCGTAGGAGCGGGCCAGCTCCTGGGCTTGCCGGGTGTCCACTGTGCGCGCCGGGAGGTCACACTTGTTCCCCACCAGCACCATGGGGACGTCGTCAGAGTCCTTCACGCGCTTGATCTGTTCCCTGGGAGGAGGCAGAGACGCACGGGGAGGTCAGCCGACGTAGCCTACGTTAGGAGTATGGTGACCCGAAAAAGTCTGGAGCCTAGGTCGCGGGAACGTCATAGCAAAAGCCGCAACCGTGTACGCCGACGTCTTGAAGCCAGCTCGTTGGTGTGCTGCGTAGGACCCACCCTTTTGTGTCTCCCCGCAATAAACAAACCAGCTACAGCAGGCACCCAGAGGGCTTTAGGACCCTGAGGGGCAGGCAGGGAGCCAGGGAACCGCTGTGCTGCACTGCTGGACGAGGGAGGGAGGGGGAGGGCTAGCAGGCAGCAAACAGCATTACCTCATCACTACAGCAGTCGGGCGGACAGCCAGCCAGCCAGCCAGCCGGGGGTAGGGGGGTGGAGGAGGGTCAGATCAATCTTTCAGCCTCCGCCCCGTGGCTCCTGCCTCCCCCCGTCTCTCCCACAGCAGCAGCCGCCGCCGGAGCGGTTAGCGCTGGTTAGGTGAGCTACGGAGGAGGGGCCGGTGGTGCAGCGGTGGCCCGACAACCATCAGCCTGTACGCTCCAATGAATGGACCGCCGTGATTATTAATCCCTGCTAAAGGACGACTGTGTGTCGCGTGGACAATAATCGAATGAGTCAAGAGAACCGTGACAAATAACCCAGGAACCAATACGACAAGGGACGGCTCTAATCACATTAGTAATCAGTGCATTCCAATGGGTTTTTTGTTCCCGGCGAGTCGTTCCCACAGAAGTGAGAGGCGCTGACAATGGGGCTCTGGCCTGGGGGGGGGGGGGGGGGGGGGGGGGGGCCGTGTCAGGGTGCCACGGTGGGCTTAAAGCCCCACGCTGGCACAGGGCTATCCTCATCGTCGGCCCTGGTCCAGTCGGATGTACGGCGCAGACATACAAACAACAGTCATACCAGAGAACCAGGACTGTCTTAAGCGGTAGTGCCCGTTTTGAAGTGCATATTGCTCATGCTAACAATTTAAGGAGCCGGACGGTCCCGTCCATTCCAATTGATATCGGGGTGTTAAATAGACTACACATCTGGATGTCGGGTAAACGAGCCAAAGTTTTACCATGACGGCCCAACAACGTGCAACACTAATGGTGAACTCTGACCTAACCGGGGACGTGGCACGTGAGACAGACGGGGCGTGGCTGCGTCTCGTCACAGACGCGACGGGGCTCTGTCCAGGCACACGCCAGTGACAGAGAACAAGAGAACACAAAGAGAACAATACGGCCATGCTTATCATCTGGAATTCTTCTCTTCCTCCTCCTCCTCCTCCCCCCCCCCACCCCCTCCACACCTCCCAGCTGCTCGCTCGCTCTCCTCCCTTTCTCCTTCCCCTGTCCTTGGGAGCGCTCCCTCTCTCCTTCTCCTTCTCTAATAGAGCCGGGATCGATTTCATTGGCTGTGTGCTGTAATCCTCCAGTCGGGAGGCTAAGCTTTGCTTTAGCCGTGTTAAACGCTACGACACCGCATCGCCCATCCGCTGCAGACCACAAACACACACACACACACACACACACACACACACACACACACACACACACACACACACACACCTCCCTATAACCAACAGGGACACGCGCTGTTACCCTGACACACACACACACACACACACACACACACACACACACACACACACACACACACACACACACACACACACACACCTGTACTGGTGGATGTCCTCGAAGGACTTGGTGTTGTTGATGGCGAAGACACAGAGAAAGCCCTCCCCTGTCCTCATGTACTGGTCCCTCATGGCGCTGTACTCCTCCTGACCTGCAGTGTCCAGGATGTCCAGCAGGCACGTCTCGCCGTCAATCACCACCTGCTTCCTGTACGAGTCCTGCGGGCAGAGGGAGGGGGGGGGGGTTAGAGTGCGGTACGTCCTCCGCCATCCCCCCCGACACGACAAAGGCGTCAGACGAGCGAGGCGGGGAGCGCCCCGTGAGCCGCAAAGCACCGCTGATTCTGAGGCGCCGCGCTCTCCCCCCGAGCTCCCTAAAGACCATGCGTACGGGTTCACACACACACACTGTGGTGGTAGCGGTAGGGCCAATGTTTAGCGTTCCCATCACACTGCCACACAAACACAGAGGCCTGTCCCTTTGTGTGTCGGCTCACAGGGGCCAGGAATGCGCGCAGACAAAAAGGACATTGTCCGGCCAGAGGCAGGCGTGGTGAGAAACGCGAGCGGCAGAGGAGAGGAGCATAGACCGGCTCCTCTCCCAAACTCCCACCCCCTTCCCCCGCGCCTCTCAGCCTCCCCTGGTCTAAAGAAGAAAAAAAAAAAAACACAGTCCCAGAGCCTGACCTTTTGGACAATTTCATTGATAGAGAGAGCATCCGTTGGTGAATTAGATCAATTGGTTTTGGCTGCGCGCAGCAGAGCCTCTGTCAGCGAGCGATCGTGCCTGACAATCATTCTCGGGGGAGCGGAGGGGCTACGTGTGGATGACATCTAGAGAGGGAGGCCAGGGAGTAGCAGGAAATGTGAACAGTAACTTCGGACACACCTCACACACACCACACACGCTCAGCTCAGCTCAGCTTTCAGTTTCTCTGACTGATGCGCTCATCAGTAGATTTGGGCCGTGCCGTACCTCAATGGTGGGGTCGTATTCGTCCACAAAGTGGTTCTGGATGAGCTGGATGGTCAAGGCGCTCTTGCCCACGCCACCAGCGCCCACCACCACCAGCTTGTACTCCGTCATCCTCTGGGCTTCTGCTTACCACCGCCGCTGCTGCTGCTGGGACACACAGAAAAAGAAACAGAGAAAGATACAGAGAGAGAGAGAGAGAGAGAGAGAGAGAGAGAGAGAGAGAGAGAGAGGTTAGCTAAATTGCTAAATATCAATTGATTCCAATATTTACAGCTGCTTATCTTAAATACTAGGGGGTCTAAGCGTGGCTTTTACCAAGTCAGGTCCGAGATATGAGACGTATGACAGCTATTTATTTTTGTTAACCTCTTCTCTAGCATGTACATTGCCACCTCTGCCCAGTGTTTAGGGATATAGGCTTCAGTGTGTGTGTGAATATAGGGGCGGGGGGTGGGGGGGGGTCAGACGGTGAGACCCTCAAAGGGGAATGTGAAAAATGTGCTGAAGGTACTCAATGTTCCAATGCGCTCCCCCTCTCCTCGCGAGTGAGAGTCCCTCGCCGGGTGTGTGTGTGTGTGTGTGTGTGTGTGTGTGTGTGTGTAGGGGAGGGCAGAGAGGATATAGAGGGAGGAGGGGAAACACACTGGCAGGGTGCTCCTCGACCATGCAGACCCCCCCCCCCCCTTCAACCTCTCTGGGTGGGTGATCCCCCATCAGATAACAACCCCGTCAGGTTACAATGGTGCAGGTGTCCCAGAACCGCGGTTTAAAACCTCAGGCCGTTTACAACCGCATCCACACAAACGGACAGTGAGCGAGTAAGCTCAAGACTCCCGTCTGCAAAGAGAAGTAGACTGACAGAACCTATTGAACCGGACCAGTAGCTAGAAAACCCCCCCCCCCCCCCCCACAGACCTCGCACTCTCCGCAGGCTCCTTCCAGGGCTCCCCCCCAGCCGCTCAGTCAGTCTGGAGGGTAAGCAGAGGACATGGGAGCCCTGTGGAGGCCCTTTTATGACAACCAGGTGTGTTTGTGTGCTACCAGAAGCAGCACCCGCATTCCCCCTTTGCTTCACAGCGCCCTGGCCCAGCCACCATGCAGCCTTGGTCTGGCTGTGGCGCATGGCTCAGTGACGGCTTTCATTTTTATAGGGGGAGAGAGAAGGGATATACATTTACCCTGTAGACCCGTGCACACACGCCGTGGTCACGACCCAACACGAGCGCTCCTCCTCTGTGTGTCAAGAGTTTGGCTATGTTTTGTTGCTATGGCGAAGGATGTGAGGGCGGGGGGGGGGGGGGGGCCGTGATCCCGGGATGACATATGACAGGAGCATGGGGACAGCGTGCTCCTCCTCACCTCTCGGAGCGACTGACGGCACAAAGGGAGGCAAACAGGAAGAGAACGCCATGAGTGACGTAGCGAGGGAGGAAGAAGAGGCGGCGGGCAACAAAGTGAGACTCGGGCTGTGGCAGAGGGTCACGGATACGCGTGACACAACACTGGATGAGACAAAGCACGGTACTTGACCCCGAACACAGGACAGAAAGTGGCCTGATGGGAGTTGCAGTTCAGGACAGACCTGGCTGGGGGCTGCGGTGGTTGAACAGGCCAGTTCCTGTTCTGGCCTGTCCTGACCCACCGAGGGTGTCGACCGTTGACACACGACCCCCTGACATCACCACCCCCCACCACGCCGTGGCCTGTCCGTGAGCCAGTCTGCAGCGACGACGTCGGCCGTGGAGACGGTGCGAGGTCACCAGACTCACCGTTCTGTTCGCCCGAGCTCCCGGGCTCTCCTCCGGCCGAGGCCTCGGAGACCGGACAACGGCTCGGAGACCGCTAGGCACGGAGAGGGCTGCGGTAAAGCCATGACGTGCACCGGTCCGGCCTGCCACCTCTATCGCTGTGTTGTTTGTGACGACAGCCTCGTCGAAAGTCGACCGTTTCGGTTAGGCCACAGTGAGGTTCAGGTGGAATGCAGGTACAGATCAGGTCTGTCCTGGTACAAGACGGCGGCGACAACAACAACAACGACGACGACGAGCCAAGCGGAACGTGACACCGGCACTCCTTGGCAACCAACCAGGAAGAAGCCTCCCTTGGTTACGACGCGCTGTCAGGATGGCATCATCCCGAAGACAATGGCCAGTGATGTCAGGGCCGAGGTGCTGACAGCTCTGGGAGGAACCCGGCCAAGAGTCCCGGCTGGGAGGCTTGCGCCCCACAGGGTTCGTCTGCGTCTGAAAGGCCACCACTGCCTTCAGGGAAATACACTGCCGGGGGTCCCGCTTTTCCCGTGGCTAAAAAATCAATATGAATCAGTGATACACGCTACCCCACCTCCGTAAACAAAATGGACGGCGTTCGTTTGCGAAGCCCTACAGAACGGTCATATGAAGGAAGATCAATGCTGTGCCAGCCACATGATAGTATCAGATCTTCGAGTGGTCTCTAATCTCCACAGGGCCAGGCGATAAGCATGGAGTGATGATCCCATCCAGTCTGCGATCATGGTCGCCCCGTGAAAGCCAGCCTCCGCTGCTCAAACCCCACTGATCGCTGCAGTGTGTTCCTCCATCATTATCCTCTGCTCCGTGTGGGGTAGCGGACCGAGCCCCCCCCCCATGCCACCTCGGGGAAGGGCCAGTCACAGACACAAACACACGCGTGTGCCAACACTCGCACACTCAAGTCTCTTCACATTTACCAATCTCTCCAACGCCCGCGTGCACATAAGCACAGAAGTCTTAAATCTTCCTGCTCCCTCTCCTGCTTTCACACACAGACACAGCATTTCTGGAGGAGAGGAGAAACCGCTGACGTCTGCTTGAACTATGGACAGTCAAATAAGAGAGTGACAGAACTAGGGTCCAGGGAAAGTCTTGATTTACAAGGCCAATGCGGCAACCGTCATAAGAAACGGCAACACACACCCTCAAACTCCTATATTTGTCCCTGAGTGCGGTCTTGTTTTCATTGAATTTGCATGCACCTCTGTCCAAGCATATATGCAATAGCGCGTATGTGTGTTTTCATTTTGTGCGTCCAGCTTGGGAGCAACTGTTGGCCCAGTGGTGTTAATGATTGATGGAAAAGCAGGCTTCTCGCCCTGCGGTTCACAGAGCACACAACACTAGCACACACACTTGAAAAACACTCTATATAATGCCGTCCACACTCTGTGCTCCTCCCTCGTCGGCTCTCGTCCTAGCATCTAATGGGGTGGGTGGCTCGCCCGTCAGTCACCAATGTCAACAGTGGGCAGGCGTAGGAAGACTGCACCACTGCTGTAAGTCTCCAGTCGAACAGGAAAGGAATCTCCCTGACCCCTCAAACTAGTGTGTAAACACTTAGCTTCCTTCTTCCTAATGAGAAATAAACTTGACGGGTACAGCAGGCTGCCGTGCGTGTGTGTGTGTGTGTGTGTGTGGACTTGCACGCAGCATCCTCACACCACCCTAGTCACTAAACAAACAGTGTGCCCACGATGACAAAGCATTAATATAGCACTACACACCACAAACTACACACTACAAACACCAACACTGCAAACACCAAACACTATAAATATCAGTTTATCTGGCAAGATGCCACATGTCTTATCCATGCTATTTGTGGTCTTCCTTCTGAGTTGGCCCCAAACTGGCATTACCCAGATAAACAGCAGCCAGTGAGCGTACCAAACCAGGTCAAAGGTATTATTCTTACAGGTGCGCTGGCTTTGGACTGCTTTGTTTCTGGGGGCCATTGCTGTGTTAGAGGTCAATGCAGAGATCAGGCTGGATCAACAGCCCATCTTAATATTAAAGAGAGGGTGGTTATGACATTGCAGTAGGACAGCCAATCACCGAAAGAGTGGGGCCAGTCAGAAGGCGTTGGCAATTGTTATGCCTCCTCCTCCATTTTGTCCTCCTCACCATCTCAACCCCCCCATGACCCTGAGATAAGTACACCCCCCCCTCCTCCCATCATCCTCCTGAGTGTCACCCACCCCCAACCATCAATCAGGACCCCTGTCCCTGCTCCAGTGCGTTCGACTGCGTGTCCAGTTGCCGTCTCCAGCCCACCTCTCCCCTCTGCGCGAGGGAAGGAAAGACGGAGCCACAAACCAACACAGTTAGCAAGCGCCTCAACGGCATCCACCGCTCTCTGCCCGCACACCAAGCACTTACAGTAAGGCTCCTCCGACTCCGCCGCCTCGGTCAGAGCTACCAGAGATGCCAATTTCCACAGCCAGCTCGTTACGGAGCTTCAGAGGGGTGACAGAAGGGGAGAGACACAGGCGTGCCATTTTCTCCCCGAACTAGGCCATGTGAAGGGCTGATTAATAATCCAAAGGTACATATGGGGGTAATGCTTGATAGAGCGCTGGTTTTGTGGCCTGCCGTCAGAGGCACTTGTTGTCGATAAGGAGTTGGTTTTGGTTAGCAACTGGAAAATGGATGACGACACAGGGCACAAACTCCTGAAAAAGGGATGGGGGTGGGGACACTTATGAGGAGGACATCATTGCACGGGCCTGGACCACGGTGCTCTCCGATGTGGTTGAACGGGTGGTTACTAAGTGCGCCATTTTCCCAAACGCTCGCTTGCTCTCCCTCGACCACACACACACACACACACACACACACACACACACACACACACACACACACACACACACACACACACACACACACACACACACACACACACACACACACACACACACACACACACACACACACACACACACACACACACACACACACAGTCCCTGTGGCCGAACCCCACGCCCCAGCTGTAACCCTCCAGTCCTTGCCGTGCCTCTCGGCAATTAGTGCCAGAACACGTTGGGCCTCCACAAGTGTCTTAATTAGCCCCCACAGAATATATATATATATATACACACACACACACACACACACACACACACACACACACACACACACACACACACACACACACAACACTATGCAACGCGGCTGACACAGGTGGACAGCGCACACACACACATTATAACTGCACTTAATAGGCACTCCAAATACAGCCTCTGCTATGGTACACCTGTAAAGCTCAACCAAAAGAGAGAGCCACAAAGTAAACAAAGACGATCCACCCGGACTGTCCCTACCGTGGCAGTCGGCCCAGCACCCCCCCCCCCCCCCCCCTCCCCTAAGTGTCCCACACAGACCAGTGAGGCTGGCCCCATCCGAGGCACGCTCTCAAACCCTCATGACCTACTCCGCTCTCCGGTCCACTAAATCTCTGCGTTTGGCTGCGCCCTTTTGCTCGCCGAGCACCGCATGTCTGTCTGTGCGTGGGGTTATATATAGCCCGCCACCTCCAGCCTGGGAAATTAACAGTTCGTTTTTGAAACCCTAGAGCCCTGCCTGGACCGAGAGGATAATCTTACATGACAACTTACTGAGGGCGCGAGGACCGAGCAGCCAGCGGGCGAGGGGAGGCTGGGGATGGGGGGCGAGGGGGGTGGGGGGGGTGGAGGGGGGGAGGGGAGACAGCGAGGGGGGGCTATCTGGAAACAAAACAAATCTAAAAGACCGCCACAAACCGATGCGACCACAGACATGTTAAAAAAAATACTGTTTAAAAAGTAATGTCCAGACTTTTTGCTTACAACATGGTTCCTAGCTATAAGAAAGGTAAGCAGCTGCACCACTGGGGAGAAACACATGCTCCTTATACCATCGCGTGGACCATGCTAAGAGAAGGAGAGGACGGTCCCTTTTCTCTCCACATGCGTCCTCCCCATTAAAGCACTTAATTGGTTGAAGGATCCATGTTGGCAGAGCCACAAGCCCACTGCAGGGATAATAGATTCTTAATGGAGCGATGACGGTAGGGAGAACCTCTCCAGGGAGGTATCGCAATCGAACAGCGAGAGAGACCAGAACCCCCCCCCCCCAGCAGCCCCCACCCCCTCCTCCATCTCCTCTCCTATGACTTCATCTCCCTAAACTGCTGCAGCCTCCGTTGTCGACGGAGAGAGAGAGAGAGCAGAGTAACCACCGCTGTCTCCTCCACAGAGCTGGCACGGGAAGACGGTGAGGAGTTAAAACACACACACACACACACACACACACACACCCCCTCAGAATCCGAGGGTCCATCAATTCACAGGGCGCTGGGATGAATGCTCATCCTTTTAGAGGGGGGACAATGGAGGCGATGGATGGAGACTAAAGCCGTTACACTCATCCATCATCCGCGAGGAGGACAGGGGACAGGGACAATGACACGACAGCCTGTGGCGGAGACCCGACCAAACACAACAACAACAGGGCTGCTTTGTGTGGCCGACAGGACACCGTCCATCCAGATGTGCATCACGGAGGAACCCAGGAACAAACAAATGCCTGGCCCCCACCATCTGAAGCTGCTCCTCTGTGTTCTCTTTGGAGAGAAAAAAACAGAGGAACAAACGAGCAGCAGCTTCTTGGATTGCCGGGGTCAGCGTGACCTTTTCCCCACAGGGTCACCCTTTTAAGGTCGGTCACACGGTGAGGTGGTAGGGGCCTTGCCGCTGACATGTAAAGGACAGAGGACCTCCACACCACACAAAGGGATGGATAGTATTTGTGAGACCTATGAAATGGCCTCTAGAAATGTTGGTTCATGGCAAGAGACTTGATGTTCTTGTTTTGTTTTTTTATCAAGTGGGCCAGTTGTTTAGAGAAAGAGGATTCCGTTAAAATGACTCAGTGATCAACAATTCCATTATGCCATCATCCTTCAGACATGAAATCAGGGAAGAAAGCACCTGACAATTCACCTGATACAGAGGAAGGCTAGTTTAGCTGAACTGGATTTAATTCAGTTCACACTTCACAGCTCCAGCCCTATCTTTCAATAAAGATGTCTCAAATAATACATTGTTTATCGGGTCTAGAAAGTTATTTCCAGTGGAGGCTCAAACCAATACATACAAAACCGAGTCATTGCCCAATCAAAACCGATCTGATAGGCCAGTCAAAGCTAAATCATGAACCTGATCATTGTAAACTGATTGGTTATTTACCGTTCTCCAGCGTTCTATTCTCTGTTAATGTAACCTTATACACGAACCAATTTGAACCACATTCCACTTTTGCAGTCCGACTACACTAAATTTCATGGTTAAGTGTTAAAAACTCAACTCAAACGCCTAGTAATGGAATGCAACTTCCGCAGTGCTACAATCGTTTTTCGCTGTGACGGGGCGTCACCCTTGCCTGTGCGGTCTCCACTATCGTTGGCAAGGCTAGTGTGGATCCCGATTGGATATGTACGACGAGACCCCAACACGTACATTCATACTATGAAAACAACTGGAACATTTTGTTTCTATTTTTCATTATAGATGTAAGATAATCTATTGTGGAAAATAAGCAAGAATTTACCATTGCAAATAATAAAACTACATGCAATAAAATGTATTTCACGTAAATTGTCACGATCGCTAATATAATGCATTGACTAACCATGACTACATGAACAGCGATCAGCCCGTGTGCAATTTCAATCAATGGGTCAGCCTGCTATTGCCAATCAGTCTTCCAGACGCAAATTATGTCGTAATATACGGGAAAAAGTGAGCTCCGTCATTAAGTAGCCATTTGATTCATGGTTATGGCTATGCAACGTTTCAATGCATTTCTTAGTCAAACACATTAAATCACCGAACGTTCAGGACAATACATATTTCAAACACAGTGGAATGTGCATGGCATACTTACAACAAGCAGAGCTCTAATTAGCAAGAGCGACGTGTTCTATATGAGACAATGTTTCTACTCTGTTGCCCCTGAGCGGTAAAAGCCGAAATCCGAATGATTTGTCTTTTTCTTTTGGTGCGCTATATGTTCTTTGTATCTTCGGATATAACCTGCTATTTGTTTGGACGTTAAACCATTAACTACGTAAAAAGAATATTTATCAGAGCAGTCATTCGATGTTAGAAAAATCAGCTACGGTGAACAATGTGCTTCGAAAGGGAGAGGATGAGGGACTGTTGCAGCCCACGCCCAGCTCCGTGAACCTTAGAACCGCCCAGGCCGACAGAGCATGTATGTTTTGATCAAACAATGTTTTTCATTTTCAACATAGAAATAATGTAATGATTATGGAAATCTTATGAAACATTAGGTTACTATAAATAAACATAATGACCTTCCAAGATTAAAAAGCTTTTAAAGCAGATGTGGAGTAAGTACGAGAAGACTGCCGCTAACTACTTTTCTCTTTTTTGATTCATGGTTATTCATTAAAGTTAGATTTGCTCTCAGTGACACTGCAAGGCGGCATAATTGCTCTCTCAGTCTCAATTGCAACGTCTGTTTTTAGGAATGCACTGTAATGTACTACATATCCCAGTAGGCAAAAACCTTCTGCCTTACCGTAACCAGGAAGTCAGGCCGTTGTCAAGCAAACTTTTGCATATCTTAAAATGTGATAGCTAGCTAGAAAGCAACGACATCGTTACTTGCATGTTGCCAAATAAAAACGGTAAGACATTTAAATACTAGTTATAGTAATTTGTTATCTAGAACCCATTAGTATTAGGCAGAGACGTGGACTGTTATTTAACTTAAAAGATAAACGTTTTTGTTCTTATTCAGCATTGTAGTCAATGCAAAAACACAAACTGAATTTGAAGCCACGTATCCTTGCTGCTGTATGCTACATAATCCCTGTTAAACCTTGAATATATACGATACGCAGCTTAAACCATGACTGGATAATTATTAGACGTCTTAAACAAGAGTTGTGTTCAGGTACCATTGAGTCTGAGTGATGATCTGCAGTCAGGAACCCACGCCCCTGGGGCGACCTGGCAGTGCTCGGGTAGTGGTGACTGAATTAAGTGGATCGGGCCATTTGAACCCAACACCTGCCGTCTATGAGGATTCAGACACAATGGTGGAGCTATACCTCTCCCCGGCTAAACTGGTGAGCATTTATAGTGCTGTGCAGTTCACCATATTAACCCGTACCCTCTGAAAATTAGAGGGCACCATGTAGGAATAACAACCAGTGTGAAATTGTTACCTGAAAATCCTACAAAGGTCCTACTTGGCTTTTCACTAGAATAGCTTTTCAAACAGAATTGGTTACTTATTGAATTTACATCTGACTGGGGCAGGGCTAATTTCTGTGATTCTCCAAAATCATGTTTCTACTTGAGTGGGAAACAATGAAGCTGCTGAACATGTCAGAGCTGCATGCTTTGAATGGTTGGAATAGTTGCTGGAGTTGTCAGGACACAAGTCCACAAATGAGCTATGCTTCTGCGTGACTCTTTATTTTATAGCCGTTAGCGTAGTCTGTGACCTTGTTGGCTGAGTGGACGTATGGAAGGATATTCATAAAGCTGTCAGCAGAGGCTAGGCTTGATGAATAGATGGTGCACTCAAGTTCATCAACATGTCATCAATGGAGAAATTAAATGACAGACACCAGGCCATACGTTTTTATGTTTGTGGATAATACTCTGTTGGGCTCAGACGTTCATGCATTATACTTTTATTTCTTGTTCAACGATTCCTTGATAATATAGTCAATATATGTGTTGGCAAATTGTTGTACCATCCGACTCATTCTTTGGATATTTTTGTTGGTTAATAATGTTGTAAACAAACAATCTTGTTTTAATCAATACGTTGAAAAAGGTTTGGCTACTTTATATCAATAATACCTTGTAGGAATGTTGTTAATTTCTATGATGAGCTGTGTCGCAGTGAAACGTAGTTATGGCTATGAAACTGAAACTTTTGGGGAAGTGGGATTTATCTGTGGAGTAGCCTCTGTGCACCACTGCTTATGCTGAGCCAAAAATCATGCAGCGTGAAACCCTCCCATCCACAGTCCGCCGTGGTGTTATAGCCGAGACGCTCTGCCTCCCTCGGCAATAAGCAGTAGACACTTTGTGTTGTTTTTATGTGGAGCCTAGGAAGAGCCGTTTCTGAAATGGGATTTTGAGGAAACAAACGTGTCTCGATTTAACAAAATGATAGAGTAAACTGTCTCAATCACGTTGTTTAGTCTTGGCTTCAAGAGCGGAATGTGGAACGCAGCTCTTTTTTTGTCGAGGCCTGCGTGGAAAAGATTATTCTACTTTTCCTGAAACAAAACATATAAGTGAAATGATAAGGGTCAGGAATGTAGGCTCAACTCATGTCACTTGAGTCAGAGAACACAATAGCTAGGCAAAACTGTATGGACACCTATCCTGTTTGAAATATAACAGCCTAAATATTTCCTTCTCTCTAGGAGATCATTCTTAAATTTGGTGGCATTGTTTTTCTTTTTCAGTCAGCTTTGTCTGGAACACCAGAGCTCTCTCTGGTCACCACCCTGGAAATGTGTGTGGACACCAGGGAGATTACGCTGGGTAATTTTGGTAAGAGATATTCACAGAAACATAGCAAAAAAACAAGTTTGGTAGAGTGATCTAGCAACTGTCCCCAATGGTAAGCATGAGTCTGCAGTATTTACAAATGATAAGCAGCAGATGACAATGACAATGTCATCACAGCAAAGCATGCTGTCATAAATCGGTGAGAGATCAGACAGAGACTTTGCTGTGACGCACACAAGGCATTCATAGTGGATTTATCCTGAGGTTTGTACCGTACCATAAAAGTGCCCTCTTTCCTCTGCTGGCTAATGTGACTGATAACATCATTGAAACCTCTCTCTCTCTCCCCCTTTATTACGTTCGGCTATGTCCCTTAAGAAAAACCTGCATTGCACAACGTGTACAGGCATGACGGAGGTTTACCGACACAGTGGTGAATCACGCCTGGCTAGCCGCCCCAGGTTCCTTCTAGGCTAGGAAATAAAGACCAGAGGAGGAGTGGCTGGAAGCCTGCCAGGCAGGCGCACAGCCAGTTTAACGCCAATTGAATAAAGTCATCGCCCAATTGTGACGTGAGAGAGAAATGTCTTCTTTTATCTTATCTGTTTTGCAGGTGCCTACTTGCCCAAGCTGGTGCAGCTGAAAATGAACAACAGCATTATGATGTCTGTCAGGTGAGTGGAAAGTCCCAAATAATTGACCCTCTTTTTGTTTTTTTCCTCTTGTAGGACGCCCCCCCCCCCCCACACACACACGTTGCAGTTGAAAAAACGTAACTGCATCCTTCCTTTGTAGTTAGGACTGAGACAAGTTCTTCCCAGAGCCAGTCTTGAGAAGTTCAAATGAGAGCTAGGTAACCCTGCTGGTATTTAGGTTAGAGAGGACAAAGCAGGAGATCCACCATGTGTGGCGTTCCCATCCTCCCTATAAGGAGAGCTGTAACCTGAACCGCAGTGGTGACGGCCCCATAGGGACCCCTGTCACGCTCCACACTGGCCCTAGCCGCGTCCAGCCCCTCCCTCCTCCCAGAGGCCCGCAATATGGCTTAAAAGGCCGGGCCTTTGAAGACGGGAGGCCCCCAGAGCCCAGCTGGAGTCCCACAAGGCTGCCGGTAGACTGCTAGAGTTGCAGGGTTATAGTACGGTTCTAGCTGGCCTCTTTTGTGTAGTCACCAAAGCAGACCAGGCCGGGCCAGACCAATCCGTGCCAGGCCTGTGACAGACAGGCTGAGAGGATAGACTGCGAGATGACTGGCTGTGTTGGCGGGATGCAGCAGGCTGTAAATCAGACGGACACAGGCGGACAGGCTGTCAGCGCGATCCACTCGTCCACCTGTGATTCCGTGGACAGGGCCAGGGGGCTTTGTCATCGTTCCCTGTTCTTAGGGGTGTCTTCCGGACAGTTCTCCACATTTCACCCGGAAGACGGGCTAGACCGGAACCCAGCCTGGACCATCCGATCTTTTTCCGATTGCAGTCGCAGCTGTGCCATCGATATGTGACGGAAAGAATGTGGATAGACTGCCACGGTCGTTCAGACTCAAACGCACGCACTCTGGCTGAGATCCATACATCAAAAACAGCGCCCCCGACAGCGGCACAGGTGGAAGCAGCCGGTTCTAGGGGAGTATCGAGGAAGTTTGGCGGGATAAGAGAAGGGGAGCCGAGGGGGGGTGGGAGAGATAGAGAGCCGTCTGATCCGCCCTTAAAAGAGTGGCTAAGGGCCAGCCGGACGTGCACAGCCCCTGATAGCATTTCCTGCCCTAGGCGTGGGGGTCCTGTGGAGGAGAGGCTCTCAGGGAGGGCTGGAGCGACGCACACAAAGCCTTTGTCGGAGAGTGCAGGACAGTAGAGTGGGCGTCACAGGAGGGGGTCTGCTCAGGGGCACCTTGTCGTTGGAGAGTTAGAGCGGCTGTGGGATCGGACTGGTTTTAGCGTCTGGAACTCTGGTAGCGCTCCAATCCTGTCTCCTCCTTTAAACCTGTTCCCCACCCTCTGTGTACCCTCAGGGACCTGGGCACCAGCCTGTCCCACCTGCAGGTCCTGTGGCTGTCTCGCTGTAGCCTGCAAGACCTGGACGGCGTGCCCTCTCTCTCCTCTCTCAAGGTAGGCCAGAGCCGCAGCATGGGGCGCCCCCCCCCCCCCGTTAGGAAGACGTCTTCTTGGCTTACTGGGCATAACCCCTCGTTGGTGCTTCATTTTCAACATAGGTTGTCTGAAGTCCGTTTTAAAGCTATGATAAATGTATATTTGAATGTGTGTTTGCTCTTCCACAGGAGCTTTACGTGGCCTATAATGGCGTGTCCGACCTGAGCCAGGTGAGCATGCTGGAGGACCTGCAGCTGCTGGACCTGGAGGGCAACGGCGTGTGCGACCTGGTGCAGGTCCAGTATCTGGGGCTGTGCACCCAGCTCCGCACGCTCACCCTGGAGGGGAACCCCGTGTGCGTGTGCCCCCACCCCGCTGCTGCACAGGTGGGCTAAAACATGCCTACCCCACCTATCCAATGTGACCCAGATAGCACCGTACATAGTCTCCAACCACCAGACTATCCAGCCCTAAACTGTACCCGGCTCTGATGCCAGTGTCTGCTGGGAGGCAATTCCACCACCCTAGGTGATGCTGCGCGACTTGGCAGAATGGCTCATCTGTGTGGTGTGTGTGTGGTGTGTGTGTGTGTGTGTGTGTGTGTGTGTGTGTGTGTGTGTGTGTGTGTGTGTGTGTGTGTGTGTGTGTGTGTGTGTGTGTGTGTGTGTGTGTGTGTGTGTGTGTGTGTGTGTGTGAATGTGCTAGAGTGTGATAGTCTGGAGATTACCCAGTATCTCCTGTGCTTAGCGGGGCCCTGGCACGCTGGGTTCAGGCGGTCAGCCAGGCCGGCTCCCCATGCCTCCCTCATGGGCTGACCAGATAATGGCGACAATGCAATTGCTCTGTTTGAGGGGACATGGAAGAAAGGGCTCTGCTGCACGCCACCCAGGACAGGAGACAGGAAAGAAACCATCAAAGCTTCGTCAAGCTTCAGTCACACGCTTTAAAGTGTGAATAGTGTGATTTCAGCTAAACTACTGCTCAAAAGAATTACACCCACTCTCCTCCTAGGATTTAAGTTGCAGTGATTTTAGGCAGGCAATCAAAATAAACGTTTGGATTATAGTGTATTTTAAAGTCAAAGTTAATAAGGTATTTTTAGGTATGCTGCAGTTTATCGAGCCTGTTTTAGTTCACTACACCAAGCAGGCTTTTGGTGTTGACTTCCCATTCATGCATGTGTCTGATCTGGTTCTTAAAACCTCGAATTGAGTCCACAAAACACAAGCTGTCTACCGCAAAGTGCCACACTGTTTAGTGGGGTTGTTAGGGCCGGAGAGCGTTTGTTTATTTCCACCCACCAGCAGGATTGAGGAAAGTGGGGCAAGGGGAGGAGAAGCTGGTGTGAATATGCATAAGGCCAGCCCTGTAGCCAGTGCGGGGGTCCTTGGGTTCGCTGTTTTCCCCCCAAACTCTCACTCTGCTCACTCCGCATTTCGCCCCTTCCATCTCTCGCTCCCTCGTCCTCACCTTTCCCATTTCTTTGTGTGGCTCCTCCGACTCCCAACCTCTGTTTTCGTTCCCTTCTTCCCTCTCCATATCTATTATTTTTTCTCCCCGTCTCCTCAGCTCTGTGTTGTCCAGTGGAGAGTGAGAACGTGCTGCTCTAATCTGATCTCGGAGCAGCACAGTGCTTTTACCAGGCTCTCCGTTCTCCCGCTCAGAGCTGATAAAGGGCCTAAGGGCCGCACAGAGTGCATATTATGGGCTTTACTAGCACTCAGTGATCGGCCCACACCGCCCTGCGCGTCTCCTGTTCAGTTACAGCTACACTGATCCGTTCAGATAGACACAAATGGACCGTGTGCTAAACTGCCTTTTTGAAATAAAGTCGGGTTCCAGGTTGGAATAAGTCTATGGTGTCCCCTGCTTACATTGGCAGTGTCTTTGTCAGCTCCAACCTCCTTATAAGATGCCTCTGACACAGATGATATGAAATAATCCTCCTTCCACGTCTTTTCTAAATCTATTCCCCTCGGGACGCCTCCTCCCTCTTTCCTCCACCCAGACGGAGGAGTACTGCTATCGGGCGGCGGTGCGGGAGCTGGTCCCTCAGCTGCGTTTCCTAGACGACACGCGGGCCGAGGAAGAGGAGGAGGGGCCGGGCGGCGGCCAGTCCATGGAGGAGGACTGGGCCCTGCTCCGAGAGTCCATCAAAGAGTGCGGCTCCAACGAGGCGGCCGACGGTCTGTGTTCACGTGTCGATCCGGGGCCGACAGTTGTCTCGACTCGCAGACAGCAAAGAGCAACTTTTTGCGTTTCGCTCACCGGAATTATCGTCATATTTATTATTATTAATATCCGTGTCTGTTCCTTATTCCCGTCGCTCTCACAGAGGACGTACCTGACGGTGTGTGCGTCTACTCCAGACCCAGCTCGGGCCAGGGTCCCGGCACCAGCCTGTGCTGTTCTCGTCCTCGCAGTCGACCCATCAGTGCCCGGCCCCTCTCCTCAGCCAAGTCCAGACCCTTGTCCGGTTCTAGACCCATGTCAGCCGCCGGGTCCAGAGTGCTCTCCCCTCACGGATCACGACCCGGTTCCGCGGACTCGGACGCAGCCGCTGTGGATCCAGACGCCAGCATCCTGACCCACGGTAGGGCAGCCCACCTAGACGTCTCCGGGTAGCCTTCAGCTTCGGACACCTTTCATCTGCTCTTCTTGTCTATTGTGGTTTACCTATGAAATAGCATAAGCACAGGGACTGATCCGCCAACTCCTACTCTTAAGTTAGGCAACAACAAAAGGACTTTGCACTACATTCGTTTGCTCAACAGTGCCACCAAGGGGACATGTTTGGACCTGGTCGGAAAACGGATCACAGTCCAGGGTTCCATCTTGTTGATTGTGTGTCATCTTCCTCCGTAGGGGCAGGGAAGATCCTGTTCTGTGGGAACCCAGTACAGGCCCTCCGAGCCAGGCGCCAGAAGATAAGGGTATGTTTTCCTAATCTGGGGCTGGGGGGGTGGGGGGGGGTGGTTGGAAATGAACTACAAAAGCCCTGCGTGTACATCCATGTTACAAAATCCCCATCTATCAATCGGGCCGAGTTGTGTGCAGCCCCGGCAGGCGTGTTCCTGCTGCGTGACGGGCAGAAGGAGCCGGAGTGAAGGGCGTTATTTATAGGCTGTGACAGGCCATTATGGCAGGGCTGCCGCGTCTCTTTAATGCCATGTCAGAATTAACAGAAGGGAGATAATTATGGGTGAGAAGCCCGGGCTGGGCGACGAGGGGGCCGCAGCTGTGACAGAGGTGACATGACAGACGGGGCTCCCTCTGCCATCGCCCGGCCGTCCGTCATCCTGTCATCCCCACACAGCTGTTATCGTTCTCTCTCTCTCTCTCTCTCTCTCTCTCTCTCTCTCTCTCTCTCTGTCTCTTTCTCTATCGCTCCCTCCCTCTCTGTCTCTGTCTCTCTCTCTCTCTCTCTCTAGCTCCCTCTCGCAAGCTCTCTCACTCTCTCTCTCTCTCTATCGCTCCCTCCCTCTCTCTCTGTCTCTTTCTCTATCGCTCCCTCCCTCTCTGTCTCTGTCTCTCTCTCTATCTCTCTCTCGCTCTCTCTCTTTCTCTCCATCGCTCTCTCTATCGCTCTATCTATCTCTCGCCCTCTCTATCGCTCTCTCTCTCTGTTCGCCCCTGCACGCTTCCCACCATTTCTTTCATTCCCTCCTGTCTCTCCGCAGACGGCACCCCCCGCGTCAGCGTCCCTCATACGCGACCTGGAGGAGCCAATCCACATCCCAGAGCACACGTACGACCTGGAGGAGCCGGATGGGCGTCTGCGTAGCGATGTCTTTGCCGAGCTACGGGCCTGGAGGGAGGAGCACAACAAGTACTGGCCGCTCTCCCACTCCACTCACTCACTCACTCACTCACTCACTCACTCACTCACTCACGGACACCACCCCGGCTAGCTAGCACATTGACCGGAACTCAGACAGATAGGCTTTCACTGCTGAACAGACAGAGAGGAATCCCTTCCCAATCCTCGTGAAAAGTTCTCCATCCACTGACACTTTGCATATGCATTTGCTATTTAGTTTCACTCTGACAAGATAGATCGATAGAAAGCTTGTTGTGATAAAAAGAGACCAAAAGTAAAATTTTACCAGATTCTTCTCTGTGTGTGTGTGTTTGTGTGTGTGTGTGCGTGTGCGTGTGCGTGTGCATGTGCGTGCGTGTGTGTGCGTGCACGTGCGTGTGTGTGCGTGCGCATCCAGACGTCTAGAGTCTATAGAGAGGGAGCGGTCCCCACAGGTACTGACCATCCTGCACAGTGATGACGAAGATGATAATGAGGAGGAAGAGGATTATTACGACGATGAAGAAGGCCTCTGTATTACCAGTGATGAGCAGGAGATCTTGACAGAGAAAGGACTAGGTGCTCACTGGGCAACCACTGCCTCCCCAGACTCCTCTTTTCAATCTTCCTCTCCAGGTAAAGACGCAGCAACAGTCAGTTTGACCTTTGTTACCCAAAAGAAAAACTTGTGTGAGAGATGAACGACAATCCTCTAGCTGAAATGCCGGGTAATCCATTTGAACTGCCGCCCACCCCACAGGAGCCAGGATGGTAACGTGTGTTTTTTGTTGCCCACAGACCAGTCACAGAGAGAGCCCCTGTCCCCCGAGGTGGCCCGTCTCTCCCTGTCCCCAGACTCCACGCTGTCGCCCTCTCCCCCTCTGAGCGCCGCAGCGCCCCCCGGCGGCCGCAGGCCCTCGGGGGTGCGCGCTCGCCGCCTGCAGCTTAGCCAGGCTGCTGGGGGAAGGCTGGTTGAGGCCCCGGTACCCACAGGGAAGCCCAGTGAGGAAAGGTCAGGCGGAGGAGGCGTAGACCGGGGGCTCCAGAGGGTCCAGGAGGTGGTGAAGCCCAGGGTCCCCCTGCGGCCCCTGACGGCACACAGTCTCCATCGGCCAGCCTCCAGCCCTCTGGACCAGGGCATCAGGGAACCAAGGTATGGGCTTTTTGCAGTGCGTTCATATCATTCAGTGCGTCATTTCAAACTCGCATTATCAACTAAAATGTCTTGTTTGAGGACTCTAAATCTACCATTAGCTTAAACATATGTCTATTATTTCTGGTTTCTTTCTATCAAGTATTTGCTCGACTGTTTAGGGATTAGTGTGCGCTAGGTTTGATTTGGGTTACATTGACATGCTTCTAACGGTCCTTATTTCCACCAGGTCAACGGGTGGTTTGTTTGCCGCGCCGTCTGTCAACGGGCATCAGCCAATCATCTCATGTAGACCCCCTGATAGGTCAGCTCTGGCACGCCCTCGCACAGCCAGGGCGGCTCTTCAGAAACTTTCCCAGCACCACACACTCCTGCCCAGCAGGGGGAGCTCTCCTCTGGACTGAGGCTAGTGGGCCAGCAGCATTCTATACCTTGGTGTGGGACTCACTGTAAAGATACCAACCTGTTACAACAGGAAGAGATACATGGTGTTACGGAAGGGTGAACACCTTCTTCTGCCTCCCTCGTTCTACTCAGCTGTGCGTTCTGCTTGCTCACAAAGCAGCAACAATTTGTTAGTGTTCTCTATTTTCTAGTAATGAGGATTTGTGTTTGTGTAAACAGGCCCTGCTTTCAATCTCTGAGCTCTCACTCCCTCTGCTGGGGATAGAGCCAGTATTTTTTTATCCCTCTACATAAGCACATAAAAAGAAACGTGCGACAGACAGTTGTATTGAAGAAACAACCCATTGCGGTTACAGGGCCTTTATTCTGTTTCAAAGGCTATTTAAGAGTTTTTAATCATTTTATTCTGAGGATTGTAGTGTTTTAATCTGTGTGATTACATGTGATTCCATCCTCATTAGTTTTCTCAGGTTGAAATAATTATATTTTTTGCAAATACAATGTTGAACTACCTTGATTTTAGTAAATAATAAAAATACAGTAAATAATACTATAAATAATAATAATAGATTGTCAAGTCTCTTCACAACAATTTTGTTTTCATTTCTTGAATGAACTACATTACAGTTTAAGTACAGGTGAAGGTTTTGCATTTATGAGTTTAGATGGAATACTTTTTTTATTATAACTGAAGCACATGGTTTTCTATCAAGCCACTTGAGGGCGCTGTCTTTAAACTTAACTATCTGGTGGGCAAAGGGGCCACTCCTCAACCAAGTCCTCTTTTCCAAACATCCATCGGCAACTGTAACTCCACATGAACCTGAAACTCTAATGACACAATAAAAATGTCAGACACAGCTGGTACAATTCCATCAGCCACCAGTAACCAATAATCCCTTCTTAGGTATTTATTTCACCTGAGACCGATTAAAGATAAAGTCACAATGATTAACTGTTAAACAGATCCAACTTTCCTTGCTGAGGGCATCAAGTAGTCAAGTATTTCTGCTGCCTACTCTTCATGTGCCATTCCATGGACAGGTGAACTGACTGACTAAACCAAACTGACATACTTCAACATGCCCAATCCTGTGCTTGGAAACCAGGCTTACACATGCACTGAGGCGGATGTGCAGCCACACACACACACACACACACACACACATACCGTCTGTCCACATGTCTGTCAGTTCTGCTCCAGTGCTGTCTCCAGCAACGGGGCGAAAACAGGAGAAAGAAAAACAAAGCACATGCTGTCATCACAACCAGAGCAGCACGTACCCACCACAGCTTAATTGTCTGTGTGGATGGAAACACAGAAATCCGCAGGAGTGTGTGTGTGTGTGTGTGTGTGTGTGTGTGTGTGTGTGTGTGTGTGTGTGTGTGTGTGTGTGTGTGTGTGTGTGTGTGCAATCATAGAAGCTTCTTCAACCACGAGACTGCTCTTATGTGACTTGCTTGAATAACCTGATGAGTTTTGATGCAGCTTCTCTCTTAATTTGTGCAGCCCACTCATATCACGCACTACTTGTGCATTGTGCCCTGGTCTCACATGGTTGGTGTGGGTCAGGGTGCCTGTTTGCCTGCTCCCCTGTTGGGCCCTTTCATCCGCACTGCCGCTTCATTCTTGCTCATCTAATTTTACAAAAG
Source organism: Galaxias olidus (assembly GCA_026901105.3). Taxonomy (NCBI): domain Eukaryota; kingdom Metazoa; phylum Chordata; class Actinopteri; order Galaxiiformes; family Galaxiidae; genus Galaxias; species Galaxias olidus. Next base: position 104,170 of record JAPMUY010004296.1, read on the forward strand.
ACGGTACTGAGAAGAGCATCCTTGTATGGGGAGTGGAGTCGTTCCCACTTGTCCTCACAGTCTGGAGTGTAATTTCGTGGTGAACTGAAACATACTTTCAGCTGGCATGTAGCTGTTAAACTGAATCTGAGTTGTGGGAACAATGACTCCCTTTCAGCTGCAGTTGTACATTTCCCCCCTCCAAAACAAGTGCCCAGCGAATGCACATTTCTAGAATCTGATGGTTTGGTGCTTCCTATAGTTCACTTCAGTCCACAATACATGTTTGACTACCACAGCAGAAACTTACTACAGTATAGGTGAACGAAAGTATATAAGGACAATGCTGCTCTCATTTCTCAGATGAGTTGTGGCCTCGGACATTTGGTTTTGGACATGAATGTAACAGATGGCAGTCGGTTCAGGTGAGCTGTCTCCATCTCATGGAACACTTATTTTCACCAAGGTCGGCACAATATTTAGAAAACGCCTCATCAGACCCCACAGCCATGTAAAAGATGGAAAATAAGGGATACTGATTAAAATGGGCGGAGATTGGATTATTTTTTTTAAATATCAAATTAAAAAGACTATTATACTAGTGCTTGTTATACTCCCTTTTTAAAATGTGTGTATTCCCAAGAGATTATTAAAGACGTCAAAGGGAATGAAATATAAATAGAGTTAACAAGCACATGAATGCAGGCCCAGATAACACATGCACCAAACTAAATTATGAAACTCACTAATGACTTTGTCTTAAAGTAACAGTTTCAACATGTGCTGCAAGAGTACAAATGAGGGCTTATGCCACAAGGCCTTTACTGTACATGAAAGCAAGGCAAATGTAGTTCAGACAAGAGCTGGGGAGGGCTATGGCCTAGCTTGGCTGTGCTTATGACTGGAATATATAATTGTCCTATCCATCGAGTTAGTTTATATGTATCTGATTTCTGAATTTTAAATTGAGCAAATATATATGGCCAATCAAACTAAATTCGGCTTTAGATGGCATGGTAACTAGTTTGCTAGAGTGACAAAACATGGCATAAAATAAAGACCTTGAAAGACTTTGCTGCTAGTTGGCAAGAAAATTGCATAACATAAATTTTTTGGTAATTCTGGATAAGCCGCTTTGTTGCATTTAAACTGAATGTATACATATACAGTGCATCCTGAAAGTATTCATACCCCTTCACTTTTTCCACATTTTATTATGTTACAGCCTAATTCAAAAAATGGAATAAAAAAAAAGTTCAACATTCTACATACAATACCGCATAATGACAGTGAAAAATGTTTTTTATAATTTATTGCAAATGTATTAAAAATAAAAAAATAAAATATCACATGTACATAAGTATTCACACCCTTTACTCAATACTTTGTTGAAGCACCTTTGGCAGCAATTACAGCCTCAAGTCTTCTTAAGTATGATGCTACAAGCTTGGCACACCTATTTTGGGGCAGTTTCTCCCATTCTTCTTTGCAGATTGTCTAAAGCTCCATCAGGTTGGATGGAGAGAGTCGGTGCACAGCCATTTTCAGATCTCTCCAAAGATGTTCAATCGGGTTCAAGTCTGGGCTCGGGCTGGGCCACTCAAGGACATTCACAGAATTGTCCCGAAGCCACTCCTTTGTTATCTTGGCTGTGTGCTTAGGGTCGTTGTCCTGTTGGAAGGTGGACATTCGCCCCAGTCTGAAGTCCATAGCGCTGTGGAGCAGGTTTTCATCAAGGATCTCTCTGTACATTGCTGCATTCATCTTTCCCTTGATCCTGACTAGTCTCTCAGTTCCTGCCGCTGAAAAACACCCCCACAGCATGATGCTGCCACCACCATGCTTCACTGTAGGGATGGTATTGGCCAGGTAATGAGCAGTGCCTGGTTTCCTCTAGACATGACGCTTGGCATTCAGGCCAAAGAGTTCAATCTTGGTTTCATCAGCCCAGAGAATTTTGTTTCTCATGGTCTGAGAGTCCTTTAGGTACCTTTTGGCAAACTCCATGCGGGCTGTCATGTGCCTTTTACTGAGGAGTGGCTTCTGTCTGGCCACTCTACCATAAAGGCCTGATTGGTGGAGTGCTGCAGAGATGGTTGTCCTTCTGGAAGGTTCTCCCATCTCCACAGAGGAACACTGGAGCTCTGTCAGAGTGACCATCGGGTTCTTGGTCACCTCCCTGACCAAGGCCCTTCTCCCCCGATTGCTCAGTTTGGCCGGGCGGCCAGATCTAGGAAGAGTCCTGGTGGTTCCAAACGTCTTCCATTTGCTAATGATGGAGACCACTGTGCTCGTTGGGACCTTCAATGCTGCAGACATTTCTTTGTACCCTTCTCCAGATCTGTGCCTCAATACAATCCTGTCTCGGAGGTCTACAGACAATTCCTTGGATGTCATAACTTGGTTTGTGCTCTGACATGCACTGTCAACTGTGGGACCTTATATAAACCAGTGTGTGCCTTTCCAAATCATGTCCTATCAATTGAATTTACCACAGGTGGACTCCAATCAAGTTGTAGAAACATCTCAAGGATGATCAGTGGAAACGGGATGGCCCTGAGCTCGATTTTGAGTGTCACAGCAAAGGGTGTGAATACTTATGTACATGTTTTTTATTTTTAATACATTTGCAAAAATTTCTAAAAACCTTTTTTCACTTTGTCATTATGTGATATTGTATGTAGAATGTTGAGAACATTTTTTTATTTAATCCATTTTGGAATTAGGCTTGAATTAGGTGTGAATGTGAGTGTGAGTTGTTGTCTGTCCCTATGTGTCGGCCCTGTGATAGACTGGCGACCTGTCCTGGGTGTACCCCGCTTCTCGCCCTGTGTCCGCTGGGATAGGCTCCAGCCCCCCCGCGACCCTGTACAGGATAAGCGGTAAAGCTAATGGATGGATGGAATTAGGCTGTAACATAATAAAATGTGGAAAAAGTGAAGGGGTATGAATACTTTCCGGATGCACTGTATGTACACTAACCTGACTGTACTGCTTCCATTACTTTGACTGAGACCCCAGACTTGCCTGTTTTTTTGGATGCGCGCGCACACACGAATTGAAGCTATGGACTTTTTCAAGGTTATGTTTACAGTTGTACAAGTAATTGTTATAAATCAGTTAGTTTCCACTACACTTTTTTTGCAGCTTGGACTAATATAGCTCATGTAAGTTCTGAATTCAAACTTTTTAATTAAGTTATTTCCATCACCACCCTTTAAAAGGTTAGGAATGTTGTTATGAAAAATTATGAAATAGCCATTCCCTTGACACCAGCCCTAGTTATGTCACACATTCGTTGCTGTTTACGTTTCTGTGGTCTGTGACTGACTGGTGCAGAAGGGAGCCAATGGAGTAGGAACCACCACGGATGTGACAGAAAAATAACGCCAAACTTGCAGCCTCTAGCCATTGCACCTTGCGCTCCTTATCGAGACCTATGTGAATACACATCCTGCTGAAACGTCGTGGTGAGTATAGCATCATCGTAATACTATAGTTCGACTCGTTAAACTGCGCTCATAACCAATATGGATATAACTTTCTGAGCTAAACGCTAACGTTAGCAGCTAGTGAGCTCAACCAATTCACTTCGACCGCAGTCTAACCACAACGTTTTAAGCCTAAAACAAGCAGGCTGCAGGGTCTACTCCACTAGTCCGGATGGTTCCTTGTGTGATTTCAACAACCAGTCATCAATACTAGCACCTTTCAATAACGTAGCTTGTTAGCCGGTTGTTTAAGGTAAAAGTTAAGGATTATGAAAGAGAAAGATTAGCTAAAACAATTGAAGTAAACCAAACAAGCATCGTGACTGTTGTACAAACATGGGAAATGTTGTAGTGTTTACTGTAATTTTGAATTAACGTCAGTTTAATTTGTGGGTAGGAGAGAATGAACGTCATTGCTAAATACTAATAAACAACTTTTAACTGTATTTTCTAAGGTAGATTACTGCAGTAAGACTTCCTTCTTCTTGATAATCTGTTTAAAAATCTGTGTAAAAAAATCTTAACTACATTGCATCACAAACAGTAAGCCTTTTTTGTTGAACTGGAGACCTGCAGTTGAGCCTATAGTTTGTGATTGCTTAATATTTGTTCTTTCCCACAATTAGGAAATCTCTTACAATTTGCATTGTGGGGCTTACTGGCCTCTATCCATAGTGACTCATCTGCCCAGCTGCTTCTCACTGGGAAAACAAAAAGACTAGTGTACCAGCTGGAGATAGCACTTATCACTCAAATAGCCAGGCTCTTTCTTTCTCTCTGTTTCTCGCTCGCGCGCGCGTGCACTCACACACACACACACACACACACAAACACAAACACACAAACCATGTAGACCCTTTCACAGGCATTTTATGGGCCTGTTCTTGGAGGAGTGCTCCCTCTGCTGCTTTGCCAATTCAGCCTGATGATGCCATCCCACAGGGCAGTGTGAAATATCTTTGTGGACAACCTCTCTCTCACTAGGACTCTCAGTGTCATGTTGGCCTTTTCTAATTTGTTTTTCAGTCCATGGTGAGCGATCAGAATGTCCTTGATGCCCATCATTCAGTGTAGGCCACAGTTATCTTCCTTATCGTGCATTATGTTCTCTCTCCTTCCTCCCCTCAGACTGTGCAGCGTGTAACATACTTTGACATGCTCTTGTGAAAGCCTGCATCGAGAAATTCAAATGTTTCAACCTTTAATTAAACGTCCCATAAAATGTCTATTGCACAGTCTTGCACACTTTTAGATTACCATGCTGGCTGATGTTATCTATTGCCACGTGCCTAACTGAACATACAGGACAAGCAACATATCTTATCGGTGCACTTTACGAGCGATTAGCTTCGTCTTTGATAGCCTAAATGATTAGGGCCTTGCCTACTTTTTAATAGAATTGCATAACCCAGGTGAAGGCTTAGGCCAATTACAAGCACATTGACAGGTTGTTACTGGCATGATACAGTCAACCCACAGCCAGTTGTCCCTACTACCTCTACCCATAAATGAACGCAATCAGCTCAGACTTTGATTTCCATGCATGTTGAACCAATCCCCCCCCCCCCCCCCTTGTCTGCAACATGGGTCAGCAATCAGCAGTTTGGTCACAGACACAACAAGGATTGGCAGGAATAATGGGAGGTATTTTCAACGCCGAGGCTTTATTGCGGGGAGAGAGACCTGTCGTTCACTGCTGCAGAGGAGTAATTTAACTGCGGGCTGAGGCGCAGATGATTGGGCTCAAGTGCCTGCTCCGAAGGTGATGGATTGTGTGATTTAACATATGCTGCCAATGTAATTCCAGGATGGCGCGTGGAGTCTGCTTCGCCTGCTAAGCTTTCATTTTGTGCCGCGGCCTCTCAGAACAGCCTCGGCAATTCCCAAACGCTCTTGATTGCGTGCAACAGTTTAATGGGGCGAGTCCCAAAAAAAAAAGGGCTCACGAAGAGCCTCCTGAGATGAAAGCCGAGGCCAACACCTCAGACAATGATGTCTCCAGCTCAGCGGGAAGCATCACGTCCATGCCGACAACAGACAGAGGCTAATAAAACCCATATGGGGGAAGTTCAGAATGTTTTATGGCAGAGACAGAGAGCTGACTCGTCAGGTGCTTTTGGGCTCTGTGTGTGGTGTGGCATGTTGTTCCTCATAGTGGTAGGGTATTACAATAAGGGATGTGTGCTGATTTCAAGTTTTGGCTCGTGGGAGCAGAGTTTGCCTCAATCACAACATCATGGGGTGGACTAGAGGAGAAGAGTGGAACAGAGCGTGAGGTCTGTTCTGGTACCCCTGTTCCCCTTTCTGGGCCCAAACTGGACCCCACAACCCCCCCTGCACTCTCTTTCCTACCTCCTCTTTCACTCTTTAGAATTATTTTGTTATCTTTGTCTCTGGTTTTATGTCAATATTTATTTTTACGTCCCACATTTTTTTCTCCCTCTTATTTTCTTTCCCTTTCTTCTGTCTAGCCCTGCGGTCACGTGACTCCTTTTTTGTCTCAACACAATTGCCGGTGTTTGTCATTGGCCGATTTCTTTGAAAGAGCGTTGGTTACCAGGGGGACGGTGAATGGCGGAACCACTTCACTTTATTCTTGCTGTCGCCCTCCCCTCTCCATTGGCCTGTGTGTGTGTGTGTGTGTGTGTGTGTGTGTGTGTCACCCATACACTCCAGTCACTGGATCAGGTAGCAGAACAGCACATCTAGACAGTCACAGGGCTGGATCTCACCCTCTCACTCTTCTCCTTTTTCATCAGGGAAGCAGACTGTCTGGAGGTGAGTTTTTAAACAACTATATCCGTAGTGTGTTGTTGATCAGTCTTTGGTTTATTTTATTTTACGCTTTAAATGTTACCGTTGCTCGTTCCAATTCACCCGTTAAAAATGGTGAAAGGAAGGAAAAAGAAACTAATGCCCCTCACTTTGATGAATAAACTATTAGCCTGCATTACTTTAATAATAAATTGGAACTTGACTATGCCAGGGGCATATCCGTGTAAGATATGTGTTATATTATCTTTTAAATTAACTATTTATGACTCATAGAGAACAGCTTACTTTTGTCAGAGTGAAAGGAAATTGCCATGGTAACATTTCTGGAGCTTTGTGAGAAAGAAAGCCTCTGACATTCTTCATCTGTGAACAAGTTGATATTAAATCACTCAAGGCTGTTCGTGGCATTACTTCAAAGTGGGAAAATCAGACTTCTTCTTTTAGTTCTGGTTTAGATGTGCTGCCTTATGACAGCTGTGGTCTTCCTGGACTCGGGCAGCATGGTTTCGACCTGAGTCAACGATCCAAATGATTGAATCTAGCCAAAGACTTGAGGTCTGCAGTTATTATTTTATGCTGGCCAACTGAAATATTTAACAGCTGTGCGCTCACCGTTACACTTGCTGTGTCACGGTTAAGACGTATTTTGAGTTTTTTGTCTGAGAATCCGTTGCCTTTGTAGGATTTTGGCATGGCATCCGACTCGGAAGAGTTGCCCTTTCAACTCCCTTGCTCAGGTTCCGCCGACCAGGTGGCTGTTTCTGTGTTAGGTTACCGTGGCAACACTCAAAGTGGCTCGGGTCGTTCGTACAGGTGCACTTTATCTGATGGCCGGAGGATCTCCCTCCCGTGTGCAGCCGCACTCAAAGCACCTGCTGACTGGAAGCCTGTGATGGGAGAATAAAGCCCTGTGTGTGTTTTATCACAAACCACTGACCTGTGGGAATGCCAGCTGTATCACTCCTGCATAGTCAGTGGACGTTGCCGAGCAGGCAGAACTTTCCCTAGGTCGGAAAAGTCTCGACCACTTACGAGGGCTCAAATTGCCCCCTAGACATAGAATGCACGTTACCGGAAGCAAAAGTGACTTCCTCAGCGATGATGGACGTACGCTAGGAGGCACGGTGTGTCGCCTCTGGCGGCCCGCGAGGGTCTGCTGTGGGCTCGCTATCTGCTAGCTGTCGGCTGACGCAGCCCAGAGGTAATTAGGAGTGGGAGCTGAGCTCTGTTCCACCGGCTGCTGATGTGTTGCCATGATGTCACCGCTGCTGACCCAACAATCCTGGCATTCCTCCTGCCAAACCGGGCGCCCCCCCCCCCCCCCCCACAATGAAACAATGAATTAGAAGTCTAATCTGGCTTTGGTCCATCTGCACATGCGCACGGGCGCGCGCGCACGCACACTCGGTGTCGTAAATAATTCACTGTCACACGGTGTGCCCACTTCAACGCACACTCCAGCCCACCGCCGGCAGCTGAAGAGGATGTGTGCAATCAGCCTCCGAAACCTTGTTTTAAAGACGGTGAACGTTTGCCGTTTGCCGATAATCCCATCGATGTCAGACTTCACCTTTTCTGCGTTTTAGTGTGTGAAACCTCAGGAAAAGGTCTAGGCCTATTCTAAGTTTCCTAAGAGTCATCCGGTTCCATTATTCCAGGGGGTTCGTGTTTCCCTGGCTGGGTCTGCATATTGTGTCAGTTTATATAGAAGGTATTGGAGTTGAGAGGAGGAGGAGGAGGAGGAGGAGGGGGGGGGGGGGGGGTTCAGACAAACCACACTGACAGACTTCCCCACCCTGACAGTTGTTCTTTGATCCAACGCAGGAGAGGAGAGGAGAGAGGTGTAGCGATAGTGCATGCTTTTGAAAGACAGCCTTTTGTTCTCCCAGGTGGCTGGTTCCTCCACCCCCTCCGGCAGACTGATGAGCCCGGGGAGAGAACATGGCCCACTGGGGGGAATGAAAGACTGAGAGAGCCACAGGGCAAACTTCAAGGAGACATTTGGGGATGAAAGAGGGACATTGTGGAGCATGTTGGTTATGGAATAAGAGACACTTTTCCAATGTGTATGGTGACAGACAGACGAGCAGACAGACAGACAGGCAGACAGACAGGCAGGGTGCGGGCGCCAGCACACGAAGGGGGGCCTCCCTCACCCTCTCCGTGTGGGGCTTACATTCCCTTTGTTAACCACTGACCTCTGACCTCTCATCACCTGACAGGTCGCCTTTCCCTAAGCCATACATCCTGCCCACCCACGCCCCCACATGGCCTTTGTCAGCCCCCCCCCCTCACGTAGCAGAGTCCAACCTGGGCTGAATCTCTTCAGCGGAGGCCCTCACCTTCAATTGTCATTCTCTCCTTCGTTTAGGATGATGTATTATTAATTTCTCTCTCTCTCTCTTTGACTCAGTGTTCCTCCCCTCCTGCGAGGTTGTGTGTGTTGGCCTGTGGTGAGCAGGGAGGTGGTCCTCCTGTCCGCCCTCCCTCTTGACGTCCCACACAGCCGGGGCCGGAGGCTGGGCGGGGGGTGGGGGGGGGGGTGGGGGGGGTCACTGTTTGATCGGGAGGGTCTTGTTGACTTTGGTCTGACTGGCTTTTGTTCCCTCGGCCAACTGAAGGGCTCCCTCCGTGCATGACGAAGAGGTGTGTGTGTGTGTGTGTGTGTGGGGGGGGCGGGGGGGGGGGGGGGTCTGTGAGAGAATCCAAACTGGCCTGGACCAGATATGAGTTAGGGACTGGGGACGGCTGGAGGTGAAGATTGTTGCATTCATAAAGTCAAATCTATTTTAAAACTCCATCATGGAAACTTTGTTTGCAGTATTATCTGGCATCCCTCACTCCGTTGACTGGGACGCCTGGTGCCATTCCTGAGTGCTGGTTGCCTGAACTGAATAAGTGTTTCCCCGAGCCGGTTCGGACTGGTTCCGAATAAAGGGAGAGGAACACAGGAGGAGGACTGGAGAGGGCAGAGGAGTGTGGCCAGCCCAGAACCAAGAGACTACTGAGAAAGTTACGGAACCGAGCCAGGATCCCCCGCCATCCCTTTGCAACGAAGGTAGCTAGCCTGTGAGGCAGTTTATGCACTCAATTCACTGTGGGTACATTCATACAGAGTGTAACTTGTTCATCAACACTTTGGCTAGCTGGTTTTCACCAAGGTTTGCTCCCTCTTGGTTTCTCTTGTCCTTCCTCTCCGATGCGTGTTTCAACGTTTTCCCCTCTTTCTCTTGCCTATCCTTTCCATAACTGTCCCACTGAAGTGTAGCCTTCTCTTATCCAACACGATTGAACAATGCCACAGAAACAGCACTGTGGTGTTCAGACTGTATCATCAACCAGCGCCCAGCGCAATGCCAACAATGGGCCTGTTGTTCGTGAAGAAGTGCTAAGTCAAGATAGATCCACGCGCTGCTTTCTCAACGAGGATCATCCCCTGGGCAAGGCTTCCAGGGAGGTGGAGGGGAGGAGGGGGGGGGGGCTACAAAGCTCTTTTGTGTGTGTCCCTGGTGTGGAACGCTATGTTTAAGATACAACCGTGCAATTACCTTTGCTAGCGAAAGCCTTGCGGCCTACGGTGATGACCCAGAGCAACCCCCCCCCCCCCCCCCGCTACGTGACCCTGGTCCTAACGAGATGCGCCGGGCCGGGCTGGGCTGGGCTGGGCTCACTGTCGGCCCAAACGGAGAGCCCGGCTGCTTGGCCTTGGTCACACCGTCGGAGCTAACCCCCCTGTGGAGAGGCGCTTAGAGAGCCCCCGAGCGAGGGGAAACCCTCCAGAGTGAGGCCGTGTTGGCCTGCTCTCTATCGGGAGCCTGTCTCCACCTGTTGAGGGAGGCCCTTCTGGGAAAGCACTGAGGGAAGAATGAAGAGGAGGGGGGGCCTGTGGCTTTGCAAAAGGGGGAGGGGGAAGCGCCAGCCCACCGCTATTCAAGCTTGACACATAATGGCCAACAAAGAGACTTTGAGCATGCCCCCCCCCCCATTCTCTCTCTCTCTCTCTCTCTCTCTCTCTCTCTCTCTCTCTCTCTCTCTCTCTCTCTCTCTCTCTCTCTCTCTCTCTTCCAGGACGGCGCAGTGTGTTCCCCCAGCCGGCAAGCCGTCCTCCTGTCGGCTGGGAGTTGAGTTAGGGCTCCACAGGCTGTCTCCCCTCCGGCCCAGCTATCAGCTCACTCTAGGGACCTGATGGATCCCTCCCCCAGCTCTGCTCACTTTGTGCCGTCAGAAATGGAAAGATAAGGGGGAGGAAACGGGGGCCGAAGGAAGATTAGGACGCTTTTTAGACCCCGTCAGGGGTTCATTTTACTGACGAACGCAGATGGAGGCGCGGTGTTGGTGGAACTGGGTGGAAGAGGAGAACGGGGAGGGGAGGCGAGAATGTTTCAAACACACAAAGTTGGGGGTTGGTGATGGGTGGGTGGCGAAAGGGGTACATTAGAGGGAGGGGTGAGTGAGGAGAGAGGCACCGGGATGAGGGGAGGGAAGGGGAAGAGGAGAGGGGGTGCCCAGAGGAATGCCTGGTCCGGGGTGAGTGAAGCCTGATAATCCTCCCCACCCATGACGGGGGCCCCACCACCAGCAGAACCCCTGACCTCCGACCCCCCACACCCCCACCCCTATCTGACTCAATACCTTCCACCGCTGACAGTAAGGGTGACCTCACCCCCATCCCCCATCACCTCTGCTCAGCCCGTTAGCCCGTTTCCAGTCAGTCGCCGGTGGGTGAGTCAGAGCGCGAGGTTGACCGGGCTGTCAGGCCCGTCTGGATGGAGTCAGGCAGGATCCGCTAATCTGCACCGCCGCGCTACATGACTCGCCGGGAAAAAATAAAAGAAAGAGAGCCTTATTAGGATTTCCCTACCTGAGCGGCTGGGCAAGGCTTTCCTTGTCGGTTCTGTGTACGAAGTGTGTGTGTGTGTGTGTGTGTGTGTGTGTGTGTGTGACTGCACGGCTGCTGTGAGTCTTTCTCTCTCTCTCTCTCTCTCTCTGTGTGTGTGTGCAAAGCGTGTGTTTACAAGACCGCGCCGCGCGGTCCCGTCTCGGCGGGGTTGGCTGTTGGGCCGGAGATCACAGATTTTTAAATGTGCCAAAAGCTTTTCACGGCCCGACAGACGCGCGTTCCTCTCGGAGGTCCGCTCTGGTTCCCTTTGACCCCACGGTTGAGTCGGGGACGGTGGGAGCGAGGCTGGCAGACCACAGAGCCACTTCCCTGTCTGCGATACAGGATTGCTGGAAGTTGCGTGGGGCAAACTTTTCCACTTGTGTCGGTCCCAGGCTCCCAGTATCAGTGTCGAGCCCTAAAAGTTTCTGTGCGGGGAGGGGAGGGGAGGGGAGGGGAGGGGGCGGGCAGGGTCAGAGAGGTCCAGATTTATCAAAACAGATAGAGAAAGAGAGAGAGAGAGAGTGGGGGAGGGAGATGAGGCTGCGGGGTGAAACAGGGTGAGGTGTTAATGGAAAACAGGCTTGAGCCCATACTGAGGGGGCACACACACACACACACACACTGCCTCGCCCATTGGTCACGCACGTTTCACTGCGTGTGTGTGTGGGTGCACGCGCCTGTGTGCGTGCAACAGGGGGATTATGTGTGGGACAGCTAATCAGCTCAGGACATTGGGAAATTGTAATTGTCCCTTTCTCCTATAGCCTGTCGCTGTGTTGTTCCCTGTGATTTGAGCGTGTGCGTGTGTGTCTGCGCGCGTGCGCGTGCTGTTCGTCCTCGTCGGAGCGCGAGTACACAGTGTCCACGGTAAACACTTGAGGAGCGCTCCTTTCGCACGCCCCCGGAAGGTCAAGGTCTACCGCTGTGTTCTGTGCCGTGTGTACTGTCTTTAGCCCCGAGGGCGTTGGCCTAGTCAAACACACACACACCTGATCCCACAGGACGATGACCTCATTCCAGGAAGTGGGAAGAGAACATCACCTGAGAGGATCTATTTGCATAGTCAGCTGTCCATGTGACAGGAGCCCAGGAGGGAGGAAGTCTGTATAGCCTCAGGTTACACACACACACACACACACACACACACACACACACACATACACACTCAAATTATGCATTAAAGTCTGTCACTGGCCCCCCCTAGCCAACTTGGGACATAAGCTCACAGCTTCTCCCCGGCGACAGATCCTAAATGAGAGTAAAATGAGAGTATGGCGTTGGCAGGCGGTAGAGAGAGAGAAAATAAAGAGAGAAAATTGCAGGGAGAGAGAAGGAAGGCAATGAAAGAGTGGGGAGGAGGAGGAGGAGGGGGGGGGGGGGGGGTTAGAAGAACACTCCTCTTCTCCCACTACCTGAAGAGAGGGAGGGACTTGCCCTGTCAGCACACTGAGCGTCTGGGAGGGGTGAACCGAAGACAGGAAGAAAGGGAGGGGGAGACAGTGCGAGGAAGGGTGTGTTTTGCTGAGAGAGAGAGAGAGAGAGAGAGAGAGAGAGAGAGGAGGAGGAGGAGGGGTAGAGAGAAAGAGAGAGCTTGTCAGTCTCTCTGATCTAGTCTGTGGCGAGGACACCCAGGAGAGCTGCATTCCTAAGGCAGCCAGAGGGCAAGCGAGGGAACGAAAGAGAGTAAGGAGCAAAGGAGCGACCGTAGCAGCGACCGCACTGTGAAGTCTGCCTGCCCCACGCTGGACTTTACCTCTCCTGACCCACTCGCTCGCCCTCCCCAGCCGGCTCCTCTGCTCGCTCTTTGGAAAGAGAGGGACTTACCTGTGGGAAGAAACAAAGAAAGAAAGAAAGAGAGAGAGAGAGAGAGAGAGAGAGGACATTGAAAGGAAGAGAGACTCTTCTGTGTGCGGTGAGTGACTGGTCCCGTTTCCCAAAAAAACAGCCTGTTTTGTTCCTTCTCGTCGGATTAGTCAGGGTTTCTTGCGCTTTTCCACTCCAAACTCAGAAAGCGGTGTCGGGTGTGCATAGCAATTAGCTTTTCATTATTGCGTGTGACTATTTATGTGTGTGTGTGTGTGTGTGTTTTTTTAAATGAGTGCCAGCCTGTTGCTGCGTGTTGGCGCGAGTCGCCCCGGTCTGTGGGCAGCAGAGCTGTCTCTTTAAATGTACCTGTTGGGGCTCATTACTGCTACCCAGGGAACAGCAGGACTCCCACTTGTTCGAACGGGAAAACTTCTGCTTACTGTTTCATTGGCTACCCTCTGTGTGTGGATGGCTACTCCCCTTGTGTGTGTGTGTGTGTGTGTGTGTGTGTGGGAGTGTGTGTTTGTGTGGACAGCCTGTGTTAAAACGTGCGATAAGAGGCCGGGGCTGCGTTCTTTCGGCGTGTCCCAGCCAGCTCTCCTCCACCACTCCGGGATTAAAGATTAATTTTGCAGAGGGCAGGGCCACTGAGGTCGCAGGCCTGCTCATTCAAACCACAACACTCCTGCCGTCTCACGTGCTGCTGCCCCCTGTTTCAAACGGTCAACCACAGCGCAGGGCAGCGAGGCCCACAGGAAACAGTGACTCATTGCTGTGCGTGCCGAGCAGCTTAGTTAGTCTGCCAAGTTGAAGTTGCACGCGGCCAATCGGACGCGAGGCTCATTAGGAGTCTGCGCTAGTTGTCCAATCAGTGGTATCGATTGCCTAGGCCCCGGGGGAGGCGCTTACTCTATTTCCTGGTTGACCGTGGGAGTCAATGGGCAGCTTACATGACATGTCTTATCTGTGTGTGTCAGAGGCAACTAGCACAAAGAGGCAGCTAGCACCGAGAGACACAAAGACACGGAGATAAGGCCTCATGTAATGTATGGTGAAGGACTGTAGGTCTTGAAAGGGCAGCGTTTTATAAATCACCGTGTCTGGACTGCCATGTATACACTCCCTTCAGCTGGGTGTAGGGACCTGTGTGGGTGTGTGAAATATTTTGGGCTTCTTCTTTTTCCACTATGTGACACATTTAGGTTCCTCTCTTATCAGCCGCATTGTTTACTCTGTACACACACACACACACACACACGTAAACCCAAACAGACGCGCACACACACACACACACACACGCACACACGTAAGCCTACACGCGCACACAGACATTGGCGATAGCCGTGTTGCTCCTCACATGAGTTGAACCTGTTTAGCATGGAAAAAGTGGCGCGTCCTCTTGTTATTTTTCCAACTTTTGGTTCTTCTTTCTTCTCTGGGACATACAGTTTAGCATGGCCTCCATTTTCCTACCCTTTTTTGCCTGTTTGCCTGTCTGCCTGTTTGCCTGCCTGCCTTAGATCTGTCTGCCTGTTTGCCTGCCTGCCTGCCTTAGATCTGTCTGCCTGTTTGCCTGCCTGCCTGCCTTAGATCTGTCAGTCTGTTTGCCTGCCTGCCTGCCTGCCTGCCTGCCTGCTTGCTTGTTTGTCTGGCTGCCTGCCTATCATTCTGCCTGCCTGCCTGCCTGCCCGTTGATATGTCGTGTAGAGCTAGGTAGGGCCACTTAGCGTCGCCCCGCTCTCCTCCAGCTCGCGCCGTCTGCGTTGGCATGCCGAGTCGGCCCCATGCTGTGAGGGGAATGGGACTACTTGACTGGCGCTGGAGGCCAGGCAGGGGGCAGGTGACAAAATCTGTGTGTGTTTGCATGCTGTGATTTGGGAGTGTGTGTGTGTGCGTGCGCGTATTAAACAGTGTGCTAGGGAAGGCGGTGCTGCGCTTGCTGCTTCTGTCAGTCCCGTTAAGACCAAGGAGGATACCGCAGTGATAAAAGATTGATCCAGTCCTCCTCCTCCTCCTCCTCCTCACGCGTCCCTATTCCCCTCCCGTGCACCTCCCTGTCTGTCTCTCTTCCCCCTGATCTTGACGCTCCCTCTCTGGCATACTCATTAGATCCCAGTTCCCTTGACGAGGCCTGATGTTTCCCATCCCAAGTCAGACAGTCCGAGTCATAGGCTAGGAAGAGCGGTGCTCCTCGAACGATATGAAGTGTAGGCTATATATAGAATGCAGGAAGTGCAGGCTATATGTAGAAGGATGTTCCTGGTCATGCTATGGATTCACAACAAGTGATTGTATAATGATCCGAGCTCGATATTTATAACCGTCCGTGTTATCCCTTTAAGGGAGCTTTCAACTCTGTCCTCGGCTGTATTCAATTCTTCAATACAAAAACCGTCCTTCCATCGTAAGAACACTGGAATTAAGATCCAGCAGAGAGGCACACCTGTAGAGCTGTCTATCTATAACACATTGTTGCTGCTGCCGACGCAGTTTTAGCTGAGTGGCTGTCATGGATGAACACGGGCAACTCAGTGCCTGGCTATCCCAAATAGACTGTGTGTGTGTGCCTGCCTGCCTGCCTGCCTGCCTGCCTGCCTGCCTGCCTGCCTGCCTGCCTGCCTGCCTGCCTGCCTGCCTGCCTGCCTGCCTGCCTGCCTGCCTAATGCCCCACGTTGCCCTTTTTGAATGCTAACCTGTCAGAGCTGGCAGAGTTGTCGTGGCTACCAGGCTACCGTAACCGTGGTCACGGGCAGGACCAGAGTAACTCCCTGTTCAGCCGCGGATACTATGTTGCATCCGTGACAACGTAAACAAGTGTCTGTCCCCAGGGAGGATCACGTGGATGAGCGGGTGCACCGGCTGCAGCGGAGAGCTGGGTACCGGTGTTGTTGACTCTCTTTACATAGAGTTGTCTGAGCTGGCAAATAACATTGGAACCTGAACAAGGGGCTGAACTGAAGGGGGGGGGGGGCTGACAGCCAGGGCCTCTGGGGCTGGAGGTAGTGGATCCATGGCTGGCAGGGAGTAGACGGCCAGGCGGCTCTGGCACTTTGTTGCCTCGGAAGCACAGTGAGTTGGAGTGGTGGATGCCGGCAGGTTTCATCCCAGTAGGTTTCCACACACACACACACACACACACGCACACACACAGGCCCACTAATACTGGGTGGCCTTTTTGTGGTCGCCCCATTGTGGATACTAAACACAACCTCCATCTCTCACACCTGATGTTTTGTTTCTCAATCCAGTTGAGCATGGATGAATTCAGCTGATAAGACGTGTCTTCTCTGTCCGTGGTGCACTGACGTGTGTGTGTGTGTGTGTATGTGTGTGTAGGATGGCCATGCTTACCCGTATTGCCTCCCCTAACGTGTTGACAGCCAGAGAGCAGCAGAGCCTCCTCCCAGTCTTCAGGAGATAGGGGGGACCTAGACCCTGTGGTGTGGCCTGTGCTTGTTACTGTGCTGGTTCCTCTGCTGTGTTCCTGTCTGACTGACTGAGCATGGTGGAGAGGAGAGCTGCCTGATTAACTCCTGGTCCATTTAACCAGCCAGCGTCTCCCATCACCCCATGACGGGGCACCCAGTCAGCCCACGCACGGTCCGTTTCGAAGCCCCAGAGAGGGTTTGGACGGTTGCACTCCGACCCCAGAGTGTCGTGGGGTGAGGGGGAGGGTGTCTTCGGTAGGAACCCCTCCCCTCACAGCTCCTCTCTCTCTCCTCAAGCTTTCTCTCCTTTGTTCTCTCCCTCTCCTCCCCTCCCCTCCCCCAGCCTCTCCTCTTCTGGTTCCCATGGGGGGTGGTGTGGAGAGAGGCTGATCTTCTCTGATGAGAAATGAACAGCGTTGGCCCCCGGACATCGTTAAACCACATGCCCAGTGTGTGTGTGTGAGAGAGGGAGAGGGGTTGAAAGTGCCGTATCGATGAGTTAGGAGAGTGCAAAGTGGGGGAAAGGAGGGGAAAGGGAGGGGGGGGGGGGGGGGTGGTGGTGGTGGTATGTGGCCCCAGCAGAGAGATCTACAGCCCTGTTGCTGCAAGGTGCTGCTGGGATACGGGGAAACCTCGCCGTAAATCCTCCTCCTCTTCCTTACTCATCCATCCCTCCATCCCTCCGCCTACATGGTCGTGACCATTGGTCCCCGGCATCAATGGGAGAGACAGAGAGAAAGAGTGGGAGAGAGAGGGAGGGAGGGAGGGAGGGAGGGGGGAGGAAGGAGAGAGAGAGAGAGAGCGAGAGCGAGAGAGAATCCAGTATGGATCCTCAGGGCTTAGTTTATGGGCTCACTCATTAGGGCTGATAGATGGTGGAAGACGGCGGCTCTCTCTCTCTCTCTCTCTCTCTCTCTCTCTCTCTATGTCTCTCTCTCTCTCTCTCTCCCAGAGAACACAGAGCTACATAGCCACTGCTCTGCCTCATGCCATCTGGAGCGTGTCCCCGGCTCCTGTCTGTCCCTCCTGTCTGTCCCTCCTGTCTGTCTGGAGCGTGTCCCCGGCTCCTGTCCGTCCCTCCTGTCTGTCCCTCCTGTCTGTCCCTCCTGTCTGTCTGGAGCGTGTCCCCGGCTCCTGTCCGTCCCTCCTGTCTGTCCCTCCTGTCTGTCCCTCCTGTCTGTCTGGAGCGTGTCCCCGGCTCCTGTCTGTCCCTCCTGTCCGTCCCAGCGTTTTAACTACTCCCGTTGTCTGTCCCCCCCCACACTGTTATCCCTCCATTAATCTGTCTGCCATCCCTCCCTCTCTCCCTTCCTCCCTCAGGCCAAGCTGCTAATGACGCTTTTGGTCTCCCGAAGTGCTTTTTCATTAGGGCTGAATCACAGCATGCCCCTCTCGCAGGTGGGGAAAGTGGTCTGGTGGAAATGGCGGGAAGGAGGTGTGTGAGTGTGTGCGTGTTAAAAGCTTAACCCCCTGAAGGTTCCTTAACGCACATTCCTCAGTGTTGTTGTACATTAAGAACTCTTCCCCTGAGGGAAAGCACATACCTCACCTGAAGGTAGAAAAAGAAAAAAAAACACTCACACGCACTCTGTCGTATTAGACTGTACCTACACTGTCTGCTCTACACGCATGTTTACACAGTGATGTAAGGAGTCACCTGAGGGCCTACACACACACACACACACACACACACACACACACACACACACACACACACACACACACACACACACACACACACACACACACACACACACACACACACACGCGTTTACTTTATGCTTGTTTATGTCCCTTTCTCCCAGGGGCATGCTGGAGTGGACTGTCACTTCCCTCCCTAGGTAAATATTAGAGGCGCGAGCGAGAGGTGCTTTGCATACCACTGACCTTAACCATGAAACGGCAACGCGTCCTTCTCCTCTTCCCAGGGAACCCGAATACTGAATCGGGTTCCTACTGTCTAACTTTAGGAAAAAAATGGAAGTTCTGTTTGCTTTTCATGGCAACCTAAGTAAAAGTATTTTAGAAACAGGTTATTTTTTGTTTTTGTTTTTAATTATCTAGCAGGGTCTCCGTGATCTGTGATTGACAGCCTGGGAGGTGACTGTGGAATGCTGAGGCTCATCTGTTAAAACATTTACTGCGCGGACAAGTTTGTGTTTCGAACAAGAGCCGGGTGTTTTTTTCTTCTTCTTTTTTTCTTTTTTACTGCGATTCTCTCCAGCCCTTTGGAGGTATGCACACCTGCCACGGCCTCGTCTGATAACTGATTTGAACGGAGATGAGCGTTGACGTTCACCGTTCACACACCGCAACGGTTCAGACAAGGAAGATGAAAGGGGAGGTTGGAATTCGACGTTATTTTGAGGTTGTTTTCTTCGCAGGGTGTAGCTTTTTACCGTGGAAAGGTGGAGCTAAAAAAGTGGAAAAGTTGTCCTTTCAAGTGCTAGATCTAAGACCTGATGTTGCTGCTTGTGTCCCAACTAAATGTTATTGTGGTTACTTAAATGGAAATGCAGGTGTTGGGATAAGTTGATTAAGGTTTTGTAATCGAGTTTGTGCTTTGCTTTTGGAGGGTTATGGCTTATTAAGGCACGAGAATAAGCCATTTTTGCGGCACTGTTGATAGGCAACATTGTTTTTACCAAAATGTAGACTACAAGCTCGGTGAAATTTTATTTCAACAATCTAAGAAACCAGCACAGTGGGGCAGCACGGTGGCTCAGTGGGTAGCACTGTTGCCTCACAACAAGAAGTGGGTTCAATCCCCACCTGACCCAAGGGTCTTTCTGTGTGGAGTTTGTGTGTTCTCTCCGTGTTTGCGTGGGTTTCCTCCGGGTGCTCCGGTTTCCTCCCACAGTCCAAAAACATGCAGGTTAATTGGTGACTCTAAATTGTCCGTGAATGTGAATGTGAGTGTGAGTTGTTGTCTGTCCCTATGTGTCGGCCCTGTGATAGACTGGCGACCTGTCCAGGGTGTACCCTGCCTCTCGCCCTGTGTCGGCTGGGATAGGCTCCAGCCCCCCCGCGACCCTGCATAGGATAAGCGGTATAGCTAATGGATGGATGAATCTAAGAAACCCATGCAACATTGCTAGCAAGAGTTATTTTCAAAATTGCTGCATTGCCCAAAGTCTGCATTTCCCAAAACTTGACCTGTGCTTTGTGAAGCTTTTAGGGTGTCATGGGGTGTCATTTACAGCATTTTTGTGAGCGTTCTTCCGGAACATTCAGACCCCACAATGTAAAACAAAAAACAAGAAGTGAATAATTGATGTTAGCAGACATGAAAAGAGTGCCTTAAATTACTAATGAGAGGAGTTTGGAACCTGTGGTTTGTGAGGTCAAGACACACTCATCCCACCCAATCTCTCTGTCTCTCTCCTACTAACTTACACAAACACCCTACTTTCCTACAGCCCAAAAACAAAAAATGTAACGCAGGCCACAAATAGACTGCGACCGTGGCCATTGTGATTTGAAACATGGCAATTTCACGTGGTGCCTGGACGTCCTGGGCTCATTTGCATCCTGGAAATAGCCGCTTCCAGTGCAAGCGCCTGCCTGGGGTCGTACTCTGTCACAGCTGGCTGCCAGCACCAGCATTCCTGTTCCCTCTCCGCCGAAGATCCCTCCCTACCAGCCACCCGTCTCCATTCACTGTGTGCTTCCTGATATATATTTGTGTGTGTGTGTGTGTGTGTGTGTGTGTGTGTGTGTGTGTGTGTGTGTGTGTGTGTGTGTGTGTGTGTGTGTGTGTGTGTGTGTGTGTGTGTGTGTGTGTGTGTGTGTGTGTGTGTGTGTGTGTGTGTGTGTGTGTGTGTGTGTGTGTGTGTGTGTGTGTGTGTGTGTGTGTGTGTGTGTGTGTGTGTGTGTGTGTGTGTGTGTGTGTGTGTGTGTGTGTGTGTGTGTGTGTGTGTGTCGTCCGCGAGAGAACCGAGCACCATCCCTCTTCCCAGGCGAGCCGTGCTGAGTCAGCCAGGGAGAGTATAATTACACACGGCCGTGCCCATCAGCAGTCTGACGGCCCGGCTCTCCGTCTGCCGCTACCTCCCGTCCCTCTCCTCCTCCTCTTCTTCCTCTTCCTCCTCCTCTCCCGGAAGCCAGCTAGCCTGCTCTGCCCTCGCCACGGCGTCTGCCATCCGCGGCCTTCGCCCCGGCCGACCGTGTCGGAGCAGAAGTGCCTCATCATCCTCGGTGTGCGGTGCTGAGTGGGGGGGGGGGGGGGGGGCTAGTGAGTCAGCGGGAACGTTCGCTCCGCTCTTCCGTCCGACTGCCTCCCTCTCCGTTTCCAGGTCGGAGAGAGGAAAGTAATTCAGTGCGCATGCAGGCGGCTTTCAGCGGCGAGGGAGGAAGTAAGCCCTCTATTATGTTGGCTGGGTGATGTAGGCCGAGAAGCTTTCATGTGGCGGTGGCTGTGTAAACCACTGGGGAATTGAAGTGGCCCTCCTCCTTTGTGGTTAAGGTTGGGTTCGCTTTTTCATTTGGAGTCTCGGCTGACTTCTGGGTGATTCACGATGGATGTGATTTCACGCCGAGGGCCTTCTGACAATGATACACACACACACACACACACGAGTGATAGCAACAGGTGACTGAGCAGACAGTGTCTGGAGCAAGTGCACGGGAAACACTATTCTTACTATTGATCTGGGTTGTAAGTGCTTGACGTTTCAGTGTAATTCTTTTGTTTTTGGGGGCATGTGTCTTTTTTTTGGCCGTCAGCTTGCTACGTAAATGTTTTTTGTAGTGGTATTAAAACACAACTCCTTTTGCACATAATTATGTTTTGCACCTCAGCCTGCAGTGTTATGCCCAAGTCTATAATGTTTGGCCCTTGAGTCACAGGCACAGGTGTGTGGCTGTGCTGATGAGCCTCTAACGCTCGGCATGCACCCCGCCATGCATGGAGATTTCACACTTGAGCGATCCAATCAGTGTAATGGAAGCTCTTCAGTTAGCTTCTGGGTGTGTGTGTGCGTGTGTGCGTGTGTGCGTGTGTGCGTGTGTGCGTGTGTGCGTGTGTGCGTGCGTGCGTGCGTGTGTGTGTTGAGACAGAGTCTAGCTGATTGCCCCTGTCGCAGACCCCTCCCTTTTAGGGGCATTAGGATGCCAATCTTGTGGAGCCAAACACACACACACACACACACACAGAGACACACAGTGATGGTTTGGGCATGTTGACTGGTCAGATATGTTTCGGGGGTCGGTTCAGGAAAATATTTGCAGAGCGAGTGTGCTGAGAAATGCATTATTCACGAGGAGCGCTGAGCGTTGCCCGTCGTCCCTGGGAACCAGGCAACCAAGCATTCAAGCTAATTAGCAGCCTGCCATTCTGGAGAGGCAGCAGCACTCCTCGTTTGTCAGGCCCCACAAACACCGTCAAACACACACACACACACACACACACGCACACATACGCACGCACACACGCACACAGAAACATATCTATATCTATATGTACAAAAACATACACGTATCCAGTCATCCGGATACCTGCGTACAAACGCATACAAACGTTATGCAAGCAACAAACAAATGTAAACAAAGCAGAGCAGAATCCTGAGGGAGAGAGAGGGGGGGTGGCTCGGTGTAAGATTTGCGAGTGGGCAGAAGAACTGCGTTGGATGTTTTCCGACCTCTTCCCAGACGTTAAACCGAACATCTGCCGTTCTGCTTTCGTTCAAACCTCTCTTCTTCTTCTTTCTTTCTTTTTTTTTTCTTTTTTTTACTGCGTTGTCTCACGCTGTTAAGGCTAATTCGTCTCCAGTCTGAGGTGTGTCCGCGTTGGAAAGTCCTCCAGGAGTCAAATTCTTTTCACGGGGCTTCCGACGCTCCACAGATCCCAGATTTAATTTCCTCAAAGGGGCCCCCCGCCCCGCGGACCACTCCCTGTTCCCGACCGCAGCCCCCCCCCCCCCCCCCCCCCCCCCAACTAGCCCTCCAACTAATATGTGGAATATTTTTGTCAGGGCTCTACAAAGTGGGCCTGGTTGTCTCTTTACTGTCTCTCGGTCCCTGGGACTGTTTATTATGGTCTGTCTGGAAGGGGGCTGCCTTGATCTATCATAGTCAGTGTGCCGTAATGTCTTCACAGGCCGCGTTACCCCGTCAGGGCCGACGACATCCTACCTCTGACAACCCTGTCACCTTAGTGGTGAAGATGACCTGACCCCATTGGCTTAACTCGAGCCCCATCGGGACGGTTCTGTCCAATCGGAGCGAATGGCGGCCGCTCCCCGGGGCTGTTGTGTGGGCTGTTTACAGAGGAAGGAGAAACAAGCGGGCTTCCCCTTTGGCTCACGGCAGAGGGAGAAGCCGACCCATCCTACTGCAGGGAAAGGATAATGGCCTGTCACATAAAGCACTCGGCAGGCTGCGCGCTCACCCTGTACTTAGCCGTGGGCGTGTCCAGGACGTGTCTGCTCCGGTCGACCTGCGGTGACGGTACCCATAGCACGCAGCACGACCAACCCCCCTAATCTCTGTCACCGCACGGCAGGTAGAGAGACGCGAAGAGTAGCAGGAAGAGAAAACAGAGGTGTTCACCAGTTTTATATAGCTTAGGGCCGGGAGCGATAGTGGGGGGGGGGGGGGGGGCTGCCAGTGGAATCTCTTGGCAGGGCAGAGCAGTGGAGGAGCCGGCGGTGCCAGAGGCCCCAGCGAGCACGCGAAACAATGGGGTCCGCGCCGCGCCTAACGGGTGCCAGCCGGCCTCCGGCCCCGTGACCCCACCGACCGGCCGAGGACACTGGCCATTGTGGAGCGGGGCCGCCGGGCCCAGCTACCCCGGACTGTGCTTTGTCTTTTTCTCCCGCCTGGCACGGCGCTGACACCAACGGTGGAGGGGGGGGGGGAACCGGAATTGACCCGCAGTCTCCGTGTGGAGGACGGAGTGTTTGTCCCTGTTGGTCAGTCTGTGTGTGTGTGTGTGTGTGTGTGTGTGTGTGTCGGTGTGTGTGTGTGTGTGTGTGTCGGTGTGTTTGTGTCGGTGTGTTTGTGTTTGCTATCTGCGGTTGCTGCCTTTGTTTATGCTGCTGTTGTTCCGTGGGGCCTGGGAGCACAGCGATAGCGGGCTGATAGCGTTCGGAAACAAAGCCCTGCCGTTTGACCGTCGGGAGGGGTGGATGGGGGGGGGGGGGGGGGGGGGGGTGGATGGGGGGGGGGGCCTCATTCGAAGCAGCTGCTGGTTAAGATAAACTACGCACACGCACCCTCACAAAGATACCTGCTGAGGCTCTCGTTAACCTACAGACGGCCCAGTGTGCCCAGCTTACGTCGTCACGTCTGCACGTGCACCACACCAGGACAGGACAGGCTTGGCTGCCATGGCTTCATAATCTGTCCTGTTCCTGCAGTACAGTAGGCCTCCTCTCCTCTCCACCGCCCCCGGGGCCCTAAGGGCGAGGTGCTAGGGAGTCTGCCTTTCCTTGGAAGGCGCTCGTCTCCTAAGCCTGTCCTCCCTCACACTTCTCCCCCAACGTGGCAGATGACTAATTCCACTCAATCATCCCCCTGCGTTGGCGTTTGGCTGCACACAAAGGAAATATCGGGAGTTTTTTTCTTTTTTTGAAAGGGTGCGTCGGGGCCCTCGGGGGTGTGAGCGAGCGTGCACGCGTGTTCGTGAGAGAAGATTAGCTTAAGTGGAGTGCGTGGCTGCTCTGTGAGCAGTGCTACTTCCGCCCGGCTAAACGCCGGGTCCGGACAGCCTGCCGCGTGGCTGATCTGGGGTCTGGCTCCCGCTGAGCGGCCCCGAGCGGGCCAGCTCACCCCCCTCTGACTCCCAACCAGTCATGCGCCTGTAGGGGAGCTCCTCAGAGAGGGCTGGCACCAGCAGGCTGTGATGAGAGACACGGAGCTGGACGGAGATGAGAGGGAAGGGCGCGTGGATCTGATTGCCTGTAATCACGGCTTCCCCTTCAACCCCGTCTCCTCCGGCCCCCCTCTGCCGTGGGCTGGGCCCAAGCTTTTTGGAGGGGAGCGGAGGAGAGCCCCTATACTCTCAGGGCCAGAGCGGGGTGTGTGTGTGTGTGTGTGTGTGGGGGGGGGGGGGGGGGGGGGGGGGGGGGGGGCGTGGGCTGTGTTTTGTGGATGCCCCGGGGCTTGTGGGCGGAGCGGGCGAGGTTTGTGGAGCAGCGTGCGGAGGAGTGTGTGTTTTGCACGCACCCGCGGGGAGGGTATGTATGTGTGTGTGTGTGTGTGTGTGTGTGTGTGTGTGTGCGCCGCCGCCGACTTTAGAGAGCCGCCTTCATCTTGACTTGTGGCGTCTGTCTTAACTGCTTTAACGAGCAGGTGGTGGACAGCCAGTCGGCGTATTCACAAAGCACGTTACCGAGACGACGGCCAGACCAGGTCCGAGATTTGACGGAGCTCGGCCTGTCCTGACCTCATTCAGACCCCACCACTGCTGTGGAGGATTGTAGTGGGGTATGTGCTGCGACCTAAGGCTAGCAGAAGGAGGTCTGCGTGTTCCTCTGCTGCTGCTGGGCCTGCGACGGGGGACAATGGGCCGTAACCGGAGATCACCAGCCTGCCTGGGTTCCTGTTGGTGGAGTTGATCGCCTTACACTGACTTCAGTGTTTGTGTGTGCGATAAGCATCACTGCGTAATGACATACCTGTCAGCCTGCTGTGTGTATGTGTGTATGTAGGTGCGTGTGTGCGTGTGTGTGTGTGTGTGTGTGTGTGTGTGT
Source organism: Galaxias olidus (assembly GCA_026901105.3). Classification (NCBI taxonomy): domain Eukaryota; kingdom Metazoa; phylum Chordata; class Actinopteri; order Galaxiiformes; family Galaxiidae; genus Galaxias; species Galaxias olidus. The sequence goes on from JAPMUY010004296.1 coordinate 129,224, forward strand.
GTGTGTGTGTGTGTGTGTGTGTGTCTGTCTGTCTGTGTTTTCAGGTCAGACTTGTTTAACCAATCAGTCCGAGACAGGTGAAGAGCCAGTCAGGGACTTTCAGACTAGCCACTTCCTTTTTACAAATTCCCTTTTTTTTTTCTCCTTTATGTAACATCTTCTTTTTGGTACGTGCGGTTGCTATTCTGCAGTGATAACATGAGTGAAGGTCAGACCCTTAGACAGGAAAGGGGGAGTGACAAGCCCTCCTTCTCTCTGCCTGCTGTTTTATCTGTGGTGCCCTCCGTCGCCCAGGTATCTGTGGGTCCAGCGGGGCGATGGGATCTCTGTCAACGCCGTGTTGGACGTGCCTGCGCGCGGGCGCCACAGTGCTGGCCTTGGAGGAGACACCGTGCTCCTTGTTCCAGCCTGTCCGTCCGTCTGTCGGTCTGCCTCTCTGTCTGGTTCGCCTGGCCTCCGTTCGTTCAAAGGGGCCTGTGAGGCAACGTTCTTCCACCCCGACGCCTGACGAAGGCCCGCGCAGGAGTTAATACCCAGGGTGTTTTTATTTGAACTTTTGTACTTTGCCGGCTTTCCTTTTGCGTACAGGAAGTGGCGATAAGGCCTGTGCCAAAGCTCCTTAGGTAAAAAGCTCATTCCTTATCTGAGCAAACCTTGAACCCTGCGGCTGGCGTGCCCACACGGTCGGAGATTGCAACACGATGCAAAGTGTGCTGCTCCCTGGGGAGAAGCCCTACTGTCTCTCCTGGTCTCCGTGTTCAAATCCCCCGCACCCACCCGCCCCCCGAACCGCGTGTAGCTATGAGAACAGCCGAGCATAGTCATGACAAACGCGTGTTTCTATGGCGGACCGTGGGTCCCCTGTGCTCTCCACCACCGTTGTCTATGCGGGACGGTGATCAATCTCCTCAGGGATCTTTGACGCGTGTTTCTTCCTCCTCACGTAGGAGGCGGCAGCGCTTTTTGTTCGGGGATGTTGCCACATCGCGGAGCCTGCTGCTGCCCGCCACCGTGACTGTTCGCCCTCCAAATACCTGACGAGTGAGGCTGGGATGTGAATAGGTCAGGTCAGCCTGGAGGGGAGGAGGGGAGGCATTCCTGGGCCTGGCACATGAAGTCAGTGCATTCCAAGGCAGCTCCCCTATGGACCGCTACTGGAGCTCAGCCAAGGCTGACTGTAATGGAGGGCTTCAGCTGGATTCACCTCCTCCTCCTTTTCGACCAAAACCAGGGCCTAGGCGCCGTGTGTGGGTTTGTGTTTACACCTCCTCCTCCTCCTCCTCCTCCAAAACCAGGGCCTAGGTGCCGTGTGTGGGTTTGTGATTACACCTCCTCCTCCTCCTCCTCCAAAACCAGGGCCTAGGTGCCGTGTGTGGGTTTGGGTTTACGCCTCCTTCTCCTCCGCCTCCTCCTCCTCCTCCAAAACCAGGGCCTAGGTGCCGTGTGTGGGTTTGGGTTTACGCCTCCTTCTCCTCCGCCTCCTCCTCCTCCTCCACCAAAACCAGGGCCTATGCGCCGTGTGTGGGTTTGGGTTTACGCCTCCTCCTCCTCCTCCTCCTCCTCCAAAATCAGGGCCTAGGCGCCGTGTGTGGGTTTGGGTTTACGCCTCCTCCTCCTCCTCCTCCTCCTCCACCAAAACCAGGGCCCAGGCGCCGTGTGTGGGTTTGGGTTTACGCCTCCTCCTCCTCCTCCTTCTCCAAAACCAGGGCCCAAGCGCCGTGTGTGGGTTTGGGTTTACGCCTCCTCCTCCTCCTCCTCCTCCAAAACCAGGGCCTAGGCGCCATGTATGGGTTTGGGTTTGGGTTTACGCCTCCTCCTCCTCCTCCTCCAAAACCAGGGCCTAGGCGCCATGTATGGGTTTGGGTTTGGGTTTACGCCTCCTCCTCCTCCTCCACCAAAACCAGGGCCTAGGCGCCATGTATGGGTTTGGGTTTATGCCTCCTTCTCGTCCTCCTCCTCCTAAACCAGGGCCCAGGCGCCGTGTGTGGGTTTGGGTTTACGCCTCCTCCTTCTCCTCCTCCTCCTTCTCCTAAACCAGGGCCCAGGCGCCGTGTTTGGGTTTGGGTTTGTGTGTTTGGCTGCACCTTTTATTCGTTACACTTTAAAGTTGTGTTAGAGGCCTTTGAAGTGTGCTTAAACTATCTATAACTTCAGCTTCAAGTGAAGCTTGTTAAACGCTTGCGCAAGTGCTCGGATCATACTTTATCGCCTGTCGTTAATGTTTAGTCAGCTATCACAAGTTATCAAATGTAACATAAAAAGATAATACACAAATTGACAGAAATAAGTAACTTGATAGCAACCAGTTGACTTGATAAACCGTGCAATTTGGCTCATCGTGACCCAGCACGCAGTGAGTGTTGCAGCAAGCAGCCCAAAAATGGGTTCTAACTACCCAGAACGCTGATCCAGCAAGCCTAACCCAGCATTTGGGTTGTCAGAGCAGCCCAGCATTTCTTTTTAGAGAGTTTGTGAGTTGATCCGTTCTGTACACTTATGCCTGGGGGGTAGACTACCTGCTGCTCTGCTCCTCTGCCCCCCCCCCCCCCCCCCCCCCCCCCCTTGGGGAGAGAGATCAAAGTGGGCCCCTCACATGCTCCTACACACACACACACACACACACACACACACAAACATGGACTGTACACTTCTAACCACTCCAAAGTGCACCCTCATGCAAAAACCACATCCCTCTTCTTAACACACTTCCTTTAGCCTTTCTGCTTTGTCTGTCTGTTCCTCTCACCCCTAAGCTATCAGAGGGGCTTTGAAGGGGGCCAGTGAGGCAAACTAATTGGCTTACAGATCTGCCCCCCCCCAACCCCCCTACCAATCCGGTCCACAAGGAATCACCGGGAGGCCCTCTTAGCCAACCTCCCGGAAACCCAAACCCGCTCCTCTCCGTCCAGGGTTCGGTGGGCTGGAAGTCAGCCTCTCCGTCGTGTCTTCCAGCCTGCCCGGCTCAGCCCCCCCTGCCCGGCCCGGCTGACGTCAGCGAGAGGCTGGGTTGCGTGGATGCTCCGCTGCTAGCCCAGATGCTCACCGGAGGGTGGATAATAGATTGGAATAGTGGCTATGACACCGCCGCTTGCGGCCAGCGGTTTCTCACGGCAGCGAGCCGTGTCACACTTGACGCACGCTCGGTGTCGGGAGGGGGCGGGGGGTTTGAGTGCCGTCTCCGCGTGTTCTGCCACTCCCGTATCTCGCTCCCCTGCCGTGAGGAGCTTAAATTTTTCTGCTTGTGTTAAAACTGTCTCTTTTTTTTTTTTTAAGTGGATATAATTTATGCCGTGCGCTTTCGACTGTTTTTGCCCTCTCCGCAAAGTAGCTCACTAACGGTTCTCGCTTCTGTTCCCCTCTGCAGCGAGCGCTCCGGGGCCATGCTGTGCTGAGCCGAGCCGAGCCCCAGCGATAGTGAACCAGTGCCAGCCGAAGCCCCTGCCCCGGCCCCCAGATGGAGCTCAAGGTGTGGGTGGACGGAGTGGTGCGCGTGGTGTGCGGCCTGTCCGAGGAGACCTCCTGCCAGGATGTGGTCATCGCCCTGGCCCAGGCCATTGGTCAGTACACCTCCCATTCATTATAGCAGACCTCATTCCAAACTGACTGCCCCCTAGTGACGGAGTCATGGAGCTAGACAGGTTAAAGAGAACCGGGGTTCTAATGAGTTACATGACCGACCCTATTTCTAGTTCAGTCAACATTAAGGACCACATTTCAAACTGTCCACTGACCTAAATAAAGGGTCCAGAAGCCCGTTTGGAGCAGAGCCCGAAGTCTGTCTCGATTCTGAAGCGGTGCCATGCTCAGCAGTGCCAGCCCCTAATCTCCGAAATTAGCATATCCCTCCTTCAATGTGTCTGTCTGCCTTTTCTGTCTGCCTTGTCTGTCTGTCTGTCTGCCTGCCTCCGTACCTGTCAGTCTGTCAGTCTGTCAGTCTGTCTGTCTGTCTGTGTCTGCCTGCATACCAGTCTGCCTGTTAGTCTGTCTGCTTGCCTGCCTGCCTGCCTGCATACCAGTCTGCCTGCCTGGCAGCTCATTAGGGAGTCTATGTCCTCATTTCAGGGTCCTCGTGGAAAACGGCAGTTTGTTCGAACATTTCTGTGTGTTGTATAAGCCTTACACAACACTCGTATTTGAATAAGGCAGGGAATGAGCTTTATCTGTGCCGACATAGTGTAGCTGTAGATCTTCCACACCATGCAGATGTATGCAGATGTTACGTCAGACCATTAGCTCAGAGCGATAATGAGCGATTCAGACCGGAAATCCTTTGCATATTTTTAAACGATTATTAACAAAAACCCGGCCCGACCTTTCTTTTTTGTCGCTGTTTGTGTGTGTGTGTGACGCTGTGTCTCTGTGCCTTCAGGTCAGACGGGTCGCTACGTTCTGATCCAGCGTCTGAGAGACACGGAGAGGCAGCTACTGGCCTCCGAGCGGCCCCTGGAGTCCCTGGCCAAGCTGGGCCAGCACAGCGGAGAGGTCCAGTTCTTCCTGCGCCGCACGGGCCCCAGCAGCAGTGACGCGCCGGGGTCCAACCAGGACCGCCTCACGCCCCTGCCCAAACACACCGAACCAGAGCCTTCCAAACGGAACCAGCCCAAGAAGTCGCTCACCTTCAACCTGGGCCCCTCCACCTCCCCCAAGACCAAAGTCAAGCAGCTGAGGAGGTCTCCCCGGGACTCCCCCTCTCCCTCTCCTTCTCCTTCCTCCTCGCCCGGCCCCCTCTCCCCCCACGCTCTGTCCCCCTCGCCCTCCCCCCCGGCCGGGCCGACCAAGGAGGAGGTGTTCCGGCAGGTTCTGCAGCAACAAGAGAGACTGAGGGCCATCGAGGTCCAGCTAGAGAGCCTGGAGCGGGAGTCCCGTACCTGGGAGCGGCCCTCGCCGACGCCCAGCCCCTCCCCGTTGCCCGAGGCCCGCCTGCGGGAGGAGGTGGAGGCCGTGGAGCAGACGCTGCGGCGGAACCGGGCCGAGCTGGCCCAGGAGCCCCACTGGGAGGAGGAGCTGCGGGCCGAGGCGGAGCGCGAGAGGGGCATGAGCCGGAAGCTGGGGGAGCTCCACGCCAAGATGGACGACTGCGGCCGGCGGCTCCACGACTTCACGGCGCGCGCCGCCGAGCTGGAGCAGGACCTCCAGCGGGAGAGCCGGAGGGGCGGGCTCCAGGGCGGGGCTTCCAGCCCCGAGGAGTCCCTGGAGGTGGCCAACGCGGAGCTCCAGAGCAAGGAGAGGCAGGGGGCGGAGCTGGAGGAGCAGCTGTCCGAGGCAGACAAGGCCCTGGGGAAGGCGGAGTCTCTGGTGCAGGTAAGGACGGAGGGCCTGGCCCTGGAGAGAGGGGTGTAGCACCACCACAGGCCGCCCCACAGACCCCCACCGGGCCTAGCCCAGACGCAGCACTCCTGCCAGCCCACAGCGGCAGATCACAGACACACACTCACCAGCACAAGGACACTCACTCTTTTAAAAGAAAAAGACAACACTACAAAAACAACCCTGAAATGTTATTGCTCACGATGATTGAAAAGCCCTTATTTATTCAAGGAGTCGTGATCCTGTAATGATGTCATTGGTAACTCCATGGTTGTGTTATGTTGCTGGGGACTCGTGCCAAATCTCGTTGGACTAGCTTGACGGGAGAGAGCGTTTGTGACAAACGTCGCTCAATGAGTTGCCTAGACGATGTACGCCAGCGGTGTTTGTGTTTCATTGACTACACACTGTCCTTGTATTCCTGTAACTGAAAAAAAAAAAGCAACCGAATAAAGATTGTTCTTTCATAGCATGGTAGCTTTTTTCTTTTTATTTTATTGGATCAACTCTTTATTATTTTTTTTATTGCCCGACCTTTAGAGTCATCCCAGTCTTGTTTACTGAATATAGGAGGTTGTTTGCTCTGGGAATGGAGCGCGTTGTTATTCTCGTAAAACTGTTTTCTGCGAATAAACCCTTCCCCGGGCCGTGATGGGAAACTGGAGGCCGCGTGGAACGTGACCCCGGGGTCGACCGGCGGCTTCCCGCCACGGCACGCGGGCCGACCCGCGACACATTAGCGCGCCTCCGTCTCGCTAAGTGATAGATGCAGGCCGTTCATGCCGCCGCTCCGCTTAATGTCCCACAGCGTGTTCCCCGGGACGGGCTAATGAGAATGGCCTCCATCCATTTGCTGCCGCTCCTCATTAGGAGGGGGCCCAGGCAGGCCGTCTCGCTGGGGTCCCCCGTAATGGCTGCCTGGGAAACTGATTAAAAAACAATGAGGGGGCTCGTTTGGGATCCATCAGTCATCTAAATGGGGGGGGTTGGGGGGGGGGGGGGTAGACTGGGTCCTTGGGGCGCGGTAATGGCAGGCCCGTGGCCGATGAGAACGAGGAGGACGCCTGCCTCGCGGTCAAGCACACAGGCCCGAGTCCCACTGCTCTGCAGCTAGCGGAGTGTGCGAAGCCCAGCCAAAGCATCGCCAGCAGGGCCACCCCACCGCTTGGCAACGCGGCCGTGCCCTGGCGCCGGCTGGCCAAGTGGCTGAACGATCATTAGGCCTTACCTATCTAAACAAACGTGCCGTGCCCTCGGGCCAGAGCAGGAGTCGGCGCCAAGATGTTTAGTCGATGTCAACATCCTCATCAGCCATAATAAAGTTTCTCTTTATTCTGCCGGTTAGGGAGCGAGAGGCACCGATTGCGGATGGGTCCTGGCACGCCTGGCCTGACAGCAGAGGCTGGTGCTGAGGAGCGCAGGCCTCCTGTCTGCCAGGGAGTGGAGACGCACCTGCTGGTGTGAGCTGCCTCAGCCGGTCCGCTCCATGGTGGATCGGTTACACACGTGCACACAGTCTATTAAATGAAGTGGCGCGGGGCCCTTTTATTTCTGCCGTGCCGTTCGCTCCTCTTATCGACGGAGCTTCAGTGAAAAGTCGATCGGGTTGATTGAGTGGTTTGTTTTGTGTGTCAAAAGTCAATCTATGGGGTGAAGTCGAGGATTTCCTGATGAACTGACTTCAGTGTACCCATATTCAAGCTAATCTATAACTTGGCGGATGGGATGCTGGAGGTTATATTAGTTGGTCTGTTTGTTAGCACAGAGAGTGGACCGTCAACCGAGTGGGACGATTTTTAGTCCATAGAAGATATAGCCATTTTCTGAATAACTGTTATAGATTCATCATGTACATGCCCGAAACCTAAATGGATTTATTGGTCTGGAGGTATAGGTTTGTTTTTGTAACTCAGTAACGTTATATGTAATAGTATATGTCTTTGTTTATGTTAAAGGTATAGATCAGCTGTAATCAGATAAGTGGTCACACACACACACACACACACACACACACACACACACACACACACACACACACTCTCTTTGTTTCAGGGAACGTTGTCCTTCATTCCTCCTCCGTTGTTACACTGAAATCAAAGCAGGCTGTTTTCAGCCGGTTGCTGCTGTCTGACTCACTCACTGACTGTTGATGTGCGTATGTGGTCTGGTGATGGTAATGATGATGGATGATGTTGTGCGTTAGACCATTAAGACGAGTGCTATGGACTTTGCTGCCCCCTTCTGGCAAAACCGGGCATTTCATACAAAAGTGTTCTCTTCACAAGACAAATGCTGCCATATTGAGTCTTCATTATTAACCTAAGTACAGTCATTTAACAGCCATATTAACTCATATTGGCCAGATACATGTTTTATAATCATCAATACTGATACCTGAGCTACAAGTTTACGGGTAGGGCCTAACTGGCGGTCCCCTCTCCCCTCCTGCTCCCTAGGAGAAACAAGAGGAGCTGGCGGAGCTGAATAAGGAGCTGAGGCAGTGTAACCTGCAGCAGTTTATCCAGCAGGCCGGGGTGTTGCCCGCGCACACACACTCCCGCACGGACCTCCACGAGCAGCTGGAGCAGCTGGAGCTGGCACACCTACTGCAGGACAGCTACCAGAACGGAGGTTTGAACGGATTAACACACACACACACACACACACACACACACACACACACATACACTCTTCATCTTGACAGTTTGCATATCTTAACTGGCTCCGCCCCCCTTCCCTTCAGGTCTCGGCCTGCCTCCGTCGGAGTCGCCGCCCCGCCCCACGGCCAAGCAGTTCTTGGGACACCCCCGCAACCTGCAGAACCCTCTGGTGTCCAGTCTCAACCCCGAGGGTGTGTATGTGTGAGGCCCTGCGGCTCCCCTCTCTCTGCCCTGCCCTGCCCTGCTCGTCGGTCCGACCCGACCCTCCGTCTCTCCCCCCGACCTCGCCTTGATACCAGCCCTAGCCTGGGGGTGGGGGTGGGGGGGGGTTGCATACTGCTGCTGTGGTGGTGGTGGTGGTGGTCTCTCCTCCCTCCTCAATATACCCCCCCTCCCTCCCCCTCTTTGAGCTCTCTCCTTAATGGCCATCCTCTGGCTGACTGTTTCCTAGCTAGCGACCCGCCTACTACCCAACACTGTCCTGGTGTCCTCTCTGCTAGTGTCCACGTTCACTTGCCTCAACCTTTTTTATTTTTTTTCTCATTTCTAGATCTCCTTCGCTCTCTATTTCTAGTGAACACTTCTTTCTTTCGTCCATCTCTCTCTCTCTCTCTCTCTCTCTCTCTCTCCCTCTCTCCCACGCTCTAATTGGATGCCTAACCTAACAGTAGCTCCTCCAGCTGTACTCCAAACCCCAGGGCAGCTGTGGGCCCTTCCTTACCCCCCCCCCCCCCCACCACCACCACCATAACCTCCCCACACTGTAACACCGTGTACTGTAACAAGTATTGTAACAGCCGGGAATGACTGCAGCAGGCGTTCGCGATTGTGTGTGTGGACGTGGTTGCGGTGGCCAAAGCAAAAGTAACCATTTTCAAGGTTGCCTCGTACTTGTATATGTAAGAGTGGTGTGTCTCTCTGTAACAGGGGTGGTGGTGGTGGTGGTGGGTGGGTGGGTGGGGTTGCTCTACTTTGCCTTCTATTTTGGTGGCTGTTGACTTCCAAAGAGCAGGAGCCTGGACGTCAGGGCTCTGTGCCAACAGTATTGCACTGCCCCGTTCCCTTGCTGTGTACGAAGCCAGGGGCCCTGTTTGAATACCTCCCAGGTAGACAACCCTGACCCTCAATCCAGCCGTTCCCCCATTGGATTGGATAAGTACAAAGCGTAGTGCTTCCCCACAGATTGGTAACCCATCGCTTGACGTGCGCTAATGAGTTAGCTTCATTGGAGACGCACGGGGCGGGGGGGGGGTCATATTGTAAAGGTGTTCAAACAGGGGCTCACCGTTCGTTCAAGAGATGGGCGTCATTGTGTGTTCCTGTCTTTTCCATACGCTTGTGTGACTCTGGCTCCCAAACTTCTACACACCGCACAACTTTTGACCCGTGAGCGATCACGCTTTGCATCCGTCTGGGATGTGCCTGACCCCGAGATAATCAGGGAGTTCTGACCGAAGGCCAAGGCATTTTGTTCCCTTCTTTTTCCCGACGGTCCATAAACCTGTCAGACACTAATTGATCCCGACATAGCCTTCCTCAAAAACAAGCCGTCACTGCTCCAACGTTTTGCAGGTGTGTGAGGTTTCTTCTCTACATGCTCTCTGTTTTGGTCTGTCGTGGCGTTTCCCAGGCTTAATGAGATGACAGAGCGGGACCAATCTCTCCGTAATCTCCAGACCTCCCATCCCTCATTTGAAAAGGCATGCTTAAGATAGGGAGCTCCCGCGAAAACCCTGCTCTTCCACGGGTCAAATCACCTTAATCCTATTGCTTGGCTGGTAGGGAGAAGGGTAATCATTTGACCTTTCGATCAGAGATTAGAGGCTACCTCTGTTCCTCTCTGGCATGCTTTGCTGTCCCCTTATCTACTCAAAGTGTTTTCCAAATCGAAACCCGGCAAAGGGATCATCACCCCGCCTATGTTTGTGTGTCTTACAGTCCTGACATCCAGAGAGTCGTCATGGCGATAAAACAAGGACCACAGGGCCAAGGGACGTGTTCACTGTTCACTTTGTGTCCTTTACGTCCCTCTTAACCCCCCCCCCCCCGTCTCTGTAACTACTGTCGTTATACAGACTACAATTCTATACATACTGTATATACATAAGAAAGATATATTTACAGCATTTGGCTACTGTACATTTCAAAGTATGTATGAAATGTAAAATAACTTAGCGACCTTTACCTAGAGGCCTATTATTACTTTGTCTGTGTATTTAAATATAATAATAAAAACCTGTGCATTGTTTTAGATAACCTCTAGCGGTGTGATTGTGTTTTTAATGAATATTAAGTATCTACAATGAAATTTTTTGACTTATCCACATTGATGCAGATGTCCCCCTCATATCTGGTTTACTGCCACATAGGGAACTTGTATGCTCTGGAATCCCATGCAGTTAATATTCAACATTGTCGTGTGTGTATACCAGTCTAAAAATGTCCCTTCCACCCTCCACGTAACTCCTGGGCCATGCATTATGAATATGTTTTTATACATTTAAACATTAATGGTCTCCTGAATCATTGCTGTAGTGCAGTTCCATGTCTCATAATGCACGATAAATAGAGGACATCATGATAGGCGTGTGTAGAGGTGGCTCATTGGAAGTGTTATATAAGGGCCTCCTTGGGTGCAGAGTTAAATGAGCCTTACATCCTGGAACCAGTAGGGGTAATGACACACACACACATGCACGCACACACACGCACACGTGGAGCACATGAACTGGCACCAGCTGCCTCAACGATACAGTGTCCCATTGTATACATGTCAACTTTCAAGATGGCTGAGCTGCATACAGTTTGAATGCAAATTAATTCTTGGACCGGTTGGCAGTGACTGCCTATCACCATTCTACTCCATTTGTGCAGGAACTCTTCTGTCTCATAGACTGCAGTCATTCACACGGTATGGTACAGTAACTCTAAACAATAATAAAGTATCTGTATGTCTTATCTTAAAGGTATTATAACTCTATGTGAAAAGCGAGGTGTTGGGTCAACTGTAGAACTGCGACACATGTCGGGGAGAGCCACCCATCTCCTGACATGTTTGTTCAGCATGAAGAATACACATCGGCGGCATGATACAGAGTGCCATGTGATGCCCCTATACCCCCGAGACAAACCCTGCATAGCTCTGTCAATATTTGTCTTGCCTCACACTTGTAAGTTGGAATCCAAGGAAAAGCACGTCGTCTTTCTCAAACTCTGTGTTAGAATTCGACACAAGTAAAGTGGAAGAAAAAATTGTTAGTTCTGGTGATTTTTGTTGAAAATGGGACTTGTTTAAAATGGGTCTGTTATCCTAAAAACTGTCTAGACAGTTGGAAAACGTAGATTAATTACGTGAAACAGGATTATGTGGCGACCAGGTTGGGGGGGAGGGGGGGGTGGCTTGGCAGAGGTTGGATAAGCTGGAAATCCACGTCGTTGCCACCGTCTGGACACTCGTCTGGCCTGGTGCAACTCCACTGACACCTACCTGACAAACCCAGGACATACACACACACACACACACACACACGCCCTCAAACAGAAACGCATAGCCAACTAGACCAATGTGATGCAAGGGTGATATTCAATAGCAGATCATGTGACCCCGTCTCAGAAGGAAGTACAGACATAAGGACAAGACAGACAAAAATAGATTCGTTTTCCCTTCTTTAGCTTTTGGTTCAAGTGACGTTTAAAGCAGCTGTAGGTAGTTTCTTATAAGAAGTGGTTTTGATGGCCTCTACAGTTTGCCTGCTGTGATTATTTTCCCTAACCGTGGCAAAGGCGACTTGCAGAGTGCTCGTACTCACTGCATAGCGCTTGCCTGATCAACGACAATACTTCAAGTATGGGCATCTCTTCCTGATTTAGTGACGCACGTAGTTGTGCCGTAAAGCAAATCGTAAGTTGCGCGGGAGTTCACGCCCGGTGGCAGACAACTTTTATATTGAATATTGAGACTTCAAGGAGGACTGATATGAACGTCGATTTTTTTCATTATCCCATAGACATTACAACGTGCAAACTGTAGAAAGGTATTGATACTGAATACAAATACGCTAATACAAAAAAAGTTGCCTATAGTGGCTTTAATAATTCCATAGAGTTTCATGATTTCTTGGGAGTTTTACTTTTTTCATTTTGTGGCCAATTGCCACTCCAAGGCCATTTTTACAGACATGCACAATCTCAGACACACACCATTGCCCATTTAAATTATGGCAGCAATCTCATAACCAGGAGAATATTAACAGGTAATTATGTGTTTCAGAGTGTCATAAGTTTGCTCAAATCTTATCAATACCACTTAACAAAAGAAATGTGCATGTGTTGCTAACCACATTGCAGTATCAGGGTCATTGAACTCATTTGGATGGGAAAAGACTGATAAATGATCGATGCAAGAAAATATGTGGAAGGCGTGGAGGTTTTCCCAGACGTGACACCCTGATATCATGGGTAAATGTATCGTCTGTGTTTGGGATATGGCTCTGTCATTGTGAGTGAGCAGTGAGTGAGCCACTGCACGTCCACATTATTAGGCCGATGAATGAGCCGACGTGAGCCTGACACATGCACTGCCCTTATCTATCGCTCGGTGTCACACCGAGTCAGCCCAGGCAGTGACACTGAAACAACACAAAGAGGAATAAGGGAAAAAAAGCATCACCTGATAGCCATTGACTTGAGTAAGACATTTACTTGTTCATTGGGATACTTTTTAACAGAAACACTTTCCTTGATCTGAGGCATTGTATAGGTACAAAACAAATAATTGGGATACATATATACAAATATTTACTGAAGCACTGATGAAATAATAAAATAAAAATCGGTTTAAACACACTGGCCAGTAGCCTATGAGTCCTGAAAGCAGATGGCATAAAAGAGGCCAAGTCACTTACGAAGTGGCTACAGGATACAATACACAAAAAGGCCACAGGGAGAGCAGTCATGGTGAACAGAAACATATCCCTACATTGTGGAAAAAAGGAGATACCATGATGAACAGTTTGCACAGTTGCAATGTCATGAATTGGCTGACCACGACTAATGGTCATTCCCAAGCAGAAAGAGAATGTGAGGTATCCCCAAAAACAGGTTAGCCGCTGTCACACGCACAGTGGAATAAGGAACAGGCGCAATGTGCGTTAGTCAGTGGCTTACCAGCTTTTAGATTTCACAGATTGTAAGCGCATAGCAAAGAGAAAAAAAACTCCAGTCTGTGAAAGGAAAAAAAAAATATGTTTTTTTTTCGTAAATGATAAAACATTTGTTAGTAATAGTCTAATAAAGTTATAGGCATAAAATCATCAGATAATTTTCAAAACAGAGCAAACAATGCAGAAACATAATTTCGTAAATCTTTTTTTTTTTTGTCTTGTCAAAGCAGGTACATAGGGACCATGGACGGAAAGATATATTTGCTCTCGAGATGTTCATCAAAATTCCAACGTGTTTCAGCAGCACAATATAAGAAGGGTTTCAATCAGTACATTCCTAAATTTGAAAGTAATAATCGAGATGAGAAACTTTTGAAAGAAACAACACACAGCACCTATAGACGCAATTAAATATCTAAATTTGAAATACATATATACAAATATAAGAAGAATAAGTAGAAATTGAGCTACTTCCCATTCTGAAGTTTTCTTGAGTAGATATGTTACAGGACACAAAAATTCCACCTAGCTTGAGTGACTACCACGCTACCGTGTATAGAAACATTGAACATCTTTGTTAAAAAAAATATGCATCATATTATTTCATTAAAGTTAGATGCTTTTTAGGAATATACTGTACACCAACGCTGAAGTTCAGTTCACTTGCACTGCCCGAACCCTGCCCACTCTTCTGCATCTGCAACCTGATCTGGTTATGCAAATTGAACATATATTGGCGTCTTGCAAAACCAGTACGTTGTCTAGACTGAATAATAAAACCCGCCCAGGACAGACAGCCATCGAATTAAACCCTTCGAAGGGCGTGTTTGCCACGACCATTGAGGTTGGTGGATTCGTAGGCTTATAGTTGGGGTGCGGTGCGTTCATTTTTGCACGTCCTGCATTGGGAATGAACCATTTTCACGTCATCAATTTCCTTTTGTGGGCAACAATTTTAACAAATGACTGAAGGACAACATTAATTTAGCTTAAAAGGGGCATACTAAGATGTAACGTTGTCATCTGGAGGCAAGACACTTCACTTTAAACACGATTGGGGAAAGAGCGACCTACCCATTCTATTGAAAGTGGTTGAACTCTGTTCGCTTGTGTACAGTGTTGCCATGAGAAGAGTGTGGTTGTGCACGTACCAAGGATGCAGCATGACAGTAGTGAAGCCAGTGGGAACGAATAGTACAGTGTGATCCGAACGGATGGGGGTAGTGCAACTGTACAGTAGCTTGTTCAAAGAACATTCAGGGAACACTCAATTATTTACGAGCTCTGTATGCTACCATTATGCAGAATTCTACCATATATTTGTACCAACATTATATGTATGCAAAATGTTTTTATTGAATTTGGTACACATTACTTTTTATATTTTACATTAGAATATTATATTTATATTTGTAGGGCTATATCATATAGCTAGGCTTATAAAATGCTACACATAAGATCTAATTATGTTTGTGATGCCCTAAGCAATTGCAATGGTAGACCTACATTTTCAAAATGTGAGAAAACGAGAACATTATGTTCTCTGATCTTTACAGGCAACTTAATATGGATTACCAATGTTGTTTACGTTATATTCATTTTATTTTGTTTCTATAGTCTAATGTGTTTTTAGTCTTAAAACCTGCTAATATGTCTATTTCAAACTATGGACTTTGACAATCCATTCTCCAAAGGAAAATATAATGTCATGATTGGCCAATGTTATGTAACAGCTATTTACATTTACAGTATGTAACCAGCAGAGGGCAGTACCACAATTCAAACACAAATACATTTTCTTTCACGTGGTTCCACACTTACGTTATGTTAGTTAGTATCTTCACATTTAGCACGAACGTATAGGTTTTACAACTTCATAATTCCATTCATTTCTAAATAATGTATATGTTCAGTTTTGTAAGCATCCATATGTCTAATAAATGTGTAGGCCTACTTTTGGCAATGAGTTTCATTTTTCTCTTTTTATTGGCAAAAAGATAATAGAGACAAGTGTAGTATAATATTGGTGAACATGTACTGCCTTTCCCTCGTTGAGTCTTTATGTTGGTCATAATGTTTTCTAGGGAGACCTGGACAATTCCTAACAGAGGTGATTTTACAAATAAAGTGAAGGAACTTAATTAAAGTCTACCTGTATCAGAATGTAAACCAAGACGTTTTGGAAATATTAAAAGTACATTATAATCTTTGTGAATTAAAAAAAAGAAAAGATTGTTCTCAATTGATTTAGGCCTAAATCATTTTGTTGTATACAAATAGAACAGGTAGTATTTAACATAGATTTAGTAACAATTTAGATACATGTGTAATATATATGGGAAAAAGTCATATTCAAGTAAAAAGTTTAAACCACTCTTTTTAAACTTTGTTAATTCATTGAAAATAGATTTTATTTATGTACAGAACATGTAATACAAAACACAAGCATTGATTTTCTTTGCCATTTTTTCTTAATGTATTGTTTATGGAGTTTATTTGTATGTATATATTAACTTTGAAATAAGCACAAAGTTATTAAACCAGTAGCCTAGTTACTTTTTGTGTCTAAAGGCTTTTATTTTAGGATGAGATGGCCGAGGCAAAAACAGTACAATACAAATAATAGATTATCCCTTTCCCCCCCATCATCGTCCCAGAAATGATAATTATAAGAACCATTTCCCCTTCCTTGTAAAAACAAATAAAAAAGAATTCATATTAAACTGAAATATATATTTATACTCACATGCAGTTGATCCTTAAGTTTTTGATCCGAATATATTGATTAAATAAGAACCTGTTTATAAAAAAGTTCATATTTTGAAATTTTGCAAGTGGTGTCAACCAATAACTCTTCCGGGTACAATGTTTCGTCTTGACATCGTTTGCTAAATACGATTTCAATGAAGGTACATATACTGTATCTTTAAGAGTGTCACCGTGATTTGAGTGCAACCAGCCATTTCCGTCCTTATCCAGCCGGTGGTGTCAATCAACAACCGTGGACTTCAAATTAATAAAAACATACCCTGACACTGCTGAAAGGGTAGGTGTAAAATCATAAATTGCACGTGTAAAGAAAAATTCTCATAACCCTCTCATTTCGAAACCATTGAGTTGTATGTTGAGCTACACGTCAAATGTAATTTGCACATGCGAGCTTGCAGATCAAATTTTGAGGCTAACGTTAGCTAGCTAGCTAAATAGCTAGCTAGCGAGTAGTAGTGTGACCCGTCTAACGTAAGCTGAAGTTTGCCACTCCTGCTGGCGTTACTCAGGCTGGTTCCATCATACAACAGTGCAGGTTTGCTAAACTAGCGTATTAGCCAGGGATGCTAACATGTAGCATTTGTGCACTTGGTCATTTCATTAAATGCGACGTTCTTAAGCCTATTTTCTTAAGCATGTTCATGCACATTGTTTGCTTCTTTGCTCTATGCATTGCGACTCGCACACATATCAGTCAAGTGAACTGGATAAACGATAGTAAAACACTGCCTCGTGTAAAGTCCCAAGCGAAGGTTGTTTGCATTCCAACACTAGAGTCGTGAAACATATTTTCAAGTCAGTAAGCTTCATGTTATCAAGCTACACATAAGTTGGTTTATATATATCATACACACACACACATATATATATATATATATATATATATATATATATATATATATATATAAATACACAAAAATAAAAACAAAAGTTTGTGTATATATATATATATATATATATATATATATATATACACATTTGTTTATATTTTTGTGTAAAAACCCACGTTATTTATGTTTATTGATTTGGCATAGGTGAAGTCGCAACGAAATTATGTCTTGTTATCGTCAGCATTTTACATGGTGCTTTATTCTGACTCAGTATTGTGGAGGGTTACTTGTATTGACGTGTAGTTGTTCATCTCTGCTTATTATGACTGCACATTTTCTATTGGGTAATCTTTTGCAGAAAAACTTCACGAACTAAACATATTTGTTTTAAGAAAAAACTAAGCCCAGGTGAAAAGACTTGAGCTGAAGGATATGACAATATTGTCAATCCATTAAAGAGTATTTTAAAGCCAACTAGCCAAGTGTTCTCTTTGATGTTGAAAGGCTTTGTTTTGTTTGCTGTGGACTTAAAAAAGTATGTTTGAATTACTGTCTAGCCATTATAGCAGAATAATTACCTGACTGTTCTAACAGTAACCTGCTATCTAGCAGACAGTAGGAATTCAATATTAACCAGAAATTACCCTAAGTGACCACAGCATAACAAGTTTCTTCCTGAGGAGGAAGACAGTGGGGAAAATAAAATATAAAACTTACCATGTCTTTTCTGCACTCTTTTTCTTTTCTTTTTCTTTTGTACCCTGTGAAGACGACAACTTTGTTTTGAAAGAACCGGGTTTTGGTCTTCTGATGGTCAGCCATGGACGAAGACGACAGCCAGGATGAGCTGATCAATAGGAGTGCATCTCATGGTAAAGGGAAGAGGCCTGCTGTATGGGCCATCTCAGGTCAGAGACCCAACTCCTGGGAACATACGTTATGATTGAGTTGAGGCCGTTATGTTAATCCCTTAATCTCTTTTATGGTCCCCTTTCCGGCTGTTGTTCTGTTGCTTGAAGAGTGATTTGTTGCGTTTACCATTGAGTCAATGCTTGATTGTGTCTGCATTGTTATATTCGTGGTTGACTGCTAGACGACTCAGATGACGCTGAGGAACAGTCAGACGAGGGAGAAACTGACAGTGGAGAGGAAGAGGAGGGTGATGAAGATCCCCTCGATGGAGAAGACGATGAAAGTGATGGTTAGAAAGTGTTTGTTTTCAAATGAACACTGTAGTATCAGAGAATAAACTACAGCGAAGAATGCTTCTTTTTTTTTTTTAAAACAGCAAGGAGAATGATTAAAAACTGACCTCGACCCATCCACCTTTTCCCAGATGATGACGAAGAAGAGGAGGAGGAGGAGGAGGAGGAGGAGGACCCTGGGAAGGCCCTGGAGGGTGCGGAGGGGGGGATCTCTGCTGACCTGACAGGTCTGAGCTCAGACGAGGACGGAGAGAAGTGTCCCATCTGCCTCAACTCCTTCCACAGCCAGCCCGTGGCCACACCCGAGAGCTGCGAGCACTACTTTTGTCTCGACTGCATCCTCGAGTGGTCCAAGGTGGGTGAGACCGCCTCGCGGGGCGTGGCAGAATGCCCTTGTGGTCTCCAGGGTGCATTGTTTCTCTGTAGCCTGCAGTGACTCAAAAGCCCACCCCTCCCTGGGCCATGTGTCCCATTTGGACGCCACAAGTAAAATGTTGACCAAGCCTGCTTAAGTGTCTGCCGTGTCTCTTCTTTAGAATGCAAACTCCTGTCCTGTGGACCGCATCGTCTTCAATAACATCTACCTAAGGAAATGTTTCGGCGGCAAAGTGCAAAAAATGGTGGGTTTGAAAGGTTTCAGCAGCTTACGCGCTTTTTAACTAATACCTAACTGGGTTGTGGTTCTATGCAATGTGGCCACATGGTGATAACCGAGTGACTGTATTTCTGACTGTGACCTGTGTGCGTGTGTGTGGTGACGGGGGTGGTCAGATCACGGTGCAGAAGCCCGTGAAGGAGGGCCAGGAGGGGGTGGTGGTGGACCTGGAGCTGGAGCAGACCAGCTGTGAGGTGTGTGGGGGGAGAGATCGGGAGGACCGCCTGCTGCTCTGTGATGGCTGCGATGCTGGGTGAGATAACGTGCTATGCCAACTGCGTCCCATCTTGTCTTATGTACCTGTCAATGGGGGGGTTCCTGATCTCTTTAAAAGTGTAGCATGTGCTCAGTCTGTTTTGTTATTTTTATTTTGGCCGATTAATCCAATCCCGTTTGCGGCATCGCCACAGGTACCACATGGAATGTCTCACCCCTCCGTTGGACGCTGTTCCTGTTGAAGAATGGTTTTGTCCGGAATGTGAAGCCAACAACCGCCGATCAAGTAATTGCAGGGATAGAAACACCTTTTACTAAATATGATCTTATTTTGGAGACACTCAAAGAAATTGTCGTATGTTTTAAGTCAACCCTGGCCCACCAGTTGATTCCAATGCAAGATTTTACTCAGTGCCACTTCCAATTTAAAATAGTATAAAACGTGGAGAGCAAAATGAGTGGCCTTTGGTCTTCATTCATCTGCCATGCGATATCTCTACTGACTCAGGGGGGTCCGCAGAGGAGCTGAGCGAGACGGACAGTCTGCCCAGCGCCCGTCCCACCACCAGCCGCCCGCGGCCCTCCGCGGCGGGCCCCACCCGGGCCATCGCCCGCACCCAGCAGAGCGAGAGGGTGCGGGCCAACGTCAACCGCCACCGCATCACCCAGGCACGCACGGCACGCACGGCACGCACGGAACAGGTTTGGCACGAGGCGCTGCGCTTCTTTGTCCCGTCCGTCTCACGCGGCTCAGCCTGTCGTGGGGCCGACTTCCAAACTGTCTCCCTGTGGGTTACTAAGGCAGGTCTGTCTGTCTGGCTGCTGGTGTTTGTGGGGGATCCTCTTCCCGTTCCAGTATTCCTGTAGCATGACTGTGGGGGTTTGGAGTAACTTACTTGTTGGCTCAACGAAATAATACGTTTGAAGTAATAATCAAAGTAGCCCTGTTTTAGTGTCAGTCAGACATCATAATAAATTACAAAAGCCTTGCGTGTGTGTGTGTTATATGAATCTCAGTAGAAAATCAGGACCCCTGGTCTTGTTTACATGCACGTGTGTGGAATCAGAATAGCACGCGTACAGAAAGCCCCGTTCATGTGGTTGTTGAGCCTCGGGCGTTCTGTAGAGTGACGCAGGAGGGGCTCTGTCCAGTTCACGCCTAGGTTCCTGATGCAGTCCACCTGGCTGGACGAGACCATCAACGCCGTGGTGGCCGGCCTCAACACGGCCGTGTACGTACGAGACCTCACGCCCCGCGCCCCCAGCAGCCGGCGACGGAGGACGGGTGAGGAGCAACACACACAGGCACACACACACACACACACACACACACACACACACGCGCGCGCACGCGTTCACAGGAACAAGAAAAAGCGTAACGCAAACACAGAATATACAAACACGTTTGAGGAGTAACTGTGAGCGTTTGGGATTTACAGTGAGGCGCAGGAAGGGCTCAGGGAAGAGGGCGTCGGTGGCCAAAGGTGAGAAGGGCAAAGCAGCCGGGACCGGGGTCAAGAGGCGGAGGCGGAAAGTCCGAAGGAAGAAAGCCCGGAGGAGGCTGGTGAGTGTGGCGCCCGGCTCGGCCCGGCACTTTGACAGAACCCTTTGATGTTCAGCCCCGGTCCCGAGGCGTCCACGCTTTGATCAGGCCTCCTAACGACGATGGTGTTTGTCTTTTTTGTCTGGAAGGTGGTGAAAAAGCAGCCTACTTCCCGGGGCCGCATCGCTCACAGCCTGGGCATCGCAAAGCCCAAGAAGGGCACGACTCTTCCGACAGTGTGCCGGCCGTCGGAGCAGTCTCTGGGAAGCATGCGGGCGGACATCGGAGCAGCCTCCTTCTCCGTCTACGGAGACCCCTTTGGCCTGGACCCCTTTGACTACGCGTAAGGCTAGCATGAACGGATACTTTAACATTCAGACTTGCCGTAAAGCTGAGTTACATTGTCCTTACTCTCTTTCTCTGTGTGTGTGTGTGTGTGTGTGTGTGTGTGTGTGTGTGTGTGTGTGTGTGTGTGTGTGTGTGTGTGTGTGTGTGTGTGTGTGTGTGTGTGTGTGTGTGTGTGTGTGTGTGTGTGTGTGTGTGTGTGTCAACTGGGCTCTTCAGGGAGGACGAGGAGCAGCAGGTCACCTCCCTGCTGGACGCCAAAAGGCGGGGCCTCTCTCGCTCCGCCCTTCGCTCTCACCAGCCCGTGGCTCGTCCAATCACTGCCGGCCTCTCCAGGTACCTCCAATTATCCCTCTAATGAAAGGCACAGGTATCAGTGTGTAGCCAGTGATCAACATTCCCCTCTGCTGCGGCAACCCCCCTTCCTCGCTGTTGTTTCATCCTTGTTTCCTGTTGCCATGGTGTCTTAGGCAGGGCATGAGCCTCCCCCAATCGGAAGAGGTTGCGGTGGCGGCCCCGGTGCCGGACCTTCTGGGCAGCATCCTGTCAGGACAGAGCATGCTGCTGATGGACAGCTCCGAAGTAGTCATCAACAGAGACGGCTCTCTCAAGGCTATGAAGCCAGGTGGGGGTTTCTTTTGGTTCGTCTGTCGGCAGTCCTTTTGCGTTTGCTCTTAAGTTTCGTTGTCCCAGGCTTGTGGCGTAGTATCGACTGAAGGCGCCCGTCTTGTCTTGCAGTGAGCCTGCCGTCCTCGTCGAGGCCCGACAGCGGCCGAAGCGGCAGCAGCTCCGGGGAGACCAGCGCTCAGGTTACCCCAGGGATGTCGCCTGTGCCGGGGCCCACCTTCGGCCCCTCGGTCAGGCCCTCCTCCTCCTCCTCCCAGAGCTCCCCAGGGCCCTGCCTGTCCCCGCTCCTTCCCTGCTCGCCTCCCCCGGCCAGCCACAGCCACCCGGCTCCACACCTCCAGCCCCCCAACAGACCCAGCCCTGCCTCGGCACTCAGCCAGCGGGGCATCAACGGCATTGGTTCACATAGAGGGACCACCCCCAACTCCACGCACCCCGGCCCAGACTCCGGCTCCAGGGGGAGGGATGCTGCCCCATCCCAATCCCAGGTCAAGAAGGCTGCTCCCAAACCGGTGTGGGTGGACGTGGCCGTGCTTCCCAGGATACCAAAGCTGAAACGGGAGAGCGGCAGCCTGGCTAACGGAGGCAGCGGCAGCACTGCTGGTGGCAGTGCTAGTAACGGTCTGCCCGAGGGGGCCGGGGTGCACAGCCTGGCTGGGGACCGTGCCAGGCAGCACACCGTGGACCAGAAGCAGCAGCAGCAGCAGCAGCAGCAGCAGCAGCAACAGCAGCAGCAGCAGGGCCAGAGGTCCCAGCCTGGCCGTGCCGCCCCTTCCCCTGCCTTCTCCAGCTCCTTCTCATCTTCCACCTCCTCTTCCTCTGGCTCTCCGGCCAGCCTCCTGCGCTCTTCCTCGTCCTCCTCGTCCGCCACCGTGAGCTTCCGCATCGCCGGCGGGAGCTCGTGGCACTCGCGTCGCCTAGGCAACACGTCGTCGGTGCTGGACGGGGTCGGCCCGCAGGAAGACGGGACCTCGGAGGATGAGGAGGCCAAGAGGAAGCGGGAGCGCCGGATCAAGCACTTCCTGTCCGACTCTCACAACCAGGGCATGGAGGAGGAGCAAAGCACGTACGACCCCTTCAACCCTACCGGCTCTGACTCCAACTTTTCGGACAGCGAAGCGGAGAACCAGTCCCAGTACTGCAACTCCCAGAATGCACCTACCGAGGCGACGGGGACTGGACTTGGGAACGAGGATGGCTCAGGACATCAGGTGAAGGCTGAGACCGTGGAGACCAGGATATCGGGGGAGCTAGACCAAGGTCCAGGGCAACACACGGAGGTGAAAAAAGATCCGGAACCAAGCGATACAGAGGAGGGGGAAAGGTCCAGATGGCACAGCCCTCAGAACGTTTCCAAATCTGGGGAGAGTGATACCAAGCCATCTCGGCCTGCCAGCCTGCTGCCTATTAAGAAGGAGAGTACAGGATCGGGGGACAAAAACGAGCAGAATGTCCAGTCGCTCGGCAGTGCCCCCTCACACCACAAGAACTCGACCTCCTGCTCAGGCAACAGCCAACATAGCCAGGGCAGAGTGAAAATCAAGTCCGAGCCCAAGGACAGTCCAGCCAGCTCCAAGTCCAGATCCAGGTCCCCCGTCAGGCCTTCGGGTCCGGGGAAGAAAGCCTCCAAAGGAGGTGGGTCGTCCTGGGAGAGGCGCTCAGCCTCCAGCAGCCCAGACGGTGGCAGGAGGAGGGGGGAGAAGCACGGCTCAGGCCAGGGGTCCAGGAGAAGAGACGGAGGAGGAGGAGGAGGAAGAGGGGGAGAGGAGAACCGAGACAGGCGGTCGAGACCCTCGGATTCCAGAGAGAGGAGGCGGAAGACGACTCGCTCCTCGTCCAGCAGCTCCGACTCGGACGCCTCGGAGAAGTACCGCAGGAAGAAGAGGCGCTCGCGCTCGCGCTCCAAAGACAGGAGAAGATCAAGGTGAACAAGGAGATTTGATGTTATATTATTATTATTATTGTAACATATTATTATATTATTCTTTGTCTCTTAATTGAATCTCTTAATTTAAACCATTTAAACCATTTAAACCGTCTGTTTTCTGTGTTAGATCGGGGTCTGACTCCAGCAGCAGGGAGCGCTCCAAGAGGAAGAAGCAGAAACCAGGGGGCAGCAGGGAGAGGAACGACAGCGGAGGGCGGGAGAGAGACAGCGGAGGGCGGGAGAGAGACCGCGGCGGCAGGGCCTCCAAGGACCAGAGGCGCGGTCGCTCACGCTCACGGTCCAGGTCCCGGGAAAGAAGGAAAGAGCACCCCAGACCGCCTCAGCCCTCGTCCTCCGGCTCCAAGAACCGGCTGGAGGATCGGCTGAAAGACCGGAGGAGGGCCCGCTCGCGCTCCAGGTCCCGCTCCCGCTCTCGGGAGAGGAGGAAAGAAGGGGCAGCGTCCAGGAGTTCCCAGAAAACCCCCTCCGGGTGGTCCGCCGCGTACTCCTCTAAGCAACTGCCAGAAGCAAAAGAGAAGAAGAGAGCGAGGGATGCCGCTGGAGGCAGCCTCAAAGAAGAGAGAGACGCGAGGGAGAAGAAACGAGAGGTCCCCTCCTCTAGCTGGGCGCCGAAAGAGAAAGCCCCCTTCAGGCTCCCTGAGCTGAAAGTGGAGAAGGATCCCGCTGAACTCAGGTCAGACAGCCGTGCCCCGTCGGAAAAACCCGCCAAGGCACCAAAGGTGGACAAGGACATGAAGAAAGAGAAAATCTCTTCTTTCGATATCTTTGAAGACTCTCCAGTGATAAAGTCATTGGAGAACGAACCCACGGAAATGGCCTCTCCCGGTGCAGTCAAAGATGAACCTGAACAACACCAAGTGAAAAAAGAGGAGCCTGACCCTGTCCAAGACGACACATGTGCCCTCACGTCTGACGACAAGAGGGTCAAAAAAGAGCAAGTGTCCTCCAGTCAGGTCAAAGCTGAGCCCATCTGGACCGAATTAGCAGAGCTGCCGTCACCCACCGCCCCTCCGTTCTCCCCGGCAACGCCTGAAGCCAGCCCATGCAGCCCCTGCAGCCCCTGCAGCCCCTGCAGCCCCTACAGCCCTGGCAGCCCTGGCAGCCCTGCTCCCCAGGCAGCTAACCCCACAGACTGCCTCGGCGAGGCCAGCTCCGACCCCCCTCCAGCACCAGAGGCCCCCGCGGCGGGCTCCAGCCTGGGCCAGCGGGCGGCCCTAGCGAAGCCGGAGGACGAAGTGCCGTGCGACTCGGAGGACGAGGACTTCAACGTGGACATGATGCTGGACAGCCTGGACTTCGTGAGGCCGGCGGGCGTGTCCACGGGGGCGGACGAGGGCGTGGCCGGGGTCAAGAGGGATGCGGAGGTCAAGACGGAGGGAGGACAGGTGGCCGTTGCCGCTGGAGCCAAGAGCAAAGCGACGGTGAAGAGGGTCACCTGGAACATCACGGAACCAACGGAGCCTCATCCCCAGAAATCTGCCAGCAGTGAGTGTGACGGCTGTGGCTTATGGCATTGGACTACACCCAAGTGATGCCAATGAATGGACCTGTTTGTGTTATAGCGTTAAAGCTGGTCAGGCCGCATTGTTATCATTTGTTTTTGTCGTCTCTCTCTCTCAGAACTCGCCCTCTATAAGCTGAAACTGAAGCAGGAAGCAGCTCGCAGGCCCAACTTCACCCAGCCTAGCAAGGTAGAGCTCAGACAAAGCACCAAGTAGCCTTTTTTTAATAGATGGCCCGTTTAAACCAGCAGACCACTTCGTACAGGTATCAAAAAGCAGGATATTTTCTTACATGAACTGAAATGTTAAATATGTCAACAGCATTGTTCTCTGTGACGTGTGCAGTTCTTTAACCAGCCGCAAGGTGGTAGTGTTCATCCAGAAAGAGCAGTCTGAATGAAACCACGTGATCGAAACTGGAACTGATAGGGGTTGCTATTCTAGCGAAATGAAAGTTAAATGTGGGGAAATCACAACTATTTGTTGAAAGAATGTGACCCATCCAAAATGGTTTATAGATGGGTCTTACTGCCACAGTATTACAACCCCTGCTCTCTCAACCAAACCCATGATGAGATAATGAACGGTTTGTAATAATCCCCTAATGTATGTATTTGCGGTGAGGCAACCTCACTTCTGGCTGTAGTTTTTGCTCTGATGATGCAACAACACCAATGTGGCTGTTTGATATCCTTTCCTTTTTAAACTGATAGATATGTTTTGGATCTTTTGTAAAAACAAAAGAAAGAAAAAAAGAATCTTACAAAAAAAAAACGTGCTCCGGAGTTATTTCCCGGGGCTTTCCATTTTGGTTTGACCTCCTAAAATTAAATATTAATCCAATGATGTTTCCTCTTCTTGAGGATGTCCCTGGGTCATTTCAGAAGGACGATGCAGACGAAGGAGTGGAGGGGGGCGACCCCGTGCGGACGGGGGCCGCTGATGCCGGAGATCTGGAGGCGGCCAGGATGGTAAGGCCAGGAGGATAAATAAGCGCTTGATTGAGTCCTCACCGCCTCACCTTCCTAATTTTCAACTGAAACTCACAAGCAAACCATAAACCTACTTCACGTGCCAGTTGTTAAGGCTTGGACACTTAATAACATGTCATTTTAATGTGTGTTCTACGCATTATTTTACTGCATGTGAATCCAATTGATTCTGTGTACAAGCATGCATTTGACATTTGAACAGGTGACACCGAGTGTGTCCCCCTCTGAGAGTTCTCTTGATGTAGACTCTTGTGTGTTCCCTGTCCTGCTCAGTGCCCAGTGTACTTGAAGAAGCTGCACATGCAGGAGCGGGCCGTCGAGGAAGTGAAACTGGCCATTAAGCCCTTCTACCGCAACAGAGAGATCACTAAGGAGGAGTACAAGGACATCCTGCGCAAAGCTGTCCAGAAGGTAAGCACACGACAGTGTTATTTAACAGGAAACATAGCCACTGGGGTTTGACCAAGTGGCGTGCAACTTCGGAGGTATATGCCTGTTGTTAAGCAAAATCAGCATTGGGTTGTGTTTCTGATGCATTAAAATGGATGTTTGACTGTTTTTTGTTTTCTTTTGTTTTTTCTTCACAACTGAATTTGTTTCGTGTCTTCGGTGATGTGCTAGGTGTGCCACAGCAAGAGCGGGGAGATCAACCCAGTGAAGGTGGCCAACCTGGTGAAGGCATACGTGGATAAATACAAGCACGCCCGTAAACACAAGAAAGGCGAGGACGGACCGAATAAGCAGGAGGCGGACAGAGACTCTGACAGCCAGTGAAAGTGGACGGACGACGAGGGTCTCCCACACTAAACCCCCCACCCCTGCCACGCAGCCATACTTATTTGTTGTTTTTTGTCACCGTAGCATTATGAGACATGTTGTGGGTCGAACGCGAAGACTGCGACAGGCTTTCCTCCTTGAATAATAATGCAGTTTTTTGTTTGTTGCTTTGGACTTAGGTTAGGACCTGAGCCTATTGTCAATAGCTTATTGTCCGACAAATGATAGGAACAATACTTTCATGTTGTTGTTGTAGAGAGAAATTATGTAAGGAGCACCCAGGGAAGTTTTGCGCTGTAACTTGAAAGCATTTGTTAGTTGTTATATCTGTAGTAATTCCCTCAGACCGACGGTATGCTTTCAGGACTAGGATTGACCGCGTCGTGGTGTTGTGGTCCAGGATAAAAAGCTCAGAATCTCTGCGAGAGGATGTTGCGCAGGTTTTGTCTTAAAGAGACAGACCTCAACGACCTCATTACACATGTTTGATCTGATGTCGCTTCCTTTACGGGCAAAATGTCTGGGTAGAAGCTGTGTAGGTTTTTAGTCTTTTTTTTTTATTTCTTTTTTTATAATTCCATCTGTTATTGTGGGACAGAGGGAATATTTATCTATCACGAGAATACAAACTTTGGTGAACAGGTTATGATATTCACGTATTTAAGATTTCAAGGTTGACACATTGAGGCAAGATGCTTGGTATACAATATTCGCAGTAAAGTATAAGTTGAACACTCATTTTTAGATTTTGTTGTATATTTTATGGAAATTACATATTTTCTAGGTAAGGTTAATTGGTCTGAGTTGATTTACAATTGATTATGTCACTACTGAACATGGTGCTCACATATCCAGGGAAAGCTTTTTTATGAACAATTATTTCCTGCTTTATTAACTGCAATAACCCATACTCTTAATACTATTTGACAGAGATTTGTGCTTTGGCACAACTTTCAGTGGGGCCTGCCGCACCACACAATAGTTCTGTATTGATTAGCTTGTTCCACATTCATCATGAAGCTAATACAATATCTCATTTTAGCTATTTCAGCAATATTCAGGAGGTGATCATGTTATCATGGGCAAGAGCGCGCGCGCACATTCGGTCAAGACCAAGGGGTGGACGTGCCTCGGACTTTGTTCTCTTCTACTCATGTATCATATCAGCCATTCACATCGATCTGATGGTATTCTACTCCTCCTGCTTGTTTTGTTTCTCTAGGTCTATATTTACTCTTGTAGGGCGAGTGTTTCAAGGAGGAAAGGCAACATGGTGATAAACAAAAAGATAGATGGTGAAATAAGATTGGACCCGATGTCCTTCATTTTATTGCTTTACCTCATGCGCTACAGGTGGTTGATTGAGACAGTTGTAAGGGGTTGAAATGGCACCTAAATTCTGTGTTTGAGAGGATTCTGGGACATGGAGTTAGAAGCTATGATGGTCATTGAATGAACCACTGTTCCACTGCTGCAGTGTGTGTCGTGTGTAGCTAAGGTTATTGGTTTTCCAATCCTGAGAAGCCCTCTGTCACCACATGCCTCTGCTTTCTTCACTGGGTCAAACTGGACGTTTCATTGGATTGTAAATATTTTTGGGACAATGTTTTAATAAAAATGTCATGCTAAGAAGATGTACTCCGTGTTTTTTTTCTTCTTCTTCTTCCTGTTTCTATTGTATCCTCTTACATAACTGGGGGGATCTGATGTCTAAGGAACTCACAAGGCCGTCCTTCTAATTTGAAATGCCTCACTTGATTTTACAACAGTATAATGACAGTATCAGATTGGGCCGCACCTAGCCATATCTACTCCAGTTTCATAGTAGCGTGTTCCCGTTTGATACTTATGTAGCCTTGTGAATTTGCTGTCCCCTGGGTTCAAAATAATGACTCAGGATTTTCCACTGAACAGTAGTTTGATTGATTCCTCTACTTCCAGTATCAACAATGTTACCTGATGTGGCACTAATGTAATGCATGGCCTTTGAAACTGTGAAAGGTGACCCACTTTGTTCATATCTCCACTATCATGTAGAGAAACCGTAAATGCAAACTTTGCGGGTTTGAAAAAGGTAATGTTGTGTTGACATGCCATTGCCGATGATTCACTGTGAGACATATATGAGATATCCCTATCACAACACACCCAACCCATAATGAGAGAGGGAGAGTAAAAGTTGAGCATTTGTCTTGCATTATAGAAATCTATGGTAAATGCAGGTTGAGTACTTTAAAAAAAAAAGTATTTGAATGGCATTTCCAAGCATGCACAGTAATCTGATATGTGTGTGAGAGTACTGTATGTCTGTATAAGGAATGAAGACGTACTATAGAGAACATGAAGAATCAGTTTATTTTAAAGTGGTTTACAGGAATGCAGGTCAGAAATACAACACAAATAGTGCATAGAGATTAACAGTGTGACCCATAGGGGCAGAAATAAAGGAATTCTTCAGTAGAACTAAAGTACAACTAAATGAGTTGTGGACACTCATTCTAACACGTGAGAAATTGACTTTATTTTGACCTTATCAAAACCTCCCCTAATGTTTAGAAATCTGAGTAAAGAACATTTAGGTATTTATCAAACATACAAATATTACTACATTTCAAAAAATTATGCATTTACATACACATATATAGTAGACAATTCATCACTTTAGTCCGCTGCTAATGGACAATAACGTACATACAAAATATGTTTTTTTTGTGCAAATAACAACAAGTGCCAATTGATTTTAGACAGCATTCTCTATCATTCACCGTGACCTTTAAAATCTGTCAATTAAGTAGTAACAGATACATTTTGAATATTTCCCTAATTGCGTTGCCAATCTAGTAAAAGCTTCATGTGGTCAGGAGAGGACGGGAACAGGGCATTAGCAAAGCGGTGGTGGCCGCGGCTGAAGCGCTCGTTCAGAAAGCCACAGCAGGAGGAGACTGGGGTAGATCGGCCGCAGCCATGAAGGAGTTGATGAGGTCGAACAGGCTGTTGGAGATCTGCAGGCTGACGTTGTCACTGAGGAGGGACGACGCACCCTCCGCCTGGGCCATCTCGTGGAAGTGACGACAGAGCAGAGGAACCACCTTGGAAACGGTAGGAGGAAAAGGTTGTGTGTGTGTGTGTGTGTGTGTGTGTGTTGGGGGGCGAGGAAGTGGAGCAAGAAGAGAGGGGAAAAGGACCAACAAATATTAGGCACAGGGTCTTAAGGAAGCATTTGAAAAGACATGCTCCTTTGGAACTCTGGGTAGTATTACAGTGGTAACATTTAGTATTGCCCACAGGTGAAAGTTCTTTGAAAATATCTTACCTTGACGACCACAAGTTTCTTCTCCTGGGGCTTTCCATCTGGGAACTTTTCTCCAAAGCACATCTGAATGGTATAGTCAGGAGAGCTCCTCCTTTTGTCATGAAACAGTCTCAGTTCTGGGTAAGAAAGACAAAGCAATGATCTAACAGCCAAGGACTAGCAAAACGTGTGCGTAGTATTTGTCATTTGTCACTTTGTCCACATTAGTACTGGGCTGCATGTCCATACATACAGTCCAAATATCTCAACATACCACTTAAATAATTGTCAAAGGACAAGAGTTCCACCAGGCGATTTTTGGGTAGGGTTTTGGGATTTGGATGGGCCTCTCTTGGGTCTTTCGTACTGGCAAACACATGGCAACTGCCCAGTCGGATAGCATAGATCCCATTGTTTTGAACCTCCAGGAGAAGTCCTTTCTGGATGTTGTTGAGGATACGATTGGTATATTCAATCTAGTTAATGTGAAGGAATACGGGGTTACAGGTATATTAATAAAATCATTATTATCATCATCATTATTATTATTATTATTATTTTATTATTACTTGATTATTTCAAAATGTCATGCCATTATCATGACACACAAACATGATAAAAAAATGCCAGAGGAGAGACACCGAGGCAGCAACTTCACCCTACCAACCACCAGGACCAGTGATAGGCTCCTCCATACCTGTTTGTGGTCCAGCAGGCCCTCAGTGGAGGGGAAGCAAAGAGTGTGGGCATTGAGGCCCGGCACAGGGTGATTGTAGTGCAGCTGGAGTCTGGAGCCGGAGACATGTTGCATGGACATTAATTTGCCCCTGTAGTGGACGGAGATCTCCAGGTCACAGAGGTTGGGCTGGGGAGACACCAGAAGCTCCGCCCCTGGGTTTGCTTATGAAGGACAACAAAAAGGCAAACCTCAGTGCTCACGTTTTATAGCCCAGGAACCTACCATCTACAACCATAAAAATGCATAATAAAATATAAACATAGCTATGCCAAAAATTACAAAATAAAATTTTTTAATAAATTAAAAAACACAAATGTAATTCGGTACAGTGGCTTAATGTTTTTGTTTTGTTTTATTAGAAACAGTAAGCCTAGCGAATTGCCATATATATATGCTCCGCTATCATTCCTCTTTCTACTGTGACCTGTGTGAACTGTAACACACCTCCGTAGTAAGGCTGTGGGGGTTCTGGGTGGTTCCCTGGTGGGTGTGAGACTGGAAGGGACGTGGAAACCTGTGGAGGAGGGTGGTCAGGGTAGCTACCCGGGGCCTGCATGCCATAGTTCTCAACCAGTGGCTGCTCCACTGAAAGAGGAAGCAACACAGCACTCACTTTCCAGTGTGCTTTTGATCTGCACCGATTGGCTTGCCAGTAACAGTGCCTAACACAGATACGATTATGCATTGAGTTTCTATGGGTGTGGAGGATACCTTACCTCCGGCACGGTTATTGAGATCTAGATCGAGAAGATGGTTCAGCAGATCAGCATGCTGTGAGGAAACAGTAGAGGCAGCAGGGTTATTGTTTGGTGTATGTAAATACAAATATAGGTACAGCAGTTGAGCATAAATCAGATCTAAGGCAGTGTGCCTGGGGTGTATTTAAATTGCACCTCAGCGGGGAATTCATCAACGGGAGAGCAATAGATGTCTGGGATCATCTCACTGTCGTCATCATCAGGTGTGGGGTTTGCTCGTGCGCCTTCATAATCGTCTGCAAGCATGGGAAGAAAATGAAATACACATTCATTACAGACCCATTCAGCAAGGGTTTTTTTGTTTTTTTTTACCATTTGCAAACTGACAGGTATGCAAATGTCAACTTACACTCATTGTTGATAATCTCATAGATTTTATGGGGGTCTTCTGCATACTTTGAATTATCCCTGACCATTCTGAAGCGCTTGGTGAGGTTATTCAGGGTACAGCGGAAGTTGGTCTTCCATTTAGCTTTGTCATTGGGATTCTCAATGATTTTACCACTGCACACTGCCCATGCCTGTTAAACATATTATTGTTACATTGACATAGGCATATCAACACAATGTCTGTTTTGCACACCAAAGTAGGTATAGCCTACCCCGAATAACGGGGTGGAAACTACATAATTACGTTTTTAGTTACAAGCAGGGAATAGGCAATTAAGTCATAATCATAAACCTTATCACAGGCTATCCCCGTATTTTTATCTCGGGCACGCGCATTCCATAAGGGAGTCGGATATCTCACCTTAAATATTTTACAGTCCTCGTCACTGCAGTCCTTCCTGGAGTTGTGCTTCCAAGGGACTCTAAAATGATTTTTGTCAACATACCGCAAGCCTTTGTACTCTCCAGTTTCCACTTGCTCGATGAGCCAGCTTGCAAACAACGGTCTACTATGAAAATTAGATATTAGCAATAATCAGAGACCAAGTTCACCAATATTCCATTTTACTGCATAGTACTGTTTTGTGCAAATATGTTCTTGTAAGCCTATCAACTAAAACGAGAGACAAATGAAGAGACATGGAGAGCATGGAGCAGTTTACAACGTTAGCCTATCGTTAATAGCACAATTCAAAAGACCGTATGAACCTACCTGTTCATTTTGTGGGCTTCGATGGTTCTTTAGTCACGCACTGTGAGCAAAGTTTTCTACTAATTATGATGGCTTCATATCTGGGTGCAAATGTTTTTATATGGCCGCTGTGGCGTCACTAGGAAGAAGAAATTGAGACTCCCCTCTTGGTCCTATTATGGTACTTCCGTTGTAACTAAATATTTAAGACTGCAACTTTAGTCTGTTGTGACAAGCTCATTGGTTTTTGGTGAAAAGGGCGTTTCTCTTGATCTGATGCAGTTTAGAAACAACTTTGAAACTGAAAGTGAATGGATTACACACACAGCAAAACAAACGATGCATCTATGTAGTGATAGTGATGATGAAACGTCTCTCCGTGTGTGTGTGTGTGTGTGTGTGTGTGTGTGTGTGTGTGTGTGTGTGTGTGTGTGTGTGTGTGTGTGTGTGTGTGTGTGTGTGTGTGTGCGTGGGAGGGGGGAGTAATTCTGGGTATGCTTAATCTGGAGACCGGTTAAGATTTACTCTTTAGAGTTCAAATCCATCTGCAATAGCATCCCCTTATAGCAGGCCTGCGGTGCACCCAGTTTTTTCGTAACTTCAGGGTGTATTTAGCCCTATATGTAAAGACGTGGTTAATTTCACCACAACCCTTTCTTCGGGTATAAGGGTACTGATATATTAGGCTGATGTTAATATTTTATGTTAAAGCAGTTTCGAGACACGGTGTCTCGCAATTTCCCTTTCACTCCCATTAAACTTTGCGGACTGTTTTCCCCCACGGGGGGCGTGGTCTTCCCTCCGATAACGCCTTGCGCTCTGTCTCTATTTGTAATTCAAAATACAGGACACCAGTTGCTGTAGTCATGTTAATGTGTGTTAGTTTTGCCAAACCATCCCAAGTTTATAACTCAAAATGGCTAAGAAGACAAAAAAAAGGCAGACTCCTCATCAGACTTACTTGTGATTCTTAAATTTGTTGTCTATACACAACACTTGTTGGCTAAGTGGCCTTGTCTTGTGACGCTACTGTCTTTGCTGAGGCATCAATCCTTTCTTTGATGTCGATCAACTGCATATTTTTATAATGCAAACCTACCATTTTTATGCTTTTATAGTCAAGCAATTGTTATCCCTTAGGAATGCCATTAAATAAACGATTTAGGTTGAAATCTGCCCCTATGGTGTCATATCTACCACCGCTTCCCTAGAGAGACACGGATTCACCTGCGGTGAGATAAGCGATTCTTAAAGCGAATAGAGGCTGTACGAAATCCTAACTATAGCCTTCCTTGTAGTGTGGTGTCAGTTTCCCCTGCAGCTGCTGTGACACGCCATTGCTCAAAAGAGTATCCATGATGTGGCTCACCGCTGCGAAACTCCGTGCTAAATAAAAATTATGGGTTTTCTTCCAGCAAATTCAATACGTGCATCTGTACATAAGTAGCGCATAATTCATTTCCGGGCAGATTACTGGAGAATTTTATAATTTAACCGCTGCAGGTGTATTGCTCTGCACGGCATGTGTTACTGGGACAGGGTATTTATTAGTCAAAAATATACTTAGTGAGAACATGAATGGGGATACCCTTAAAAAGGGCAAATCTCAGTTGTCACAAGCCCTGAAGTTGTCATTTCCCCTTTACCACTGCTGAGTCCCCCCCCCCCCTCCCCCCCCCCCCCCCCCATTTCCCCATTCCTTTTCACTGTCCTCCGTCACTGCAGTGCAGTGGAGTTGTGCTTCCAAGGGACTCTCAACTGATTCTTGTCTACATACCACAAGCCTTTGTACTGTCCAATTTCCACATGCTCACATTCAAAGACAGACTACTTCTACATCTGACCTTGGATCCGAATGTTTATTATAACATGACATCTGGCCCCCTATATCTAGCCTCTCTACATTGTAGAACTAATTTAGGAGCAGTCTGATTCACATCTTCAACCACGAGGTGGAAGTGGAAGACCAGCTTAGTGACAGAAAGTCTCCACTTTGATCTCTTGTCTCGATGCTCATCTCTGGGGAGAATAACGTTTTCCGATAGGCTAGCCTGTGGTGTCTCCATCCTCGCTATTTATCTATTTTTTCTGTTTTAGTAGCTGCTTAAAAAGTGCCATCCTCTGGTTTTCCTGCAGGGAATGACGTACCCCTTTACTCTTAAATTACCCCTATGCTTGTCTGAAAAAGGAAGTGATACACTCTTAATCGGACATGTTGGCCTGTCCTACCTTAGGGCCTTGCCATTTGGAGCAAGTGCACTTTCACCATCACTGAGGAGGGATATAGTGACATTAATAAAACCGATAGGAAAGCTTTCAAGTCTGTTTTTTTTCTTTTTATTCAAACAGATTGAGGTACCTCTGAGGGAATACGAATGGCCATTGGGTTGTTGGTGCAACGGTAACGATGCACCCTTAGACGGAAAGGAATGTGTTTCAAGGTAAGATGAGTATTAGTAGAATGAGCTAAAACATCACTA
This sequence comes from Galaxias olidus, assembly GCA_026901105.3. Lineage (NCBI taxonomy): Eukaryota > Metazoa > Chordata > Actinopteri > Galaxiiformes > Galaxiidae > Galaxias > Galaxias olidus. The sequence goes on from JAPMUY010004296.1 coordinate 164,112, forward strand.
AAGCTGAACTATTCCTTTAACAGTCTACGTTTTGCTGGGAGATTTGATTGGGAAATCCCAAGGCCATTGTTCACAAGAGCTTGCAACACCGGAAAAGAACCTAACACTCCTTTTTCTTAGTCCCATCCCCCTCACTCCTTCCCTCCATGCCTCCCTCCCTACCTAATCCATCAATCTCTCTTTCCTTGTCTCATCATAATCAGTACAGCAACACATTTACACAGAACAATATCATATAGTGCAATGGAGTCGATGTTCTTTAACGTTGCCACTGTCTCTCCTTAAGGTCACGATACGCATGGTAACTTAAAGGACACATAGACTGACAATTGCAAAAGCAATTAAGATTCAGCAGTGTGTTCATGAAGCTTGTTTCTCTATGATGTTTTCTGTTGTCGGTGCTAGCTTTACACTCATGCCTTATTTGTATTGTCCTTCTTATCATGACCGTAGGTTACAAACTTAAAAGTTCCACGGTTTGACTGTGAAAAGCATAAGCAGGCAGGCAGACATGCCTGCATATCCAACCATTCTGTTGTTACCGCTCACGGTGAACTCAGATGACATGAATTGATATTATTGTGAGTGTGTGCGTCCACACGCTGAGGAGGGGTTTGCATCATCAGTAAAAAAAAGTTGTGTCACTTGGTGATGTAATGATTTCTATACATTGAAATAATGAAACAGGAAATTGTTACATAATCTACTTCTGTGACTATGGAGTAAATAACAACTGCATTTGTATGACTGTCAGACCCAATTGCATGTATTTTACAGTAAGTATAAAGTGGGGTTTTATTGCTCAGTCTATCATTGTTGTATAGTTGTGTTGTTTCTTGGTAGCATCCTGCAAGCAGAAACATATTAAGTATAATTTCCTAATTGAAAATATCTAAAATGGGAATGTAGGCCTAACAAATGCAATCCCATTGATTCATGAGGTGTTTACTGTATTAGACTAGAGTGTGTTATCCAATGGTGCTCTCTGCTGGGGCCATTAAGGCTTCGAACAGAGCATTAGCTTCGCTAGGAGCCGCGCTGTGAAAAAAAGAAAATCAGTGCATGGCTTTTGTTCTGCCGTGTGTTGTGATGCATATTTTCGTCGCTAGAGGTCATACCGGGATAACTTTTTATGTTGAAGTTCCTTTACAGAGAGATACTGCTTCTCTGTGACAGGGAGTTTGATCATTAAACTCTTAACGCGAAAACACGGGCAAAATATGTATTAAGACATTTTGTTTAGTGGTCTTTAATGGTAGCCACGACGGCACTAAGGCATTTAGACCAGAGTAATTCATATTCATGCAATTGTATTCTGCTGTCCAACCAAATGTGGTGCTGAAACTGGAGTTTTGGTAGCGACAACAAATTAAACAAGAGTCAAGCCATCTATGTAAAATTTGGTAGGCTACTCCTTTTTACCCCAATTCTCATGGCTTAATATAAGAAAATATATGTACTAGCTATTAGAGTGGGTAGGCTACTTACTTTTGGCACAAGGTTTTTTCTACTTAATGCGATTGATTTAAAAAATAAATAACTAATGACAAAGCGGGCAGATATGGAATGATTGTCGATACGCCCCAGTAGCACATAACCTGAGGGAATTATGCCCTTTCAGGGAAGGCACATACCATAAACATTACATTTACCTTTAAATTAATCGTGTCCTTATGCAAGCATTATACTGGCCAATTATTCTGCACAGAGACACGCTTGCCATTTATTTTCTTCTTTTGGGCTGTAACCTGGCTACCGTTGAGAGCCTTCTTGGTATTTGTGATTTTAAAGAGCAAGAAGCGAAGGGTGGAGGGGGAAAGACTGATAATTTGAAGACTTGCCAGGGGTACATTGTCAAATTCAAAAGGCATTTCAAAAAACCAGAACCATTCACTTTTTTTTCATTATCTTTACTATTTTCCCCCCTTTCTCTTTCTTTTTTCCTCTTTTCGCCCGGTTGCAGTCCGTTTGAATCCACCAATGGGCTTTCAAGTTGGAGACATTGGAATGTAAATGAGCCCAGCGCGTGCTCCTGGCGCAGTGAAAGCTCGGGATTGTTTATTGAGCTCCCGGAGCCACGCGCCTGGCTCGGGGAGTTGGTGAGCAGAAGAATCACACAGCGGGGCGGGGCCTGACGGGTAAGCGTGCGTCTCCAAAGGGGTGGGGTGTGTAGGGCGCGTGTTGAAAAAGAGGAGTGATGCCAAAGTTTGGGTCAGATCGGCTCGTGGAGTAAGCAAGCGTAGTCAAGAGAGACTTGGACTCCAGATATCACACAAGGTGCTCCAGATAGCCACACGGTCCCCACGCGAAGGACACGAGAGTGAGATATTGCCAAAACTGCCAGACTGTTTTTCTTCTCCTCTACTGAGCACATTTGAGGCTGCACTCCTGTGGCCAGCCCTAAGCCTACCATTCGAGTATCGTTGCCTCATCACTGGACAAGATGGAAACTACTACCACAACTATAACACAATTTGCTCCGAGCGCATGCCCCTTTGGACTCACTGAGAGGCGCACAACAATTACATTGCACGCCCCGGCAGAAGAATGCGTCCTGCCCAATGACCACCCTAACACTAATGATGCCGCTTACCAAAGCAAGACCAAGGTGCTGAAAAGACAGCGCTCCAGTTCTCCAGAGCTCCTGAGATGCAAGCGACGACTCACCTTCAACGGCCTTGGCTACTCCATCCCCCAGCAGCAGCCAGTGGCCGTGGCCCGAAGGAACGAACGGGAAAGGAATCGGGTCAAACAGGTCAATATGGGCTTTCAGACGCTACGTCAGCACGTACCTAATGGTGCGGCCAACAAGAAAATGAGCAAAGTTGAGACCCTGAGGTCAGCTGTGGAGTATATAAGGGCCTTACAGCACCTCTTGGACGAGCACGATGCTGTGTCAGCAGCCTTCCAGTGCGGGTTGCCGTCACCGGCTATCTCCAACAGCTACTCGGCAGAGCCCGAGTCCCCTCATTCAACGTACTCGTCAGACGAGGGGAGCTATGAGCCCCTGAGCTCTGAAGAGCAGGAGCTGCTGGACTTCACGACTTGGTTTGACAGATATTAAGCTGTCAACATCCCCATAATGTAGGTGCGTTTAAGTGACTTCTTCCGAAAGAGGCTCAAAGTTGATTGGCAAAGAGTGACTCGCTATCGCTATTCGACTTCCCCTGCAGCGAACACAGACCTCCGTGCGCAGTGCACGCTCTTTGCTTGGCACTGACTCAATCTCCCTCCCTTCTCTAAACAACTTTGCAGGTGCAAAGCAGTGGTGAGAGAAGTGGGGTAAGGCAGCGAGCCTCTGGTGACCGTTGCTATGCTACGACAGAGCACAAACTAGTGGCCCCAAAGTCCCCAAACGGAAGACGGGAATGAAAGAGACAGACTGTGCGCTATGGAAAAAGTATGGAGATTCCTACCAGCAACTTGAGGAGCGGAGTTGAACAATTCTTGATCGATGATGCAATAAGTGCAATTAGGACTGCTAATGCTGTTGCGCCATTAGTGCACACATTTGATTCCTGAGGACTCATAGCGGGCTGTACATAGTCTTTTATATATATATATATATATATATATATATATATATATATATATATATATATATATATATATATATATATATATAAAGTGACATATTCACTTTCATATTTGTAAGCATAAGACTGCCTTCTTTAACTGCCAAATCTGTTGGTGGAGTGAGCAGGCCAAACGGCTAAGATGATGTGTTTGAACTTTTGAAATAAATTGTGGGCCTGTAGGGCCTATACCTTTTTCCTTTGATATCCAAATTGAATGATACTGAAAATGAAGAAATATTTTTGTACATGGGAGTGAGGACTAAACAAATCAAATGTTATTGAACACTAAACACTGCCATTGTCAAACAGACTGGGAGGCAGTGAATTGACAACAACATGGGTTTAGGCTATTGGGTTATACCTGACACTGACAGAAAGGTTTGGCTCTAGAGACCTTTATCAATATGCACTTGTTTTCCGTTTTCCATAGCCTAAAATGTACATAACTGATTCTAACAGATATATTTTGTGTAAAACATGTTTTATAATAAAGATGAATCTATTTATATTACATGATGTGTTTTGTACTCCATTTGGCCAGTGATTTGTAGTTTACATTTGTAGGCCTACAATAAATGTATATTGATTTCTCTCTATATATGGTCCTAAATGTTATCTCTTGGCCTTTTTTCGGATAGAATGGGGAGATTTATCATACAAAGTGCAACTTTGACCTTTCTAGACTTATTTAGGCACACGGGAAAAAAAATTACGCAGCTGGGTGAACGCACCAAAGACTTGCATCTTCCACATGGCTTTGTCTGAATTAAAGACAGGGGGATTAATATTACCTTTCATGCATTGCATTGTTTCTTTAGCATGCTCTCTCTTTACCAAATAACCCGGAGGGGCCTGGGCGGACGAGGACGGAGGGAGAGCTGCATGCAATTAACTCTTTTGAAAGTGTAGGCCTCAAGTGCAGTTTGAAATACGGCAAAGAGAAAATCACCAGGACAAATCAAAGGGTCAACATTCTTATTGCTTTATTGAGATAAATCTAAATAAAACCTGTGGTTATAGACTATATATTTGTATCCCCAAGAGTGCTTTTCAGTGCGCACATACCCCAATCAAAAAGCGTATCTCCTGCGAAATGGGTAGCACAACCCCCGTTGTGCCGACTATTGTACGTGCCTTTGTGCCTCGTTGTGCATATTATTTTTAGAGCTGCCATTTTAAATAAACATTGAAACAAAATGTATCGAAGCAGACAGATAAATAACGAGTTTAGTTTCACCTGGTGCTGTCCCAAAAGGGAATAAAGCGGAACGGTGAGAAGAGCATTACTTTCACTCCCTCCACGTATTTATTGATACACTAAAACTAATGATAAACTGTTAGCCTGGTAGTATAGTCTATTAATAAATTACTAACATACATATGTCAGCTAATATTTTGTCTGAGCTGCGATGAACCCCACACCGTACTCCGCACACATCTACATGCAAGCATACACACTTATTAAAAAGTAGAAAAACACTCTACAAAACACCCCTCCCTTCCACCCCTCTTCCCCCAACTTCAACATAAAAGAGTGGGCTGCCTGCAGGTGTGAGCCACGTGCCTGTATAGGGCTATGACAAAGGCTTCAGCAGTCCCATTGGTTAATGGCTCGCGCCTGTCCAATATTTGAGTATTGTCGGTTAAAAGAGGAAGGGGGAAAAATCTATCGAATGATAAATTACATCAATTACTCATTGCTTTATATAACCTCCCAGGTCTCTTTGACTCTATAGCCAAATCAATGTTGCTGAGAAAAACCCCGCTGCTCCATTCTTACGTGCGTGAAATTCAATGTCTAACGTCCTTTCTTGTCAGGCAGAGGAAATATTACGTCCAACGACGCACATGCTATATAGGCCTAAAGGTCATTTTCAAACTATAAAGAGAGATAATACAAATATTTATTCATGTTATTTGCGGTGGGGTGATTTTTCCCCTAACAATGCTACGTGTTGATATTCAGTTAGAGGAAATCAAACGCTGACACATCCATAACAGAGAACCTATTCAGCTGTAAACCACCAATGAATGCGCAAATTATGTCTTTCCCAACGGCGCTTTTCCCATAAACTTAATATTTGTCCGATTTGGCCAAGATAATTTACACAAAGACACCGGCAGAGGTTAATCTATTGCCCTCCGTAAATAAATCAGATCTTTTCTGAAAAATACAAGGCTGGCACTTTCATTATTCTTGTCCATTCTTGTTTTGTTGTGTTATATATGTCATTATTTTGACTCCGCAGGGGATAACGTTCCTCCCTGATGATTATGTTTGGCAGACTGAATCATTTTTGGAAAGAGATATTCGAGACCTCTATTTGTTACCTGAGTCAGAGGTGTATTTGGCATAGCCTATGTGGTCTAACCTATCCGTTTTCTGAATCGAATAAAAATGATAAACTCACTGATTTTGTTGTTTTAATTATATAATTACATATGTTATAGAACACTTGCATACAGATCAGTTGGTCTCTCCCTGTTGCATGTGTGGGGTATGACATCAGTCCCTCTGCCACAGAAAATGGCACCTGTTGAAATGTACTCCTGTGTTCCAGCGTTCATCAGGCATACCTGGCAGAGGTATAACCTGCGATCAAATGGCTGACAGAGAACTGTCTCCACGGCCAGTCACCTGCCAACGTTGCACCACATGTTGGGTGCCACGGGAAGGCCACCAAAGTGACAGGTATGACACAGGAGGATATCAGCCACTGGACGTTTAAAACACTGAACAAAAGAAAAAAGAAAAAAAAGAGGTCTGTTTTGTCTTGGCGCTCATGGCCGATGCAGGCAACGTCTGTCAACACCTGTCTCTGTTTGTGTGCCCATTTATGCCATGTTTACTTTCAAACCTATCTACACAAATGTTCTAACGTGGCCACAAGATCAAGAGCTTGCAGCCCATCCAAAAGTTCAAGACAGACTATCCCATCAGCGTGCTACGGAATAAGGCCTCATACTTTAATGCTCCAATAAGCTATTCATTTGTTTTGACAATATCGCTGGGATTTCCATTAGGTGTTTAGAATTGAACTATGAATGCTTTTATGTCAGTGCTGACAATACATCTAATAGAAGTGAAGCCTGGCGGAGTTGATAAATGTAAGACATCACAGATAACACAAGATGGAAAAGAGAGAGAGAGAGAGACGAGACAAAATGTAAATATGCAGAGAGAGAGAGAGAGCCAGTGGAGGCCTTGGCCACTGCTTACAGAACTGTTAATGTTTAAGCAGGAGTGCAGACCAATTTGTATATAAAAGAGACACAAGCTTTGAATTGATTATTGGGCAGCAGACTCATTTGTAATGCGTAGAAGCCATTGCAACACACTTACTCTGTCCCCTCAGAGGTCCTCACACCGGCAGAAACCCACTTACACAGAGCCACAGGTGCACACACACACACACACACACACACACACACACACACACACACACACACACACACACACACACACACACACACACACACACACACACACACACACACAGAGCAAGAGAGTGGGCTATGGAAGAGTAATGTGTATGTGGAGTTTTTTCTGAAGGTCAGTAGTAAACTTAATGGTTAGTTCCTATAAGACAACCTGGTTGAATTTTTCAATGTTTCAAAACGTTTCGCCATGTACTTTTTTTTGTGCAAGCCTAGTGAGTGGTTATTGTTTCATTTCATCAGGTGGGTCCAGTAAGAATATTAGAGTTTATGGGCAATGATCAACTAGAAGTTACATAGGCCTGCTGCTGGTCCGTTTGTTTTCTAAAGTATTCAAATGTGGCTATAGGGAGTTTTTATCTGTCGTCCAAGTAAAAAAAAAAAAAAAAAAAAAAAAAAAAAACATTCAAAAGCATTGATTTGTTGGATATGGCCCATAGTTGAAACCTCAGCTAAAATACAATAAATCCTTAAATTCAGCTGCTGTTCCTATAGGGTCAGTCTTTACAAAAGGAAGTGCGATTTTTCAAAGCGGCATATGTGTGTAGATTCCCAGTGCTTCGATCGTACAGGCCCCTTTAATGCCATCCACCTGCACCCATCGTCCCGAGTGACCATAGACTGGGGCCATATAGCCCTTAGTGTTTCTAAGGAATGGCTACCTGGCTCTTAGACACAGTACCCACACAATGGCTTTCTCCTTGCCAAACGGAGCCCATCAGATTCCATTTTATCTTTTCTCCCTCATGCGAGCTCCTGTCAGGAGGCCAGTGCGGTGGGCTTGGAAATCCTCTTTCCTCGCTGCAAAAAAAAAAAAGTCTTAAATGGGCGTCCACTGCTCCGAGCTGCACAGGCGCTCACACTGCTCCGAGCCCGGGCCCTTTTGGCCATTTACTTCCACTCTGGCTGGCTGTGGCGGGCTGTGAATAGTCTCTGCTCGTGGAGACACAAAGGGGCTTTTGTGCTGCGGCCGCACCATATTCATCATGTAATGCCTGTAAGACAAATCTGATTGGACGTCTCCGTCACTTTGATGTGGGGCCAGTGTGCGAGTGGCCCCGAGATGGCTAACTTCACTCTCCATGCATTGATACGTAGGGCTGGGGGGGGGGGGGGGTGGGGGGGGATGGGGGGGGCGCGAGGGGAAGCGAGGGGCCGAGGGAGGTGCATTGGGGGAGGGAGGGAGGGAGGGAGGGGTGGGAGGTAAGGGGGTAGAGCAGGCAGGGGGTAGTCCTCATTATTTGCAAGAGCAAATTCATAATAAATCCCCCCCCCCCCCCCCCCCCCCCCTCCCGTCCTACAAAACCGGGTCGAGATGATTGACACTACTTTACGCCAGGCTGAACAAAAGCCCTGATTTGAGCAGAATACCA